>OY744483.1:127028989-127439612 GCA_963556165.1 Tipula helvola
TTTCGACTAAATTTCTTACACTAAATAATGCTACATTATGCTATTAACCACCATGCGGCTCACAAAAAGCCTCCTCGCGAGGATACTTTTCGTTTAAAAGACCCTACACACGATCCAATTTGGTCGGACGATTGATCCAATTTGGTTGGAAATTGGTACGTGTGTATGCATGTTGGTTGAAAAAAATTTGTCGGATGTGTTGGATGAAAATTTCCATCCGACCAGCCAACCAACCAACCAAATTGGATCGTGTGTAGTGTTATCGGTTGATAATTTTCTAGTCTATAGTAAAATTTCATAGATAGCTGAGCTTAAAATAAAAATAAAACAAATAATGTTGTTATATTTTGACGTAGTGTTTTGTTTTTCAAACAAACGTCAAAATCGGATCGACTAAATTGGATCGTCTGTATCCAACATACACCAACCGATTGGCTCGTGTGTAGGCAACTCCAATTTGGTTGGATCGACATACCAATTTGGTTGGGCCGACCAAATTGGATCGTGTGTAGGGCCTTTTAGAGGTTATTTTTTATTGAGAGTGCTTGGATTATACAGTATATTACGAAAAAATTTAATTTCTGCCACAAGTTTATAGCGAAATGCTGATGCTATAAACTATAATATTATACGACTATTTTTCGTTTTTGAATTTTTGTTGTAAACAAACTTTCTGTTTTAGTTAATAGTGATTTCATTAATATTGTCGAATTGTCGATGCTTGATTTTCGCGGGCAAGGGCATAACGAGCAACTAATTCACAATTATAGACTGAAAGAACGTAACCAGAGGCTCTCTGTGATTGTGCTCTGAATGAGGAAAACAACCTTACGCTGGTTAACCTATAATGTGCAACTAAATTAACATCTCGCCCATTTTTAGCTTTAGATTCATTTGGAAATCAGTGCCCTCAACACTTTTTATCAAAAATAATTCATGAATATAAGTATGATCTTTCCAAATGAAACCTTACTTATAGGATTTTCGGATTAAACGAACGCGTTTCCGAATTAAGCTAAATTATTTCCAAAACCATACATTTTTCCGAATTAAAAGAAACATTTCCTAAATCACTAAAAATGTTTAATTTTATTTCGTTAATAAAACACTCATTTAAATTCATTAAAAATAAGATGAAATTTTAATAGTCCATGTAGCTGTGGCTTTTCCAACCCTACTTTTTATCACGCCTTCTAAATTAGATTCTCTCATAGTACTTAATAAATGCATTTCCTCTGATCTTTGAGAAGATCTTTTTTAGCTTAATATCAGTTAATACGTAGGAAAAGGCATACACGGTATTTTGCACTGCTTGGATCAAGTCTTCTGAATGAGTATTCTGAATGTATGGAGCTCATAAAAAATTGTATAACGGATTATACCCGAACCAAAACACTACCCTGAGCCCTCATCATTTTTCCAGCAAATTTTAAAATATTTCGATATGCTCTCTTCGACCCACTTCAACATACTTACATTATTATCAATTCCTCCATCAAAAAGATTGTAAATCAATATCCATGCCCATATTATTTTGCTGGCGGTATTTTTTCCGCTATCAAATAGGTGGCGGAGAGGTACCGAGTTTGGTAATCCATAATTAATGATATCGTCTCAGAATTGTTTCGCGAGTGAATGACTTTATGTAAGCAGCACAAAATCATAAAAGCTTTCTTCTTCCCTTCTGTCTGCTTTTACAGATTAAATTAAATTAATTTTTCCAATGAGAGCCTTTACTCTTTTATAAATTAAAATAACCCATTGCCAATTTTAATTAAACTATACAAATATACGATCATAAATTAAACTTTGTCCAATAGATTTTAACTATTTTCCTAAAAACAGGTTAGTTTTCGTTTGAAGCTGATTGAAGAAAGTTTAATTTACGATCCTCAATAGTTTAATTTAAATTGGGAAACTTCGGTAAAAGCTATAAATCTGAAAGTATTCGATTGCCTTCCACAATTACATAGAAGGACATGCAAAGATTTTTTTAAGTAAACCGGATTTAGATTGGTCAAATTGCATCTTAGACACCATGACACTCCCCGCTGGTATTATAGGAGAATCAGTACCTACATGTTTTATTTCACAATGCAATAAATTAATTTTAAATTTATTTAATTTGGTTTTACATATTTCTGAAAAGGTTTAATTTAATATTTGTGAAAAGTTTTATTCCTCTAGAAATTGGTTTCATTCATTCCGTAAAAGGTTTCATTTAATTCAGAATAATTTACGTTTTTTTTTTTTTGGAAAGTGTCACTTAAGTCGTTTACAGCAGAAAGGGTTTCATTTATTTCGAAAAAGCTACACCGCAAACCAAATTAATTAGCACCCAGTAAATTTATATCGAAAGAGCGTATTTACACGAAATTTCAAACAGTAAGCCTGGTTATTTCCGTCAAAGAATAATAACTTACGGTTGACGTTCCAAAAGTAGCTATTTAGAATGAAAAGCCAGACACAGCTTGCCTTAAAAACCCTTCTGCCATCTATGAATAACTGGCATGAACTAGTCACCAATTTATATGGTTTTCCAGTTACACAAAAAAAAACCGGGGCAAAACCGGGTTAGTGTTTTGACGTTTCAACTGGAACAGCAAAAAATGCGGTTTCCGTAATTTTTTGTTTTTTGCATGTGTTTACGTATTAATTGTCAAATTATTTTAACAATTCTACGTTAATTTTGCAATGAAAGATTTTTTTCGTGTTAATTTATTTAATTATATTTAGTTTTTATTTAAAGACGTTTGAAATGTAATTGTGTTAGTAATCGCCCCGAAAAATTTTACCGAACGACGAATGACAGCTGCTGTCGCCCCGTTTTCGCCCGGTTTTTTTTTATCTGTCAAATTTGTTGCAGCTGGAAAATCACATTAGAAAAGTCAATGATTTAGTCGAAAAAATTGACATGAGGCACACCGTATATTGTACTTTAGCAGTGAAGTATTGATATTCTAATTTTTAGTTTTGTGTATAGTAAACTAAATCTGAAAATTACTCGCGATATTTAAAAAAAAAATTCAGTTCTCAACCTTCTGATTTAAATGCAAAATAGGAATCACAAAAAATAAGATACTTATTCCCTCTTAGCTTCTTCTGTAGCGTCTGCTTCGGGCAAATAGTTTCTTATAGGTTTTCTTTTCAAGGCAAAGATGAAAACCAATCACGAGCATTTTCAGAAATTACTCGTTTTCGGCCGCTCTCCATTGCCCTCGGAGATTGCACTGTAATTTAGATGCTTCCGCGGTTGCACTGGGTCGTAAACGTCCACGTGTTAAATCGCTTTGAAAATGTAAACAAAATACATGAACACTCTTGAACCCTTCTAGAATGAGAATCCATAATTTTTCAAGTACAAAAGTTATTATATTTTCTATACAATAAATCGGTATCTGAGCGAAAACGGTAGGAAAACGTGTCTTGGCTTAAATTTCAACAATTAACTATAGAATCTCATAATGAACACCGTAATGTTTAAGAGAAACCGTGGTTTGACCGTTTCTGCTTCTTTGACGTGTTTTTGACATTTGGTATATTCTATAAATTAGAACAAAGAATAGAAAGTGAAATTGCTCAAATATACAGTAGTGTACAAAGAATTAGCACAACATGTGTTGACATTTTTTTATTAACTTTAATTCTTACGAGAATTTTATTTATTCAAATTTTTATATGCAAACTGCGTTCGTTCTCTTTTCTCTCTTCCCACTTGAAAGAAAAAAACAACTGTTTTTTTCGTTTATTCTTTTATGTTTCAACTGTTTTTCTTCGAAGGTATTAGTTTTGTTCTAGCTTGAATTCATTGTGGACATATTGTAAGGTAGTAAGAAATAATGAAATTATCAGCATATTGAGTTGAAATTTGTAAAAATTGCATTCAGTTTTTTGAATTTCCATCCTGGGACAAAAAAACACTCATTTGAAAACAATTATGGATCGACATTTTTCATGTACACCTAAACTGAGAAGAATTGTTATGAATATGAAAAATAATGGTAAAACCATAGCATTCATTGTCAACACCAACACGATCGGCCGTTCCTGAAAATTAGATTATATGTAATGCTATTAAATATTCTGAAATTCATATTACGACTGATTCAGTGAAAGGAAAGCAGGAAAATCACTTCAGCTGTCGATCGGCTTATCGTATTTCAAGCGAAAAAAATCCCTTCACCACATCAACAGAAATTCGTGATCAAGTCAAACAAGAATACGGAATAGATGTTAGCAGCAGAACAATTCGAAGAAGGCTCAATGAATGACCAGAATTTATATCTGAGTAAACCATTTATAAAAGAGAATTTACCGTTAAGTTGAACCTTTATGCACGATAATGATCCAAAACATTTCTCAAAGCTTGTAAAACAGCGGATTAGCGATGAAAATATTAATGTTTTAGCATGGCCTGCACAAAGTCTAGATCTTAACCCAATTGAGAATCTCTGTAGTGATGTTAAAACATTTGTTTGCCTAAAAAAAAACTGAAAATTTGACAGAACTGTGGGCAGTAGTTCAAGATGGATGGAATTCGATAATTATAAATTCTTCATATTTACGTTTGAATTCGAATTTATTATTTTTCGTAAAAAACCTTGCTCAAACATGTTCAAATCTGTTAGAGCTATATATAAATCACGTGCAATCAAAACATTTTTCAATGAAGTGAAAGAAAGTGGCAACAGGCAAAATATACTAAGTCCCTTTATTACTTTCTACTAGCAGAACCATCTTGATGTGAATAGAGCCGGCATGTGAAAAATAAACTTAAAATAAGGGATATAGAAACACTAAAAATTCATTTATTTTCATAGTGTTTATATGAAAAAACGCGATTTCGATTGACGATAAAATATGAATTAAAAGTTAAACCCAGTTAAATAATTTTTTAAGAAATCGCTAACAAACAACTCAATGTCTTACTCATTTAAAACACAGATTCTCAAATTTCCCTATTTTCCAGCAATAATCAAAAGAAAATAAGGGAAATTAAATTAAAAAACATTCTACAACAACAACAATGTGTATTAAAAAAAGAAACTTCAGAGTAATGTCGTCATCATTTGTCCACATCTAAACCCAATGGTAAGAAAAAAGACAACACGTCTCCGCTCAACAATCAAACAATTTAAAAAAAATCAAAAAGAGCCAAACAGAATAAATGTAATCAATACAATGAGTGCGAAAAAAACAAAACATCAAAACAATCTAGCATGCTTTGCAAATTCAAAATAACTATAGAAACATATTCGAATTCAAATTGGAATGGAGGCAATGAAAGAGATGATTATTGTTTTGTTTATAAATTTCTAGTTATATTGGAGACGTATGTATTACAAAAACAACAATATTTTAAATTTTAAAAGTACCTTATTTTTCATGACGATTTTCACTTAGAAATAAACATTTTCAAGACTCGATTTTTCAATCAAATAATATTACATGTTTCATGAACATTTTCATATAAAAACAAAACAAAAGCGCACATTTCTAATAAACTAAATCTGTCAATGAAAATAAGCGTTTTCCCATATAGTTTCATAGTAAAGAAAAAATTGTTTGTACCTTATTTTAAGCTTAGTAAAAAATACAGTCGATACTGGAGGCTCTTATTTATACAGTAGGCTCTGCTACTAGTATGATCTTTCAAATAATTTGCTTGTCACTTAAACCGTTCTGCCAGTATAAAATTAGTTTTGAAATGTGCATTTAAATTTAACAATGAAAAACTCAAAATTTAAAAATGTATTTAGTGAATTCTGCTTCCCTAAAAACACAGTCCTACAAGATTACTATTTAATAATACACCAAAAACGACGGCGCTGTTTAGTATCAGTTTATCGTCTTTCTTAAAAGAAAGTGAGGGGTTGCCAAGTGTCGATAACAAACAGTAAAAATAAAAAATTAAAAAAGTTATAAAATTACCTCATTGACTTGTATTTTGCAGCGGTTAAACATCTACCTAGTTTCGTCCATCCGCAGCCAACCTCTAATTGCCTCATCGCGTGAGAGATAAAACGACGGTAGAAGTTTAGTATTTTGAAAAATCGTTTAACTTTTTGACTGTTTCGGATTGGCTGAATTGGGAAACTAATTAAAAATATAACCTCTGGAGCGTTGAGTGCATAAAAGGCTAGGAAGATTCTGCTGCATTACGAAGTCTGAATGTCATTTTCATAAATTGAAAGATTCCAAATGTAAGGGCAGCTGTTTTTAAATTATCTCAAGTTGCAGCTCGGACTAGATCAAAGGGTAATACTGAAACATGATTTAAATATGTCTTCTCCATCTGTTTCTAAACGTGAAAACTAAATGTTTGTATAACCCTTATACTACTGGCAAACTAGAGACTAACGAAGCGTGATTAGCTAGGCTCGATAAGCTGATCTACCAATACCATTAATATAATTGCATTGACAGACTACAGTATAGATGGTGGCGCCATGAATTTGTGATCAATATTAATGCTAATATCATTACAGTCTTCATAGAACTAATTTTCTTGAATTTTTTTTTTAAATAAACCTAAATAAAATTAGGTAATTAAACATTAAATAAATAAATTATATTGTAATTTAAATAGTTTAATTATTATTTTTGTACTTTTAAAATATCAATGTTAGTTCCATCTGTATTAAAATAGCCCAACTTCTATTTGCAATTTTATTTTAACATTTACCTGTAACCTCGCCACTTGTGCTATCGCCAAACTCAATAAATAGAGATAAACTTCAATATTTTAGGAGGTAACCTTCGCAAATAAAATCACTAATCTGGCTTCGTTAATCCCTAGTATGTTAAGCGCTTTGCCCATAGGAAAACGGAAACGAAAACGAATTTTACTTTTTTTACAATAAATCCAAAATCTTTAGCATATTATAGCTTAAAGGCTCTCAAACTTGTCCATAAATACAATACAAAATTATTTTAATTTAGAAAATAATTCAAAAATATTTAACATTCCCAGAAAATTAAATTTTAATTTTTTCTGTCAGAAAATTTAAAATATTTTTTCAATTTTTCGTCAGAAAAAGTACACGAAAATATTTTTCGTGTTGTTTTTCTGTTATAATTTTTTATTCTGTTATAATTTTATAATGTCGGCTAAAACTTCACACACTAAACACAAAAGCAAAATTAAAAAAAAAAAATTAATTCACAGATACAAACATACGATACTGGAATTTCAAACGAAAATAGTTTTTCGGTTTAGTAATGGGCAAGGCAAAACGAAAAGATGCTAAAAATTGTCAAATAATTCGTTTTTTATGTTTTTCGTTTTCCTATGGGCAAAGCGCTTTAAGTATGGAGCTGTTTTTTAAAAGACTTCCATACGTTAATATTATCGTAACTTGACGATTTGATTTTCATTTCTGATTAGATCTAATGTTTGCATAATTTAAGCAGGCTAAGCTTTTAGCTCCAAATATAATATTTCAATTTGTTTATATTAGGGGAGAAGGGTGGAATGAAGTAACGCACCTTTTTTAGGAATTAAGGTTCATTGGCGTTTTTTTTACTGAAATGTCATTAAAGTCTACCGCAAGAAAGGAAATAAGGCCCACGGTTTTTGTTACATTTTCAGATTGGCTTTAAAATCCTTTATGAGGTAATTATGGAAAACGAAAATATTACTTGAAAACATTCTGGAAAATGAAGATCTAATTTTAAAATTAGAATGGAAGTTAGTAGTTTAAAATTATTTGTATCGATTTTGTACAACGGGTTTTTGTTGCTTTCCCCAATTGGTAACGGTAAAATCCACAACAAAGGAGAATTAACCCGTAAAGCCCGTCGTGGAAAATGTTTCATGAAAAGAGTGGTTCCAGCGGAGTCTCTGGTCTGCCAAAATCTGCTCCTGTTGTAACCACCAACATAAAGGACAGATGATTTCAAATCCTTCTGATCAGTTCAGCTCCTCCTTTAGGGAAGTTTATTTATTAAAAAGTTTGTCAAGTTGATGAGTTACTTCTTTCTGTTCATTCCCTGATTGTGGCATTATAAGTTCTGATTTTGTTGCTTTTGAGACCACTAACTTCTCTGTTGAAACCGCAGATTATGGCTTACTCATGGGCTGATTATGCCCGATCATAAGCTTAGAACGTCGGGATACGTTAGATTCCCTTCTCGGCAGCACCTTACAAAGCTGATAATCTGGATGAAATTTTCTTCTGCTGAATTATATTAGAAATCATTATCTGCCACTCGCTCCACTTAGTAAGGTACTACATTCTTATATAGTTGGTAAGTCCTATGAAACTGCTCTATATATAAACTTCACTAGGCTTGAAAGACCCATCAATAACAAAGATTTTCTTGTTGTTACCGATTTAGGTAAACACCTGAATATCTTATCAGACTTAATGCAACGTACCTAATGCATTGTCTTTACTATAGTGGAGAAATATAAAAGATTTATCGGTTTCTTCTATAATTGGGAGATTACTAGATCCGATCAAGTGAACCATCTTGCGGATAGTAAACTCTCCTGGAAGTTACTGCCATAGCTTGAAAGTGTAGTAGAGCTTTTGGGAAATCCTGGGCTTCAGCTGAGGGGTATACAAAATATTGCTTAGAGAACGACTACTTCTACTACACCTCTTGCAATCAAGTCTAATTTATTCTCGGTGATTTATCTATAGAGAAATTTGTGTTCCTAGCAGCAATTTCTTAAAAATATATCGGAGCTTCTTGCCGTCTTTTCAGAATGTTTTTACTCTGAGTGATTTCAAATTATTTGATTGATTGTTCGGATTGGACAATTTTTACAGGCGGCATTAATAGCGCTGACACATAGTGCCATTGGGGATTTAAATCTCACAGAAAACGATAAAAATATTTTTTTCTGTACGAATAGTAAAGCTGTCCTCAATTCAAAGCCTAAGCAGCGATTGACATTAATCAGATCCGAAACAGTGGCTTCCTTACTTTTCAACAACAATACACAGAAAACTTCGCATTCAATGAAGCATTTTATTGGTGAGCTAAATGGGATGTTTGCTAAGTTTGCTTTAAGTAAGGACCAACTAAGTTTCTGGTCGGGACTGGTTTCAGATGATAAATGTGAGGTCTAGCAGAAAGAAAACTGTAAACAGGAAGAAAACTGGATTCGATTCATAAGCAGTTGTCCAGCTTTTGAAAGTGTTCGTTCAGTACTCATCCGCAAATTGAGGGAACATACTGAGTTTACACTGTTATAGTTAGCCCATAAACCAACTTTGGAGTTTGCAAATTGGAACTTGAAATTTTAACTTGAGATAGAGGTGACAAAGATCTAAATTTGGATTATAGAGTTTGGTTGAAATGTTGTATGGAGTCTGAAGTGCGATGCGAACGAATTAACAAAATTTAAACTGGCAGTATTCCGTAATGCTCTCAAGTTATTGTATATTTCGAACAAATGTATTTTCTAGTGTAAACTATAATTCAAGTTAGGTGTTGATTAGTTGTAACCGTCGTACACACCTCTAACAATAATTTTTTTTTCGATTTAAAGTTTCAAATACACGAAAGCGTATGGAGCATTTGGTGGATACAAGAATGCTTGGAGACCAAAATAGTTTGGGTTTTTTCTAGATAATTATACCAATGCTATTGGCCCTAACAATATTTTAAGAATAATTTTTTTTTAGGTTTTTACTAATCATGGTTAGGGATGGCAACGATATATCGATATATCGAATATATCGATATATACATAATATATATCGATAGATTTTATTCGATATTTTTCATTTAATATATATCGATATATCGAACTGAAAGAGCGATATATGAGCCGTTCAGTGCACAAATTGATTAACTCCATAAAACAAAAAGTTGAGAAATGCGATGAGAAAATGTAGTGTTTTTTAAAATTCCCTTTATAATGTAAATTTAAATTATATTGTAGAATGCTTAAATACAGATAAACCTATCATAACGATACATCAAATTAATAAGAATGAATAGCCAAACAATAATCGTCAGTAATGTTACAATTTTTATATGACAAGTGGAGTTAATCGATTTAGCAACTGAAAAAAGTAATAAATGAACTTATTCAATGGCCAAAAATTTTTTCCGTTTAATGGTGTTAATCTTTATTATTCAGGAAAGGTGTTATAAATATAAAAAGTTATGACTATACCAAGTGCTTTGACACTTAAATTTAAGATTTTTCAAAAAGTGGAGTTAATCGATGTGTGCACTGAACGGCTCATATATCGCTTTTAGTTTTACCATCACACCAAGTGGCCAAAACTCTTCTAGATAATTTATCAACAGAGTTTTGATTTGGCAAAGTTGAAGATGTTTATGAACCGTAGATAGGTTCTTGATCCTAGATTTAAATTACGAGGAGAAATATCTAGCTTAGCCGCTCTGGCTGAAAGCAGTGGAGATACTTTTCAATCAGAATCCAGTATCGAGGAATTTGATCTTTGGTAACATCATAAACATATTGTTAACAGTAAACGCTTAAGAGTAGGACAAGATAGCGATGCAATTTCCAGATATTTATCAATGCCGGTTGCCAATCTTCGAGATAACTCTGCAATGATTTGGCAGGACATGAAAGCAGTATACCCAAATATGTACAAGGTAGCAGAAAAGTACCATGGACGGGTAGCAACTTCCGTACCGTGTGAGCGACTTTTCTCAAAGGCAGGAGCTATTGCCACTAAAGTCCGCAACACGTTAACGGGAAAACGTCTCTCAAAACTCTTATTTTTAAATTCCTTAAATCAATAAATTAAAATTAAAATAAGAAACTAGTTGCGTGTAATGTTTTTGATATTTACTTTTCATTCAACCTTAGAAATTGTTTTTTTTTTTTTTTCAATATATCGATAAATCGATATATTGAGTTCGATATATTTGTATATCGGTAAATAACAAGGTCGATACATCGATATATCGACATATCGATATATTCAACGAAATTGCCATCCCTAATTCATGGTCGCTTTTTTGGACAATAATTTGTACCTTTCCTGTAATCAGGAGAACAAAAATTTATATTATTAATTTAGAAACTCGGGGTTTTTGACTATATCTATGCAAATGTCTTTCAACTATACTACACATTTTTGAGTCACATTCAATCCAAAAATGAATAATTTTCAAATAATTTCTATTTAATAAATTAGCACGTTCTGTAAACTATTTAGACAAATACACTTGATATATAGAGACATGTAGTGATCTTCAATTCGACCTTGAATTCTCGACAAAATAAATACTGTGCTAAAAATGTTTGCACCGATACCAAAGTAAACGAATGGAAAGTGCAAATTATATACCAAAATAATCACAAAAGTAGTTAAATTCATAATTTATTTTTTAAAGTAGAAAAAATTAACATCAAATTACTTTACAGACACGTGAATTTAAAAAACAAATAAAGTCTAATTGCCACCATATCACCACCCATATTAGGTACATAAAATCTATCTATACTTTAAAATAATATTGAAAGAAAAAAATTCCAAATTAAATAAAATTTAATTTAAAAAAATTAAAACAAAATTTGTGATTGATGTTAATTAAGTAAACTATATATACATATATGAAAAAAGAAAAATAGTAATAAATTATTTTATTTAATAAATAAATAAATAAAAAATATATATTTATAAAAAATTGTATACAATTAGAAGCAAAATTAAGGTGCCAAAACGCAATTCTTATGATGCCACCAACAAAAACCAAATAAAAAGATCCAAATACATTTTTGATTTTCTTATTATTTTATTTACATACTTAGTAATTAGTAAGCTCAATTTTAATTTAATTAAAAAAATTTCAATAATAAATAGAACTCATTAACAAAAAATTAAACGAAAAGTATTATTTCTTATGAAAATTATTAAATTTTATATATAAAAAATTTTAGTAATAATTAAATATTTCGTTTATTTTTTTATTATTTTTATATATGTACAAATTTAATTTAATCGAAATTCATTCAACAAAAATTATCACAAATGCGAGTCCACCACCATCCACTACCGTAAAACCACCCAAAAAAGAATTTTTAATTTTTTTCTTTCCAATATTTATTGAACCTAAATCATAAAAATTTTGATTATTTAAATAATTATAAATCCATACAAAAATAATTTTAAAATTCCATCTTATACGAGACAAAAAAAAAATAAAAAATTATATCATATTTAAATATTTATTCATAATTAATTACATATTATCTCATATGAAGTCAATTTTTTTTATTTGTTAAGCAATAAAATTTATATCATATAATTTTACAATTCAAATTGTTATGAAAATACATAAATCAGATTAAAAACATAAAAACAACTTTTATTAATTGTCATAAATATTACAAATATGAATTATTTGAAATTAATAAATAAATGAAAAATTTAACCCTGGTTTTCTTAATTCCCTAGTTAATCAAAATTGTTAAGTGTTTTATAATAATTAATAATATTCAAATGAGATTCATCATCAAAGGGTTAAATTCATCCATATATCTTCTCCTAGGTAGGTATCCGTTCAACATGGCATATTTCAAAACGGAATTACTACCTATTATGTGTACCAAATGAAATTTGTGATTCCCAAATTTATATTCTCTCATAGGTTACTACGCAAAAGAAAAAAACTGGTACCGTTATTTTGTAGAAAAATAATTTAAAAAAACGAATAAACGTCAAATTGGGCATTTGTTTTATTTGTTTCGAAATGGATGCATTAGAAGGAGAAAAATGGGGTTTAATAATTAGATTGTACAATGATCATCCGGAGTATAACAATAAAAAACAAAAACAAAGGTAAATAAAAAATTTCATATCAATCTTTCTGTATCACGCAAGCCCGGATCCAGAGCAAAAAAAGGTGCTCGAAATAAAATGTTGGATCAGAAAATTGTAAGTGGCATTACGAAACATCCCTCGATGTCTGCGCGGGATTTGGCCAGAGAAACCAAAACAACCAAATCGATGGTGGAACGAGCTAAAACCAGAAATAATCTACGGACATACAAGAAGTCAAAAATCCTCAAAAGAAGTGTTGAACAATTTAAAAGAGAGATCGATCGAGCAAAGAAACTTAACAAATGGTTGAAAGAAAGAAAAGATTCTTGTATCGTAATGGACGACGAGACTTACGTCAAAATGGATTTCTCGACACTTCCAGGTCCCCAAAATTACATCAAAAAGAAAGTTGAAGAACTGGATGGAGCAATTACTACCACAGCTGTTGAAAAATTTGGCAAAATACGTATGGTTTGGCAAGCAATTTGCCAATGTGGCTTAAGATCACGTCCATACATAATAAATGGGATTATGAAAAAGTGAATGTTCGCCGTAAAATGAACAAAAAGTTTGAATGAATACAATTATTTAAACACTGTACAATATGTGCAATAGAACAATGAAAGGAAAATAATGATTATTGCCGTTTAGTTTTAATTCTTCATGTACAAATCAGAAATTTCATTCGGTACACATAGTATATATAGGTACAAACAGTAAGTAAACATACAAAAACAAAAATTAACAATTATCTATAGACAGAAATTTATCACACACAGCTCGTTTCTAAACGAATTTCTTGTCATGTTAAAATCGAAAACATCGTAAACTGAATTAAAAAGTTAAAAAGCCACAAAATTCTCAAGACTAAGTAGTTATATAAAATTGACCATCTGTTCGACTTTTACTTAAGCAAAGATAGCTTTAAACGTAGGTTGAAGCAACATTTTGCTCCGACCCGAAAGTATTTTTAATTTTAATTTTTTTTTTTTTTAAATGTTTTACTTGTTTTTTCTTTTAAATTTTTATTTGTATTTTAATTTTAAGTATTACCACAGAATAATAAACAACCAGAACCGACATTACGTGGACCAAGAAATTTCTGCTCTTACCTTATATTTTACATGTTAATATTGAATTTTCAGCCACTGAACGATAATTTAATACCGAAAATCTTACCTTCTATAAACCAAGGTCAACAAAATGGAATGATATCAAAGGGCCGAATGTCGAAGGGCCGAAATGGTCGAAGGGCCGAATGGCCGAATTTTTAATATTCACTAATTTACATTACTAAATCACAATGAAATTATTTTATTCGTCTAAATATAATTTTCCTTCACTCTAACAAATATAAAATGGTCTGAAAAAAAAATAATCGGCCCTATATTTCTAAAAACCAAAAAAAAATAAACAAAAAAATTCGGCCCTTCGACCCATTTGGCCCTTCGACCCATTCGGCCCTTTGAAATTCGGCCCTTCGTACCCATTCCAAAAAAATGAGTCCACTTTCCTCCATATAAAAACCGCGTTGTGTCGCTTCTGGGTATTCTGTGGTATTACTTTATAATGTATTATGTTAAGTCAAATTATCGACTTTGTATCTGAAAATAAATAAATGAAAGTGCAAAATTCGTAGAGACAGGATCAATATCGAGGTTGAACCTCGTAAAACTATTTTTATTACAAGACTACATCTGTGAAGCTGAGGTGAAATCCTATCTGAGGGATAATTTCAATATTAAAGATGTCAACTGTCGGCGTATTTTATCTCGGCGAACCGCTGAAGGTAGGGTTACCATAAGCTAACAGATTAAATATAGGACATAGAAATTCAAAAAAGAGGACATTCAAATGAGTAATTTCAAGTAAAGAGGACATTTTACTACAGTAAAATATAAAGTAATCTTCCTTAAGAAGTAGAAATTAAAAAACACTAATAATTAATTTTATATTTTATTTCACATAAAAATTAATAGAAAATCTTTTAATTACTCAACGTACAAAATTTAAATTTCAGTTTAATGTAACTAAACGTAAATTAAGTAAAAAAATGTATATCGCTAAATATTCAGTTCTGCATTTATTATTTGGTTAAACATCACTTGAGGCGCTCAGAACCATAGTGGTCCAACCCACATTTTTAAACATTTTTGTTTAATAGGCCATAAATGTTTTTGGAAATGGAATCTAAGTACACCGACCTGCAATTCCAGAAACAGTTATTTTCAGGTTACTTATTATAATTTTTGTTTTATTATAAATTACCATTTCAATGAACATTTATGACCGATTAAATGAAAAAAATTTCAGATTTTGAATGTGGGTTAGACCACTATTGTTCTGAGCGCCTCACTTATGTCTTTGTATTTTAAGGACGAACGAACCGCGTTAAGTGCTTCTTTGTTTTCTTTAATAGAATTATAGAAGTCAGCACACTCTAATTTTAAATAAATTGTACTAATAATATATTTTTAATAGCGCTGACAATTAAACGATTTCTATTATTAGTCCACTGTTGCTCCATCATGCTGAATATCCGCTCCACTATAACATTATGTGCATCAATACAAAAGAAAAATTCTCATATTTTCAAAAACTCGGAAATTTGTTCCAAATTTTGAATTCTTGTAAAAAACAATTTCCATTTGTCATGAGCCAATAAAGAATTGAATTCATCATTAGTTAGTACCCATCGTGTCATAAAAATTCAATATATTCGTGAATTACGAAATCAATAGAGTATCATCAATTTCGATGCCAATTCGGAATAAAAATTGAAGAGAATTGGTTATTTGCTCCCAAGTCGGTTTTTCGCAAAGATTCATCCACTCAAAATTCTTAAACGGTTCAAAATTGTTCGTCCATTGTTGCAGATAACAGAGGCAATCTTCATAAATCTGTAAAGCATTAGTCTTGAATACAATACATTCGTTGCTCATTTCATCATTAATTCTTGCTGTCAATTGATAGGAAATACGATATTAAAGGTTCAAACATTTTAATGGTTCGTTCTATAGCTGGGAATAGTGTTAG
Organism: Tipula helvola; assembly: GCA_963556165.1. NCBI lineage: Eukaryota > Metazoa > Arthropoda > Insecta > Diptera > Tipulidae > Tipula > Tipula helvola. The sequence goes on from OY744483.1 coordinate 127,044,790, forward strand.
CCATCGATTTTTCGATGAATTTAATAAGAGTTTAAAATTGACTTCTGTAAATGCACAAAAGTCTTTGAGGCTTCCCGTTCGTACCGTATAGGTTGAAAAATAGTTGTGCAATTTCGATATAATGGTTTCTATATCAATTGGCCACAAATCTGTTCCATGTCTGATACAGTTATGTAATATATGGGCAGGACACCCAACACCAACTAAATTTGATAAATTTAAATTTGATTTTAATAACGCAAACACATTTTTTTCGCCAGCTCGTCGCATGCCTCCAAAATTCGTGTTACAGTTGTCTCCACCAAATGCCACACATTTATTCGTTATCTCGAACTTCTCCAAAGTTTCAATCAAAATGTTAGTTACTGTTTGTGCGGTCTCGTCGGGGATAAATTTAATCTCGATGAGTTTTTTTTACCAAACCTGTGCTGCTAGAAAAATAGGTTATAACAATAGAGAATATTTTAATAGCCCCATGATTACTTCCATCTGTACTTATTCCTATAAACCGAATTTTATTACGTTTAATCTCGCTTATGAAAGATTTCAGAGACAATGGAGCTAAAACATTGTTAACAATCGCGTCAGTTTTTGTCCGTGCAGAGTCAAGACGGACAGCGATTTTTGAATCTGCGAAAAGATTAGCAAGGAATCTGATAGTGCAATCAGTTGATAGATAGCTCTGTTGATGATGGACTACATGGTAAGCTAGAGTAGCCTCAGCCATTGACATTTTATCAACTAATGGGTCATTTAACACTAGAACTACCGACAGGTCAAAATGACCGGTTATACATTTATTGAATTCAATTATTTTAATTATTATGTTAATATTTTTGTGGAAATCTGTGATGACTTTTAATATGACAACAAAGTAATTATGTTAAAATTCACCATAAACTTCCAAAAAAATATTAACATAATAATAAAAAAAAATTGAATTCAATAAATGTACAACTCGTCATTTTGACGGGTTGGTAGTTCTAGTGTTAACAAAAATGTAGGGTTATCCAATTTTCTTTTTAATTGAGACAACAGATTTCATTAATATGGGAAATTTTTAATTTTATTTTAAAATACACTCCGCCAATTAAAAAACGGAACAGAAATTTTCTTCGAAAAAATATCCAGATTTGAACTTGTATCTTGGTGAAGTAACACTTTCCAAAAAAAAAATTTTGTTTCTAGTTGAAGGAAATTTTGTTTTCTTTTCGATACTGGAAACCGTTTTATTTTATTTTGTTTTTTTATGACTTTTTTGAGTAAAACAAAAGATGTCTAAAAAAAAAAAAAATTTGCTGCTGTTTGAAACTGTAAACGAACTTGCTCGATATTTCATTCAAAAATCCAAATCGGCCATTTCATAGAGAATTTAGAAACCTTGCAAAACGATACTAGGAAAATTTCTGTGCGGCCACTCCTTGTCGAGTTATTGCAGTTTTAGAGAAAACGTATCAAAAAGCGTAGAAGTAAATTTTTTTATCTTGTAGACAGCACGCTACGATAAAATGTTAAGTCACTTTAACACTAAAACTTTAACACACCAAAACTTCAATAACTCGACAAGGAGTGGTCGCACAGAAATTTTCCTAGTATCATTTTGCAAGGTTTCTAAATTCTCTATGAAATGGCCGATTTGGATTTTTGAATGAAATATCGAGCAAGTTCGTTTACAGTTTCAAACAGCAGCAAATTTTTTTTTTTTTAGACATCTTTTGTTTTACTCAAAAAAGTCATAAAAAAACAAAATAAAATAAAACGGTTTCCAGTATCGAAAAGAAAACAAAATTTCCTTCAACTAGAAACAAAATTTTTTTTTTGGAAAGTGTTACTTCACCAAGATACAAGTTCAAATCTGGATATTTTTTCGAAGAAAATTTCTGTTCCGTTTTTTAATTGGCGCAGTGTATGTAGGAAAAAATTATATTTTTGGAAATTTAAAAACTCATCGAAAGAAAAAAAAGGAAAGAGGACAAAAAGAGGCTGGTGAGAAAAAAGAGGACAACATAATTTTTTAAGTAAAATAGAAAAGAGGACAAAAGTGCAACCATAAAATAGAGGACATGCCCTCTAAAAAGAGGACGGATGGTAACCCTAGCTGAAGGTGACCGGAATTTCTTTTCGGCTGGTTGTTTAATTAAGGAATTTATAAACTACAGCAAGGGCAATCATAATAAAAACAAAAATTTTCCTATTCTTCAACAAAATCGTTCAATTGTGTGATAGAACCATTCAGAATAGTATAAAACAGATGGGCAGTGGTGTGCTTTTTCCAGCTCACTCTTCTTTTACGATTATTTTTTTACCTCCTAGATCTCCTATTGATATTTATCTAAATCACATTAATTGTATAAACGAAGTTTGTAATTTGAGTGGCTGTGTTGAATATAATGGTACTACTTAGGCGATTTTAACTTAAGCGATGTTCATTGGTCTTTCGATCCTGATTCTCTTGATTTGTTTCCGTCAGACGCTCGATTGGCTAATGATTCTCTTCTTTTGGATTTGTTATTCAGTTTTAACCTAACAAAAATTAACCTCTCAATATCAATTATTCATTTCTCGATTTATTATTTGCAAATAACACGGAACATCTATCTGTTCAACAATCTTTTGGACCATTTTTAAATAGTAAAAAGGTGATGTGATTATACACTTAAATAAAAAGAAGTATAACGCAAATCAAAAATGTTAAGCGTCCATTCACGAGGTATTTATTGAAAACACTGAACTAAAAAAGGAAGAGAGCGCCACAAGCGGCTAGCACTAAAAACACATTTAAAATAAAGACTCTCTCACACTTAATAACTCAACAAAATGATATTCATTCATCATGTTTCTACTGAAGTTGAAATTTATTCTATCGGCCCTATGGTCTCTTCGATTATCTTAAAGGTATTAATTGGGATGTTTTATTTAATAACAATATTTTAGACGTAAATGTGGATAAATCTAATAACTTATTATTGGCAGCCTTTCAACGTTTCGTACCTTTGAGAAAGAATCATAATTATAGTTACCCACCTTGGTTTGATGACAGCCTGATAAATTTGCGCAACATTAAGAATAAGGCTTACTATAGACTTAGCGAAAATGATTGCGCACATAACAAGCGAATTTTTATAATTCTTCGGGACCAATTTAAGTCTGAATTTGAGGCTAAATACTACCAGTACATGACCCTAAACAGTTTTGAAAATTTGTGAGCGATAAGCGCAGCACAACTAGATTTCCATCTACAATGAAATATAACAACATACAGCTAAACACAGTTTCTGATATTTGCATTTGCGCAGGTCTTTTCTGACTTTTTTCAATCAGTGTATATAAAACTTGTGATGTTCAATCAAATTGATAATAATCACTTCATTAGTGCTTTCCAATATAACATCCCGCATTTAGTAATAACGGAGGATGCGATTATCAAGGATCTGATAGATTTTAAGGATGGATGTGGATCTGATGGAATACCCTTATCTATTCTTAAATCGGTATCATCTTGCATAACTACTCCTTTATGTTATCTATTCAATCAATCTTTGGCGAGTGGATATTTCCCAGCTGCCTGGAAAATCGCACACATTGTTCCAATTTATAAAGCTGGTGATCGCTCTGATATAGCAAACTATCGGGGTATTTACAATAGATTATATTGAATGATACACTTATTTCAATGATCTTCCAATAATTTTATACCATCTCTGTAATGATTTTCCGGAAGCTCTGCAAAATACTGTTCCACGGTTGCAATAGCTTCTTCATTCGACAAAAAACGCATTCCACGAAGGAATTATTTCAGGTTTATGAAGAGATAGTAATCGCTGGGAGTCAAATCTGGTGAATACAGTGGGTTTTATTCTGCTTAAAATTATACGCTGAGAAATTTGTTTTCGATTAAATTTTTGTTGAATTGTTAACGAATACGGCACAGTGGCTTATACTCGTACTTTTTCTGCTGTTTTTCGACGAATCGTGTACTGGTGTCGCCACAAATCTACATTTGTAAGACCGAAATCGATCTACTGAGACCATTCAACCATGCAGTTATAACGAAATTAGTAAAAGATGTTGATAATCAGTCCAACTGGTTTGTTCACGACCAAAAATCGAACTCGGGAATTAACCAATGATGAATCAATCCTTCACATGTAATATTTAAAACTTCAGATTTGATAATAAAAGCACGCTTTAAACACTTATTTAAAACATTGCAACTCTGCAGGCAATGTTAAAATTATCCGCAAAATTACGAAATTATTCGGAAAGCACTCCGATAGCGTTCCTCACTATTCTGGTTTTCCTAGGGAATAAGGGAATGAAAATACATTCTTCAAACCGGTTGCCATAACTTTTATATGGCGAGCCTATTTATCCTCATAGGTAAACCACTGATACTTTTCAGTATTCAGCTTCATAGATAAGGTTCTATAAGAATCTGAGTTCAGAGTATTAATTTTCCAAAGTCATTGTTTAGCTCTGTTACCTTATACTTACTCTTTGTCAGTAACCGATTTCATCAGTGACTGAATTTTTGGGTAACTGGTTACGCCCACAATATTTATTGGTGGGGGTGGTTTTCTTTCGGATGCACCAGTTTTGGTTGATTGATCTCGGGGTGGACAACTTTCGGTTCGGTACTTGTAGTTCCACTATCATTTAGTTGTTCAACCTCAGGTGACGATTCAGCTTTTCTTTTCTTACCCTTCCAGGACTATTTATTCTTCTTTAGGACCCAGTCCGTCTCCCTTTCTAATTCACCCTCATCAGTGAAATAGTTAATTTTCTCTGGTTCAATACTCTCTAATTCGCTATGTTATTTAACATCCCGATTCATTTTAAGAAGTTCTTAGCTTGGTAAATGATTGCTCCATTTTCTGTAGCCTCCCCAAGAGATCAATATTTTCCTTCTCTAGGTCAATAGTTCTTTCTCTGGATGGGGCTGCTCGCAATGTAAAATTTCAGCTGGCATCACTTGTCATGCAGTATTTGGCCCTCCTCAGAGTCCATAGGGCCAGCTTTCAAATAGGAAGGATTGTCCAGTCGGCTGACTGGAGTACCACCTGGAGCAATAAATTTCTCTGATTTATGCATTGCATAAAGTCTTGTTGGTGATCTTTACATTATAAAACTTCTTCCAAATGGGTTTTCGGATTTCATCACCTCTAAAGTATTGCGGTCATTGGATATCGACGACTGGGAGCCCGCTTGCTCATCCTTCAAAGTCGCCGGCACTGGGTATCCGTTTCCCTGCGCCGTAATGTTTTCTCGATTAGAGCCTCCCGATAGTGGTTAATATATTCAGGGAACCCCATTAGCTAGTTTTGGTCTATGAATGGTATTTTATTTCCCATCTACCCGTCGACAAGTCGGTTAGAGTTTCCCCCTATCCGCCACCTGGGAACGCACCCGATGGGGGTCTAGCAACTCCGCACGAGCTTACACGCATGACATGAAATCTCGCAGTTGTTCGATTGATCACCATTTTGAATAAAATATTTTAGATTTCTGGAAAAAACAATATATTTTGGCACAAAATGTTTAAAGCGCTAATTATGGGAGGTATTTAAACTACAATTTTATTTTCCTCGAATCTTTAATTCTCAACATTATCAGAATTTACAAATTTGGGCGAAAAACTACTACAAAGAAATTTTTCTACTTAATTCCCAGGGAAACCCAGTATAGACCCTAAATTGACGGTAAACATTGATTATTACCTCAGAATACTTTCGGACAAAACCGATTGACGTGAAATTTAGATAGGGAATGGTTCAAAGAACAAAACTTACATAAGCGCCGATGATTGTTTTTACCTTGGGTGTGGATGCGATGACTTAATGGGGGACGAGAATTAGTACACTCAAAATAACCGCAGAAATCTATAGAGGGATGAATTCTACGAAATGTACTATGAAGTTTTTGCGATAAATTAATATTTTTCGAGTTATTCGCGATTGAAAATGTTGATTTTTCATCTAAAAAATGCTGTTTGAGAGCAATCCGAAAATTTAACTTCCTTATTTTTTTAAGATATCTAATCGCTCCAAAAACCAAGCTGCAGAGAATTTCAAGGACTACAATGCCTATAAAGTTGAACTTCCTTAAACCCTGCGTTTTTAAGTTTAAAGGGCTCGGGGAAGGTGGCCAGAAAAACTGTGAAAAAGGAATTTTTTTTCAAAAATCATTTCAAAATTGAATAAAACTTTCTTTCAAATCTATAGGCATTGTAAATGGATTACGTTTAATTTCAATTCTTGCGGTTAAGCCATTGATATCATTGCTGGCAACCATTTTATTTTAATCATAACTCCGTAAGGTTTTATGCTAACGACTTTTACTAAAGCTCATTTTAAAGATTTTTCAAGTACTTTAGGAAGGGTCTGACGTTTTCCCGTTATTTAACGTTGAAAGGTTCATCAGCGGCATGTCCGGGGCGTTGGTATAAAAAATCTATTGTTGATTATTCCTCGTCTCTGCTGAAACTATAGTTGTCGCATTATATGTATATACATACATATACATACATCAGGGGATTGTGGTAGGTTTTCCAATTATTGCGTACAACTACGTGACAAAATGCTTTTCGGTCTCTTTCAGAAGCCAAGCTATTTGTACAGCTTAACAAACCTTTTACCTTACAACTGAGTGTTCATACATTATCTGCCAGATTTGAATATGTAATAGGTAAAAATAAAAAACGTAAATTCATCTTTTCAATCTTATTTTTAACTGATATTATTGTTATTTAAACCACACACATCTATATATATATATTTTTACAAACAACAGTCAGTACCAACAACCACACTACAAAAAGATTAAATTAACAAATTACAAATGTTTTTCCAAATATTTATCAATATTTTTGTTATCAAACAAATGCCCTCGAATATAATTACGTATTTTTGTCGTAAAATGTTTAAAAAATGATTGAAATTTTTCCAATTTTCCTTCGTCTTCATTTATTTCACTGAAAAAATTAATTTCAATAAAATTATAAGCCGAATCTAATTTTATAATAACATTAGAATTAATTAGCAAATTCTGCGCATTTGATAAATTTGCCGTGGTCTGACAATTTTTAGCCGCATCATACTCTAATTCGATATAATTTTCAGTTTCAAATGGAATCGGTTCGGATAAATGTTCCCACAAATTAAACGATGTTTTTATATTGTAGATCTGAATATGATTCGGATCCGTTTGTTTGCTGAGATTCAGCAGTTTATTCGACTCGGGCGCAATGCTTTCATATTCTTTAACATCTAAACGTTTACATTCCATTTGATAAATATTTTTTAGTATTGGTTTTAATAGATCTACACAATAATTACACCACATTTTATGGAAATTTACTTTGCCGTTGCCCTGTTTTGTAGGAAGAAATTGTTTTAAAAGTTGTACCTCATTTTGGGTCACATTTAGTTTACATAAAAAATTGTTTCGATCGGTTCTGTTACCTTTTATACCTAGCTTAGTTTTCAATTTATTTATCCCGGTTGTTTGACTGAATAATTTTATTAAAATTTCGGACAATTTAAGATTTGCATTTTCCTCATTCAATAGTATGCTCTGTGATGTTTTCAGCACATGTATAAATAATTCACTATTTCGCATATTGCAACTAGTTATTATATTACGATTCTGTTCGAAAGGATCTTGTACGCAGATCGGCGTTGCCAGCTTAAATAATGTATTATCATTCGTTTTAAAGTGATTATCGTATTCCGATCGCTTAATAATTTGTCCCAAATACGGACATATTATAGAATCATTAAAATTAAAATTAGAATAGAAACAGAAAAACTCTTTTAGCAATTGGAATACGGTCATCTCATTTTTGGTGGTGTTCGTAATTTTTTCATTAAAACTAAAATTACAATTATTCACCAAATACGGACTTATTTTATCCTGAAATACTTTTATTGGCGGTACAATCGGCTCCTTTAGTGTTTGCAACAAAAAAATGATCATTAAAGTAAAAGAATAATTTGTTATTTTACCAGTTCCTGTCACTTGATAAATTTTACCGCAATACTTAAGCATGACAACTAGCGGCTTTATTCGATAATCAAATTTTACCAATTTTTGTAGAATATTTGAATTGTAGATGCCGAATGAATTGGAAAAATTGATATCGAGGTGAACGCCCGTTAAGGCGTGTGTTAACTTGAGCAAAGGTACTTTTGCCGAATAAATTGGAATACTTTGGCTGAATATGTTGGGTTGTTTTAAAAATTCGACGCGTAATGTTCGAATTAAAATTTTGACATCATTTAAATTATCCAAATTGGGGACGCTTACAAAAAAATCAAAGTCACTTTCTGAAAATAGAAATAAACATCTTTTAAATTATTCCTATGCTACATTTCTCTGTTAAGCGTATCCGTGTATTTTAACATTACCTTTCATAGCCAGCCCGGTGATAGTTGATCCAAATACTTGAATATGATATTCTTGCAATAGCTGATCGAAAATATTTTTCAAATCCTCAACGATCCTATTATGAATTTCCACTAATAAATCTTCACCCGGTTGAATAAGGTTTAAAAGTGTTTTAATTTCTTCGCCCTCGGGACACTCTCGCAACGCTCTAAACAAATCATCCTGATCTTTATTCTCAATCATTTTTGTTTTGCTTTTCTTTTTGGATCTTTGTCTTGATTTGTAGTGGTCCAGGAACATATGCCGTTTGTGATCCGAATTTTTTACAAAATGCTTTCCACAGGTAGAACATTTTATTTTTATATTATTGTTATTGGACGATGTGGTCGACTTTTCTTGAGATGTTTTAGGATTAGAGTTAGATGAAGTTGATGCTACGGTTGACATGATATTTCATGGCCTAGAATGAGAACAAAACACAAATAAAATTAAAGAACAACTAGTTTTAAACAAATCATTTTACCATTCTTTCGATTAATCACTTTTAAGAAATAAATTGGAGGAAGGCAACCCGAATCATGCAACCCATTACTTAATATAACATTGTTTTCGGAGCGAAAGAATTTTACTCCATCGCTAATCGCTCGTTGTACATTAATATAAATTAGAATTTCACAATTATGTCGAAATCCACTAATCTTTTCCGATGTATTGTGAAAACTTATAACATCGGTAGCGGCAAAATGTATGTGATTGCGCCCCATTGATTTAAGGCCGCCCAATTTTATAAATTCCCAGTGCTTGAGGTATGTCCCATGTACACAAACTGGACATTCCTCAGATGTCTTAATTTCAATCAAACACAATTGATCTACACTTTTCATACTATGCCCCTGATTCGCTTTAATCATTTCGTTACCATTCTCGTCCACAACCAGCTTAAAACGATTCTTATCATTTGTATTCACGATCCGTCTAATATCATCTGCAGTAAAGTTATTCCTTTTGATGTCGTGATATAGCAGCAAATCATCTAATCTCATGTAACCATCTGGTTTTATTGGTAAATTATACTTTTCTGCACCGTGACGTAATATTGTACTTAGTAATTTACTTAATTTAATATCTCTCGATTTGTTATCGTAAAATTTTTTCGCCATTTTAAATTTGAGGTTATGTGAACAATGAAGTATCTTTCACTGTTATCATATCCACTAACATATACATATAAAATAAACTAGATAAATGATTAATAAAATAACAACTTACCACACTTTATTAAAAGTTACATAAAGTAATTTTATAAAATTACTTTAATAATGTTTTTAAACAATAAAAATTCGATTGGACAACAAACTTGAAATAAAATATTTGTTTGTGATTTTTAACATTTGTGGATGAACTGTAGAGAATATGGATTTGTATGAGTTCGTAAAATATGTGTATATTGCAAGAACATTATAGTTGGATGACTTTTATATAGATGGAACCCTAGTCTTTTTCATTTGAACGTTTATTTTAAACACACATACACATCAAAATTATTTATTTTATTTCTAAATTTAAATTAAACTTCTGACTAAATTATAAACCTCTTTTAAACACAAAGTACGAAGATATCTGCTCTTGAGAACTATATGCAGAATTAAAACGGTTTGGGTCCTAGATAAACTAGAAGTTCATATTCAAACCGGAAGTATGCACAATAAAAAGAGGTACTAATGCCCATAGGTAGATGACAGGACTCATCTCATTGTGCCTTTTGCATCAATCAAATTCAAACTCGTTTTTCGAGAATCGGAAAAATGAATAATTACAGAAAAATAAATAAACGCAAAAATCAAATTCAAGTAGAATATTCTTCAATTCAAAGCATAAAAGAAAAAACTTCATGTTCTAAAAAGAAAATTCCACGCCGAACGCTTCATGTATTAAATAGGGCTGCCATACAGATGATCGCCATTCGGAATCGAAAAAATGCCACATTAGAATGGGTGATCGAGCAACACAAGGTGGATAAATTTGAAAATCATGAACCTGTTGTATATTCAGAATCGTAAGATTTTTTTTTTTACAAATATAACTTCTATATCAATTACTATTTTTATGTTTAGGGTCATGGAGATAGATGATGAACTATTAGACGTTGGTGAAAGATCCTTCAGCTTCTCGAGATTTCCATATACAGATGAAAATGAGGAACACATGACTCATGCTGTACTGTTAATATTGTTGGCTGCTTGTTGTGTGTTAAATAATGTTTAGTAATTTTCTCAAGAATAAATTATGTTTACTAGTAGACATTCTTTGTGTAAATAAAAATATTAAAGGTGAATGAAGTTTGGAATAAAATTTGTAAAATTTACTAATTCGCTTGTATTATTGGTTGCCTGGGATGGGAATTGCCAATGTGGGACGATTTTTAAAACAGAATTTTTAGACACTTTTAGCATACATTAAATTTTATTTTTAGCGTAGGTACAAATAGCTAGACATAAATAAAACAAACTAAAAACAATTAAAATGTATCACAATTGCAAAATTTCTTTAAAAATGGCATTTCTACACACAATCGTCTTCGAATTCATCAACCGTTTCTGAGGATTCATCTAAATCAACGTCATGCGGATATACTTCAATGCAATCCATTGATTCCTCCTCGACATTTGTAATTCTATTCCGTTTGTTGTTTCGTTTGCGAGCCTTGTTTTCATACTTCCGATTAAATTCAGCTATGAAATCCATAAAATTGCAATAGCCTTTTGGATGCTTGCTATATGTTTTTTGAATAAACGAATATTGAAATACCTCTTGAATCATAAACGGAAACAACCATCCAACGAGTGGTGTTACCCCGTGAGTATAACTCGCTTCTTTATGGTAAAATAAGAATCCATCTAACTCTGGAATATTATTCTCGAATTGGGGATACTTTGTAAAACAATCAAATATTTCATTTTCATCGGCAAAGTCATAATAGGGAATGCTACACATTGCTATTTGATTTGTTGCGGAACGTTCCATTAACTCTAGTTCTTCAATTTTTGATTTGATCCAAAAGAATCTAAAACTTGTCTCACAATTTAACATATCCTGATGTCCGTAGGTCAATAAATCTAGGATATAAATAGTATTCGTCTGACTAATATAAATTCCATCCAATACGGTAACCCCTAAATGTGGTAAACAATCACCCGGCAAATTAGAACAAAATTTTTTAATAGATTCACCGTATTTATTATAAATAACTGTGTGACCATTACTAGATGAAATTAAGCAGCGCATTCCTTTGGGACAAGGCACTAAATACCAATTCTCTAGGTCATTTGGTCTTTCAATCAGCCAATCGGATAATTGTAGTTTGTCTTTAAAATTAGGATTCACTTTTTTATTCGAATGGCCAGATTTTCGAATTGCTTTAATATAACGGTTTCGATGTTCATCTGTAATTTGTTTTCGAGCTTGTTTTTGTTCCTCGAGCAGTGCTTCACGTCGTTGTGATTGTCGCGTGATTTTTAATTGTCGGTTTTTATATAAATCAGAATGATTTTCCATTGCGGCAACTATAAATATAACAATTTTGAGGTTAGAATTATACAAATGATCTAAATTATTACTTTACAAGTAATACAATGTTTAACTAATTACCAATTGATTATAAGAATGGTACGAAATATATTATTATAATTTAATTTAACGTATTTTGGTTAATTAATATTTAATTTAATAAAAATTGAAGAAAACATTTTTTTTTGTATTAAACGTCAAAAGTTAAAAACCAAATATGTATAACAGTTGTTAAAGCTATGACTATTCGCTAATATTATATTGTCAATTTATGTATACACATTTGTATTAAATGCTAGTTATTAAATAAATAATTGAACATTAGCCGTGCAATTCTAACGAACAGTCTTACAGATCTTAACAAAGAGATATCTTTTGTAAAAATATTGCTTTTTTTCTATGAACAGATTTTACACTACAATCGTACGTGTGAGAACTGCTTTACCTGGTTGCGCTATACTATTAAGGTAAGTTCCCAAATAAAATGCATATGAGGTATGTAAATTTGGTGATTTTCGTATTTATTTTGAGATTCCCGAATGTGAGAATTGATTTCAATGTAATTCCATGGACCATGGTTCAGAAAGCCATGATTTGAATAAAATGTATGCTTATTGTTGTTAAATCCTGTAGCACAATTAAAACTACAATTGTTGACTAATTGATCTTTATTTATTTCACAGATCTGTTTGCTATCCAATCCTCAATTCAATAGCTCTTTCCAAACCCCAAAATGAAAAACAAAACATAATAACGAAACATAAACTAAGCCTACTCTTTTTACAGCTCCAGACACGCGTCACCACACTCTTCCCCAGATAAAATATTTCCTTTATCTAATGTCGACTGATGTCGAAATCCTCAAAGCGGTCGGGCATCTTACCGGCAGTAGCTCGTAACGTCCGGCAGGTTGTTGGCTGGTGCAAGGCTTCCTGAGTAGCATCATTGACCTCCGTCCGGGAGGGCGTTTGCTCCTGCACGTCATCCTGAATGGCTTCATTGACCTCTTCGGCTTCGATTGACTCATCCAGGCCAGCAAGCTGTTCCTGCGGCATGATCATCGGCTCGACAACCTCTTGTAATGGCGTTAGCTCGAACATGTCCATCAACAAGTTCTCAACAACTGTCTTGGCATACCGGCACCTCAACTGATTAGCGTGATCTCGAACGATGCGATTGTTTTACCGTTCGACTTTTAATTTTCCCCGGCAGCCATTCAAACCTATTGTTGTGAAGCACGGATTTGAATTAAATGGCGTCTCCTACATTAAACTCCTTCCACTTGGCCCCGTGAGGATCATTGAACTTTTCTTCCATTCTTGCGGTACGCAAACCACTTGATTAGATCCAATTTCGTCTTTATTTCATGTCTTGTCATCAAGTTTGTACGGTGACTTCATTCCTAGCGCATACGAAGGCGTGTATCGGTAGCACATCAGGAATTTGCGTAAAATACTATCAACGTTTCCTTTCCCCTTCAACTTCTCGAGGCCTGTCTTTAACAGGTCGACGAAACGCTCGGCCCGTCCGTTCGACTGTGGGTTGTATGGCGCCGTAGTAATATATTCGATGCCATTTTCATTACACATCTTCTTGAACTGGTCGGAAATGGACTGTGGGCCGTTGTCATTAACGATGCTGTCACAAAGTCCATGGCGAGCGAATGTTTCCTGCAGGTTTTTAATGGTTTTTCCCGACGTTATACTACTCATCTTGAAGACTTCTGGCCAATTGCTAAATGCATCCATACGATAACTAAATAGTACACTTCTGCCAATGAAAGCGACGTACGGAGTGGGAAATATGCCGCTGCCCCTTCGGTCCTGATTCGGCTCCTTTTTCTGGCCAACCATGATTGATGAGATTAGCGACTTCTTTCAGAATCCCACACATCGCAGTTTCAGCCTGGATCGTTGCGAACTTGACAGGCAGCGATTTCACTGATTCGGTTGCAAAACAATCTGCGTGGGTGTCGATGCGAATTGTTGAAATGATGACATCTTCCGGTTCTGGCTTCGGTTGCGTGTTAATGAGTCTTGAAACAAAATCTGCGTACACAAAACTCTTCGTGCTGATGTATTTGATATCAAAATCATAGGCAAGTACGATAAGAGCATAGCGTTGCAGACGATTGGAAGAGTAGACAGGGACTCCTTTTTTTAATCCAAACACTGTTAGCAATGGTTGGTGATCGGTACGTAGCTCGAACTTCCGGCCATAGATATAACGATGCAACTTTTTAAGCGCAAACACTGGCGCAAGGGCTTCTCGCTGAGTATACTGCGTACATAATGGGGCGTTCAGAACAATCTTCGAATTTGTGCAGATTTCCTTCGTTGGGTCGTAATGCGCCAAACCGAGATCTGCTGCCAGAACTTCTTTTAATTTGACGAATGGTTCCTCACGAGCCGCTGTCCATTCGTATGTAACGTCATCCCGCAATAATTCGTCCAATGGCCCTCGCAAGTCCTTAACTCCTTTAATAAGCTTGCCATACCAACTGATGGCTCCCTAAAAAGAACGAAGCATTGAGATATCCGTTGGTGCCGGCAGTTGCTGAAAAACATCGATCTTGCCTTTGTCGAGACGTAACCCATTGGCGTCGATGATGTGGCCCAAGTAGCTGACCGACTTCTGGCCAAAAGAACATTTTGCGAGCTTTAGAGTGAACCCGTAGTCCTGGATGCGGCCGTGGACAGTGAACAGCTTCTTTCGATGGTCCTGCTCGCTCGTCCCAGCTACAATGGTATCGTCGAGATATGCTGCAACTGTGTGAATTACACCTAGCATCGTGTCCATTACCTGTTGGAAAATGCCAGGTGTTGTTTTCACACCGGGCTACAAGCGATTGATTTGGAAAGCCCGACGTGAGTATTGATCACCATGAGCTTCTTGGCGTTTTCATCGAGCTCCAACTGGAGGGAGGTATCCGAGAGGTCAATATTACTAAAGACAGTGCAACCTGCGAATTTTCCAAAAATGTCAGCCGGTGTTGGCAGTTGGTACTGGTTCGGCTCAAGCGCGGCATTGAGCCCAGTCGAATGTCAGCTGTCTTGCGGGTACCTCCGTTTTTCTTTCTGACAACAACAATAGGCGCTGCTGATTCGGCAAAATCGATCGGCTGAATCACTCCTAAGAACTATAACCTTTCCAACTCGTCTTGTATTGCTTGTGCGGCTGTGTAAGGTACTGGGCGCTGACGGCAGAAGGTCGGCTTTGGCTCTGGTTTCAGTTTAAGTGACACTTTCATCTTGTTACACAACCCAAGCGTATCCGTAAACACAGAGGGAAACTTCGCTTGGACCTCTTTTACCAAAGGTATTGTACTCTCAGCGTGAACACTATTGCAGACTGCAGATAAAGGTACATCGAAAAGCTTTAGCAGCTCCATCCAATCGCTGCCAAAACATTCAAATCTAAGTTTGCAACGTAGACCTCTCCGATGGCTTGCCGTTGGTATAAGTTCAATTTTGCCTGAAAACTACCGTTTATATCCAGCCGATTACAAGGTAGGCATCCCCAAATATTCCCAGTTCATTCGCGAGATGATTGTCCAGTCTGACCCTGTGTCGAACTGCAGTTTCACTCTACAGTTATTGATTGACGGTATGACGGATTTGCGTGTCGACTGTGATCCTGACTGGATTGCAAAACTCCGTCTACGCTTGCGGTCGACGTGCTCGTTTCGCTTTAACCCGAACTGCTGACTGGCAATATCCATTCTTGTGTCCGGTTGTCTTGCACGTTTGACATTCCTTGTCCTTAAATGGACAATCTCGATGGAAATGGACACCGCCACATACGAGATACGGGTACTTCGCAGTCAGGTCATTGCTACGATTTGGTCCATCTGTGTGGAGGAATGCACGCCCCAGGTTCTGCTGTTTGCTCTGGTTCCATTGTGCCTTCCTATGGATTTTCAGCACTTCTGACGTGATTGCATCGCGGTGAAGAACCATGCCCTTGTCATTTATGAGGTTGCTGAGCCGGTCAGCGATGTTCACCAGCTCCTCAAAGTCAATTTGTGCTCTGTGGCTGCCTGTGTTTCTGTGTATTGGGCATCTAGCTTTGACAGCAGCTTTTCCAGTGTGATCTAGTCCTGCGGTTTATCGAGGCCCTGTACGAACAGCAGTACCTTGAAATCCTCCGCCGAACATGCTGCGATGTCAAATTTTTCACACATCAAATTGACGCGAGCAGCATATGTTTTGTAGTCTTCCCACTCGATTTTTGCGATCTTCAGACATTTATATCGCAGCGAAAAAAGCGATTCTTTCCGCCCATAAATGCGCTTCAGCTCTGTAACGGCAGCCCCCAGTGTAATCTCCATTGGTTTACGCGGCAATATAGTGTTTGCAAACTTTTGGTAGTCTTGCGACTCAAGTTTCTGCAGCCGCAGCCCCAATTTCGCCTTTTCTGTCAATACTGCTGCATCTTCGGTGGAAATGGATTCGTAGCGGGTATACTACAACTCATTGTATACGAACTTCTCCATGCGGTCGGATAAATCTTTAATGATTGAATATCCTTGCTTTACAGGTACTTGCGGGTCTTGCTGCTGGTTTACGAGACGCTCCAACAATTGCTTCATGAGTTGTTCTTTTCGCTGGGACTCAGCCTCATGTTGCTGATTATTCAATTGCAACTGTTGCAATAAACTTTCCACTAGTTTTCCATCGTTCAAACTATTATTTATTCTTAGTATAATATGCATATCACAGGTGATGTTGGAATCAGAAATAAGTCCAGTTGACTAACTGACAAAGTCACCAGCCCAATTCCGAAATGGGTTATGTTGTGTCCAGCTCCAGATTGTCTCTTGCACAAGCATGCTAACGGGCGTAGAAACAATCCATTTTAAAATGATGTCATCGGTAATGCCTCGTCCTCGAGATAATCTTTCTATCGTCTTCATTGATCGCATAAGTGATTGTTCTATGCACATGTCCGTCCAAATACCGCTACATTGCACACTTTTTCGTCGTATCGAAAAGCATTTCTCTGGAAATTTTTTGTACTCTTCATCGGTCAGCTTGGCTCGCAACTCCTTCATTTTCTGTAAATATAAATGAGCAGACTTTGCATATAAGTTATGACCAGCAGAATGGAAATATGGCAACATTTTTAAACAGATTCCATATCCATCTGCCAGTTTCCAGTCCTCTCAGCTCGGATATACTGCAGCACAATCATAACTTACTCAAAATATTGGAGCCAAAGTTTGCATGTTCTTAGTCTGTTGATGTTACTTATAAAGCAGCTCTCCAGGTCGCGTACTACTTCCGAATCATGACACCAGTTTCTGATACGTTTCAAATCTTCTGAATTGTCCATAATCAAATAATTTAATGCTGATACCGTCAGTATATGTGCTCGCAAAGCACGCGAAAAAGCATGTCCGGTAAGCATGTGTTTGACGGTTGCCTTGCCATAAACTGTTTCCCATAATTCTTCTAGTCCGCTTCCTGTCATGATATATCCAATTGTGCCAAGTTATGACATGAGTAGATGAAATAATCCAAGGCGTAAAATTATTCTATATATCACTGTTTTGCTCCGCAGACTTAATCATTTCAATTGACTTCATAAAGAGTGGTTGATCAAAAGTAACTATGTACATCTGCCCATGTTTCTTGCTTTCGCAGGCTGCATAAATTAAAGCTGAGTATAACGTCGTCAAGTTACTTGCACTTAAATTGATGAACGGCACTGCACTATTTGTGAAACTTCAAACGGACCTTGGAAAATTAAAAACAATTCTTAAAATTAAAACAATTATGAGATAATTATAAATCTTACCAGAATTATTAACTGCTTGCATATATCCATTTCAACTTGGTGCATTTTCCAAGTTATTAAATCCAGCCAACCAAATTAAATCTAAAGACATCTTTGTAAGTAAACCGTGCAAGTCATCTGTACCTACTATTTTTTCCATCAGTATCAGATTTTTGACGCTAACATGATGGGAGATCTGAATGCGCCCATTAATTTTGTATTTCTGCATTATAACTTCTATACAATTTTTTTAGTTACTCCTGCCGCTAAATATGATTTCACATCTGTAATGTACACATTCTTGATCTATTATACCCTGTAAATATTGTGTAATGGAATATTTAAGTTGCGTTGTGATTACCGTACAAAAACAATTATGTATACGACGTTCTACTTTGTGTGATCACCTCATGAGTCATGATCATTTAGTCTAGTAGTTATAGCGACGGCAACAAGTAATGTCATAATAAATTATAATAATAAAAGTCTGTTTTATTTATTCCTAAATAAAGCATTGGCGACGAGGATCAACACAAAAATAATTATTTATTCATAATACCTATTGTGATTTATTGTTATTTAAAAATTAATTAAATTAAAATAAATTTGTGACCGCGTGTTTAACACAAGTTCTATTATTTCTATTACGGTAAAAAAATCGTGTTATTCGTGGGGTAGTGAGTGACCATGTCGATCGGAAATATTGAAAATTTCGAGGCAACGACACCAAATGAATGGGGCATATATTCAAGGCGTTTTGAACTATTTCCAATAAAATCAAAGATGCGCTTTTTAGTTACTAGAAAATCGTATAGCACCAAAAGAGGTTAGTGATCAAAAAATTCATGGAACAATTTGCATTCTATATATACGGAAAGTACTGTGTAGGTTGTATTAGCGAATTTTACTGATACAGTCAAATTCTCTTCCAATTTTTCTTTTTCACGTCATTCATAGACCTCTAGATTTCTGTGTAAGCTAATTTTACTTTAATTTTGAATGTTAATTAATTAATTCGTGTAATTTCTAATATGCAATCGGTCCTTAGACTATTTTTGTACCATATCGCGTTTCGAGCGGATCCCGTCCCAATTGTTTGATTGAGTGCTCGAAAAGCGCTAATTAACAGTCAAATTGGGCGCACGAGAACACCTCAATTTGAGCATCAGTTTATATTAAATTTCATTAAACATGTACGAATAACAGACGAACACCATTGAAAGTTGCATAAAGAAGTGTTGGTAATGCGATTTAGTTCAGAAATTATTTGATAGATGGTGTATCAATTAAGTTCTCACTACATACCACCAGACAGTATTTTGGATTTTTTGTTTACAGTAAAACAATATTTCCAATATTTCATAGTAAAATTTATTAATATAAATCCAAAAAATTATTTATTTATTGTGCATAATACATGACATGATTTAAAAAAATAAATAGAAAATTAAACAAACAGGGGCATCGCAAACGAAACATCTAATCGAACATTTTTTCCTTAATTTATTTTGGGTCATGTGAATTCCTTGACTGATTAATAACTGAACCTCATTTACAAAGTCCAATAAAAATTCATCAATATTTTCAGGCTTTTCACTTCCCGAATAGACATCAATATTGAATGGAGAAATATTTTTCCTATCCACAAAGGCACCAAAAATTGCCTATAACTGAAGCTTTGATGACTTGAACAAGAGTAAACCATCAATTCCTATGTCTATATCTATTTGTTCAGCACTATACAAAACGTAATTTAATTTGACTAAATTTTTCTCTATTCCGAAATGGTAGTATTCCCCCGGGTTTACTTTACGTGCTACCATTTTTCTACTAGGGGTTCTAAGGAGCGTTTTGGCAATTTTTGGAACGTTCATTTTATGTTTATCCAAAATACTCATCAATTTATTATTGAACTTGTCTCTACCTAACCCCGATTCGATTACTCATTCAGCTAATTCTACCGTAATTTTATTAAAAAACTCTATTTTCCGAAAGATTTATACAATATCTTCCTCATCTGAAACTAAAAAAATCATCAATAATATCCTCGTCATCAAGCCAATGATGAGAACTGGAATTCCGTTCAACATTCAGCTCAATTTTGTTGCTTATTGCCTGTTCTGAAGAGTCTATCGCTGCTTCTTGATCGGCAACCAATGGAAAACATGATCTATTAAAAATGTAATGTTACGGTGACACCTACATAGGTGAGAATAGAATAAGTTACACTGTTAAACTGTTCGAAATGTTTCTAAACTATTCTTACCGAAATTTCAAGAAGTTCTGGTTTGAGTATATAAGGAGCGAACCAATTCGAATTAGAAAATTAAGTTTTTGATAAGCGATAACTGAAGATTAAAAAGGAAATTAAAAAATGTTTCAGTGTGAAATAAAAGTTATAAGTGATTAGTAAAATTGTGTGACAGTAATAAAAAGCTATTTTGTGGATTATCGTTAATAAATTGTGTTGGAATAATTTTTATAATCAAGAAATAAAATCGTTGGTGATAAATTGAAGTGTTGTGTTTTATTCACAATTCAGTGATACGAACCTTGATTGACAAGGCAAAAACGTAACAGTAATTTCAAAATTTGTGTCGCTTGAGCCTTTTGTTCGAATTTTTTATTTTATTAAAACTCACTACGCACATCAGTCACAAGGAAAAAAACAGATTGATCAAGTATCGCTATTTCTCACCAGGGTCGTGCGTAATTTTTTATACTCAGTGTATTTTGTTGAGAAAATTACAACAACAATTGCATTGGATATAAAGCGCCGCATGATTTAAATAAAGCCGAAAAAATGTTTCTTTATTTAAATCGTAGTAGGTTTATATGAAAGGATAG
This sequence comes from Tipula helvola, assembly GCA_963556165.1. Classification (NCBI taxonomy): domain Eukaryota; kingdom Metazoa; phylum Arthropoda; class Insecta; order Diptera; family Tipulidae; genus Tipula; species Tipula helvola. The sequence goes on from OY744483.1 coordinate 127,065,367, forward strand.
GACAACAAATAAATCAAAACTAAATTTGTTTAAATTTTTCTCAACAAAATACAGCTAATGTTACGTTTTTACCCTATCAATCAAAACCCCTATAATGATTGTCGAGTCGATCGAAAATCGGCACGACTCTGTATTGCGTTTTCGTTTTTTCATTTGATAAAAACAATACGAAAAAGGAAAAGGCAATCCAGAGTCGTGTCGATTGTTGATCGACTCGACAATCATAATAGGGGTGCAAGGTTCGTATCGCTGGATTGTGAATAAAACACAACACTTCATATTTATCTATCACAAACGATTTTCTATATTAAGCGTCTTCCATTGGCGAAAGCAAACTACTCGCAAGTACTTGTATCTACTCACAACTACCCATGCTCATACGATGGTGTAGAAAACAGAAGTAGTTACGCATAAAATTTGCGCTAGTGGATTTTAGTTGCGAAAATTCCAATAGATGGCTTTTAGACCTTTTTCGATATTTTTCGAGAGTTTTTAACAGTAAAACAGAAAAGTAATAAACACTTATCTGGAGATAAATGATTATGTTGAAAGGCCCAGACTGTGGCCCAGACTGTGGAATCATTTATCTCGAGATAAGTGTTTATTACTTTTCTGTTTTACTGTTAATTTATTGTCTCCTGAAAAGTGAGTGAGAATGAGATAAGTGGTTTTGTTGAATTGCCACAGAATTATTCACACATATTTGAAATACCGAACATTTTTTTTATGCTTTTATACGTCTGTTACATGGTTTTTGTGTGCCTTTTCAAACAAAAATCTTCGGTCGCTCAGTCAAAGTACAACGGGGGTTAACCGACAATTTTTATTATTAAAATCCCGAATGTGTATCCCAGTCGGCCAAGTATTTAGATTAAGCGTCTTTACCCGTAAATCAGCTTTTATGCCCAATTTGTAGCAAACAAACTTCATCGATTCCATGTTGAGTTGTTTTGGAATCAGTTTAAATATTTTGCAATCGTCAATCTCCAAGCATGTTTAGCCATAATTGATATATCATTTTCATTAGTATGACTTTACTCCAAAATTTTCGGCAAACTGTCTGGTACCACAAATCGATTTTCTGTCCAGAAGTTGAGGATGTTTCTTTTCAACTGCTGGCACAGCAACACTGGAACTCATTGTGGATGATGTTACCACAGCAAAGATTCTCGTAGAGGACTAATCATTTTGCATGGATAAATGATTTTGTAAAAGCGAAGATGCAGTAAATGTAACAAATTTTCCCCCAGATTTGATAGAGCTTTCTTGATTCATCATATTAGAACAACTTGTTCGAGTTTGATCGGCAAGAGGCATAACAATTGAATCTGAACAATGTGAGATTGCGCTGGTTTATTAATATTAACCTGTGCTTTCTTCTCTGTTTTTTTCAATAGTTTCTATTTTTTTAAAGAACCTATTATTTCACTTAAAATGTTCACTTATTCGCACTGTAAATGTCTTTGCAACTGTCACAAAACCAAACAAATACTGTCCGAGCTACAAATTAGATCGAAAACGTTTTTTCTCAATCCGATACATTTATAGCGGGCAACTTTTTCGCATAATCCACTGCACACTAATACGTTCTCAGTCACACCAGGAACAGCATGCGTCATACAAATATTCGACGCCATATGATTATATAAATAAACCCTACAATAACAAGTTAATAATGAACAGTGAACCAGGAAACTTAATTACACTAAAGTTTATAGAATTATACACTATATACACAAAATATTTACAGACAAATACGTCATTTGTACAAATCATACATTTTTTTTATTTTTTATCAAATATTTTTTTTTAGTTTTTTTCAGTTCAAAGCTGGCTTCCTCGCACTAGATACTAGATCAATTACGAAGCAAATCAGCTTAGGCACTTCTAGAATAAAGCGTTTTGTATTTACCAACGGAAATCATCAAACGAAATATTTTTAAACAATTACCTAACTATCAGGATAAATTCCGATTAAGGAGAGCGCTATTTGTAAAATATTGTATAACGTATGAAAGCAAAAATAGGGATCCATAGGAGTTTGCCACTTGAACTTCATATTATTCAATAGTAACAAAATCGGTCTACATACACTTTACAGTCTACAAATAGTAAAAAAAAATGACGTTTAACACCATCAATATAAAAATTATTATCATATCTCCGGTAGTCTGGAATAATAAATCAATAAACCCAGCAATATTTGTCGAAAAAATAGACATATTTATTGTAAATCGACTTGCAAATTGGAAGAACAAACAAGAATTTATAAATAAATAAAATTATTTTCTAAGCGGACCTTGTTTTGTAAGTAATTAACTTGTCACACCTACAAAGAGATTTTTGTTGAATATTCATCTTGTAGAAATCTTTTGCCAATTTGCATTATGGAATTACAGAAGAATATTTTTTTTAAAATTTACGAGTTAAACATGATGTTATAACGATCGGCACTAGGTGATATATTTTGTTTCACATTGTTTCCATTAAAAGAGATAAAAAGTCAAGGCTTTTTGTTAATCTATAGACGCACATAAGATCACATCATGCGTAAAATATTTAATAAATCATGAAATTGTCATTGAATTCGCTAAATTAAAAAATGTAATAGGAAGTCAGTAAATGCTACGGCTCGTCAACAAAACATTCAATCTTTTCTAATCTAGTTAATGCTAGAAATTTAGTCAATTTTGATTTAAAAAATCTGTGTTGGGCATTGCTGCTTTTGAATAAAGGTTTTACAAATTGAATTCATCTTTTGTATATGTTTGCACATTGGGCTTTGACCAACTTTTATTGGGAGGCTCGGGTAAAACCAAATTTCCACTTGGGGTTGAATTCCGGTTAATTTGGAGTCAATATTGACTAAAAAGAAAAAATTCCGCTGCAATTTACTGTTTATTTTAACCCTCCGAGAGTTAGAGGGTGGTAATTCCCGAAAAATGCTGAATCCCGGGTGTCGGGATTGAAAATTCTTGGGATCCCGCGAATTAAAAAAAAAATCAATTTCCTTGTCAATTCACAAAAAGTTTATGTAAAACACACAAAAACCAGCAGCTTCAGTTTAAATATTTTCTTTTATTGTTGACCGAACTATCACAAACTCATTGCTTGCGATTAAAGATTTGTTACTTAGACCAGACAGTTTCTTACTACAAAAGTTCGTTGAATTTGAAGGCAAACATGTCGCTTCTTACTGAAATAGGTTGGACCTTTTCCAACGCCCCAAAATTTTTTTACTAATTTGGGGCCACTTTACCCGATTACCTATTTCTCGCAACCATTGTTATGTTAAAGATGAATTTCCTTCTGCTGCCAAATCATCATTAAACTTTTCTGATTCGAAATCATTGCAATCGGGTTTCAGATTTTTCGCTCAGCAATTCTTTATTTTAAGCTTTAGGTTACGTGACATTTTGACAAAAAATTGTTTTGCCTGGCTTAATTCGTTAGAATAATAAATGATTTGATTACACTAGATTTAGTTCGACAATTAAATTTTAATTTGGTCGGTTAACAACATTTAATTTTATAGGATCCAAAATGTTTCGTAACGTTTGTAACCTCCCTGAGTTCTTCTCTGAATAGGAATTAGACAAACTAAGATCGTTTAGGGTTTTACAACACAGTCACGTAATTATAGAAAACGAACGATCTTTGTTTCTGCGCTATTCCACCTTGTTTACAGTCAAACAATAGATTTATTTCTTAAAAATTACTGCACATTTCGTAGAAAATTCAATTTTTTTGAAAATCAAAATTTAGAGCCACAAAAATCGAAAATCTGCAAATGTGCTCCGATTTCGATGATTGATACCTCTATCAATAGGCGTTGAGACCTGTAAATGTCATACAAACGGCCATTTGGATCGGTCAAATATTTCTACACGTTTCGTGGAAAATTCAATTTTTTTGAAAATCAACTGAACAGCCCCAAATTCAGAGCCACAAAATTCGAAAATCTGCAAATGTGCTCCGATTTCGATGATTGATACCTCTATCAATAGGCGTTGAGACCTGTAATTATCATACAAACGGCCATTTGAATTGGTCGTATATTTCTACACGTTCCACGGAAAATTGAATTTTTTTGAAAATCAACTGAACTATAGCCCACAAATTTAGAGCCACATACTTCGAAAATCTGCAAATGTGCTCCGATTTCGATGATTGATACCTCTATCAATAGGCGTTGAGACCTGTGATTGTCATACAAACGGCCATTTGGATCGGTCGGATATTTCTACACGTTTCGTGGAAAATTCAATTTTTTTCAAAACCAACTGAACTATAGCCCACAAATTCAGAGCCACAAAAATCGAAAATCTGCAAATATGCTCCGATTTCGTTGATTTATACCTTTATCAATAGGCGTTGAGATCTGCAATTATCATACAAACGGCCATTTGGATCGGTCGAATATTTCTACACGTTTCGTGGAAAATTCAATTTTTTTGAAAATCAACTGAACAATAGCCCACAAATTCAGAGCCACAAAATTCGAAAATCTGCAAATGTGCTCCGATTTCGAAGATTGATACATCTATCAATAGGCGTTGAGATCTGTAATTGTCATACAAATGGCCATTTGGATCGGTCGAATATTTCTACATGTTCCGTGGAAAAATGAATTTTTTTGAAAATCAACTGAACTATAGCCCACAAATTCAGAGCCACAAAAATCGAAAATCTGCAAATGTGCTCCGATTTCGATGAATGATACCTCCATCAATAGGCGTTGAGATCTGTAATGGTCGTTCAAACGGCCAAATGGATTGGTCGAATATTTCTACACGTTCCGTGGAAAATTCAATTTTTTTGAAAATCAACTGAACTATAGCCCACAAATTCAGAGCCACAAAATTCGAAAATCTGCAGATGTGCTCCGATTTCGATGATTGATACCGCTATCAATAGGTGTTGAGACCTGTAATGGTCGTTCAAACGGCCAAATGGATTGGTCGAATATTTCTACACGTTTCGTGGAAAATTCAATTTTTTTTTAAAATCAACTGAACTATAGCCCACAAATTCAGAGCCACAAAATTCGAAAATCTGCAAACGTGCTCCGATTTCGATGATTGATACCTCTATCAATAGGCGTTGAGATCTGTAATTGTCATACAAACGGCCATTTCGATCGGTCGGATATTTCTACACGTTTCGTGGAAAATTCATTTTTTTTTCAAAATCAACTGAACTGTAGCCCACAAATTCAGAGCCGCAAAATTCGAAAATCTGCAAATGTGCTCCGATTTCGATGATTGATACCTCTATCAATAGGCGATGAGACCTGTAATTGTCATACAAACGGCCATTTGGATCGGTCGAATATTTCTACACGTTCCGTGGAAAATTCAATTTTTTTGAAAATCAATTGAATTATAGCCCACAAATTCAGAGCCACAAAATTCGAAAATCTGCAAATGTGCTCCGATTTCGATGATTGATATCTCTATCAATAGGCGTTGAGACCTGTAATTGTCATACAAACGGCCATTTCGATCTGTCGAATATTTCTACACGTTTCGTGGAAATTTCAATTATTTTGAAAATCAATTGAACTATAGCCCACAAATTCAGAGCCACAAAATTCGAAAATCTGGAAATGTGCTCCGATTTCGATGATTGATACCTCTATCAATGGGCGTTGAGATCTGTAATTGTCATACAAACGGCCATTTGGATCGGTCGAATATTTCTGCACGTTTCGTGGAAAATTCAATTTTTTTGAAAATCAACTGAACTATAGCCCACAAATTCAGAGCCACAAAATTCGAAAATCTGCAAATGTGCTCCGATTTCGATGATTGATACCGCTATCAATAGGCGTTGAGATCTGTAATTGTCATACAAACGGCCATTTGGATCGGTCGAATATTTCTACACGTTTCGTGGAAAATTCAATTTTTTTGAAAATCAACTGAACTATAGCCCACAAATTCAGAGCCACAAAAATCGAAAATCTGCAAATGTGCTCCGATTTCGATGATTGATACCTCCATCAATAGGCGTTGAGACCTCTAATTGTCATACAAACGGCCATTTGGATCGGTCGAATATTTCTACACGTTTCGTGGAAAATTCAATTTTTTTGAAAATCAACTGAACTATAGCCCACAAATTCAGAGCCACAAAAATCGAAAATCTGCAAATGTGCTCCGATTTCGATGATTGATACCGCTATCAATAGGCGTTGAGATCTGTAATTGTCATACAAACGGCCATTTGGATCGGTCGAATATTTCTACACGTTTCGTGGAAAAATTCAATTTTTTTGAAAATCAACTGAACTATAGCCCACAAATTCAGAGCCACAAAAATCGAAAATCTGCAAATGTGCTCCGATTTCGATGATTGATACCGCTATCAATAGGCGTTGAGATCTGTAATTGTCATACAAACGGCCATTTGGATCGGTCGAATATTTCTACACGTTTCGTGGAAAATTCAATTTTTTTGAAAATCAACTGAACTATAGCTCACAAATTCAGAGCCACAAAAATCGAAAATCTGCAAATGTGCTCCGATTTCGATGATTGATACCTCCATCAATAGGCGTTGAGACCTCTAATTGTCATACAAACGGCCATTTGGATCGGTCGAATATTTCTACACGTTTCGTGGAAAATTCAATTTTTTTGAAAATCAACTGAACTATAGCCCACAAATTCAGAGCCACAAAAATCGAAAATCTGCCAATGTGCTCCGATTTCGATGATTGATACCTCCATCAATAGGCGTTGAGACCTCTAATTGTCATACAAACGGCCATTTGGATCGGTCGAATATTTCTACACGTTTCGTGGAAAATTCAATTTTTTTGAAAATCAACTGAACTATAGCCCACAAATTCAGAGCCACAAAAATCGAAAATCTGCAAATGTGCTCCGATTTCGATGATTGATACCGCTATCAATAGGCGTTGAGATCTGTAATTGTCATACAAACGGCCATTTGAATCGGTCGAATATTTCTACACGTTTCGTGGAAAATTCAATTTTTTTGAAAATCAACTGAACTATAGCCCACAAATTCAGAGCCACAAAATTCGAAAATCTGCAAATGTGCTCCGATTTCGATGATTGATACCTCTATCAATAGGCGTTGAGACCTCTATTTGTCATACAAACGGCCATTTGGATCGGTCGAATATTTCTACACGTTTCGTGGAAAATTCAATTTTTTTGAAAATCAACTGAACTATAGCCCACAAATTCAGAGCCACAAAAATCGAAAATCTGCAAATGTGCTCCGATTTCGATGATTGATACCGCTATCAATAGGCGTTGAGATCTGTAATTGTCATACAAACGGCCATTTGAATCGGTCGAATATTTCTACACGTTTCGTGGAAAATTCAATTTTTTTGAAAATCAACTGAACTATAGCCCACAAATTCAGAGCCACAAAATTCGAAAATCTGCAAATGTGCTCCGATTTCGATGATTGATACCGCTATCAATAGGCGTTGAGATCTGTAATTGTCATACAAACGGCCATTTGGATCGGTCGAATATTTCTACACGTTTCGTGGAAAATTCAATTTTTTTGAAAATCAACTGAACTATAGCCCACAAATTCAGAGCCACAAAAATCGAAAATCTGCAAATGTGCTCCGATTTCGATGATTGATACCGCTATCAATAGGCGTTGAGATCTGTAATTGTCATACAAACGGCCATTTGGATCGGTCGAATATTTCTACACGTTTCGTGGAAAATTCAATTTTTTTGAAAATCAACTGAACTATAGCTCACAAATTCAGAGCCACAAAAATCGAAAATCTGCAAATGTGCTCCGATTTCGATGATTGATACCTCCATCAATAGGCGTTGAGTTAAGACCTGTAATTGTCATACAAATGGCCATTTGGGTCGGTCGAATATTTCTACACGTTTCGTGGAAAATTCAATTTTTTTGAAAATCAACTGAACTATAGCCCACAAATTCAGAGCCACAAAAATCGAAAATCTGCAAATGTGCTCCGATTTCGTTGATTGATACCTCCATCAATAGGCGTTGAGACCTCTAATTGTCATACAAAGGGCCATTTGGATCGGTCGAATATTTCTACACGTTTCGTGGAAAATTCAATTTTTTTGAAAATCAACTGAACTATAGCCCACAAATTCAGAGCCACAAAATTCGAAAATCTGCAAATGTGCTCCGATTTCGATGATTGATACCTCCATCAATAGGCGTTGAGATCTGTAATTGTCATACAAACGGCCATTTGGATCGGTCGAATATTTCTACACGTTTCGTGGAAAATTCAATTTTTTTGAAAATCAACTGAACTATAGCCCACAAATTCAGAGCCACAAAAATCGAAAATCTGCAAATGTGCTCCGATTTCGATGATTGATACCGCTATCAATAGGTGTTGAGACCTGTAATTGTCATACAAACGGCCATTTGGATCGGTCGAATATTTCTACACGTTTCGTGGAAAATTCAATTTTTTTGAAAATCAACTGAACTATAGCCCACAAATTCAGAGCCACAAAAATCGAAAATCTGCAAATATGCTCCGATTTCGATGATTGATACCTCTATCAATAGGCGTTGAGACCTGTAATTGTCATTCCAACGGCCATTTGGATCGGTTGAATATTTCTACACGTTTCGTGGAAAATTCATTTTTTTTAAAAATCAACTGAACTATGGCCCACAAATTTAAAGCCACAAAATTCGAAAATCTGCAAATGTGCTCCGATTTCGATGATTGATACCGCCATCAATAGGCGTTGAGATCTGTAATTGTCATACAAATGGCCATTTGGATTGGTCGAATATTTCTACACGTTTCGTGGAAAATTCAATTTTTTTGAAAATCAACTGAACTATAGCCCACAAATTCAGAGCCACAAAATTCGAAAATCTGCAAATGTGCTCCGATTTCGATGATTGATACCGCTATCAATAGGCGTTGAGATCTGTAATTGTCATACAAACGGCCATTTGGATCGGTCGAATATTTCTACACGTTTCGTGGAAAATTCAATTTTTTTGAAAATCAACCGAACTATAGCCCACAAATTAAGAACCACAAAAATCGAAAATCTGCAAATGTGCTCCGATTTCGATGATTGATACCGCTATCAATAGGTGTTGAGACCTGTAATTGTCATACAAACGGCCATTTGGATCGGTCGAATATTTCTACACGTTTCGTGGAAAATTCAATTTTTTTGAAAATCAACTGAACTATAGCCCACAAATTCAGAGCCACAAAATTCGAAAATCTGCAAATGTGCTCCGATTTCGTTGATTTATACCTCTATCAATAGGCGCTGGGATCTGTAATTGTCATACAAACGGCCATTTGGATCGGTCGAATATTTCTACACGTTTCGTGGAAAATTGAATTTTTCTGAAAATCAACTGAACTATAGCCCACAAATTCAGAGCCACAAAATTCGAAAATCTGCAAATGTGCTCCGATTTCGAAGATTGATACCGCTATCAATAGGCGTTGAGATCTGTAATTGTCATACAAACGGCCATTTGGATCGGTCGAATATTTCTACACGCTTCGTGGAAAATTCAATTTTTTTGAAAATCAACTGAACTATAGCCCACAAATTCAGAGCCACAAAAATCGAAAATCTGCAAATGTGCTCCGATTTCGATGATTGATACCGCTATCAATAGGTGTTGAGACCTGTAATTGTCATACAAACGGCCATTTGGATCGGTCGAATATTTCTACACGTTTCGTGGAAAATTCAATTTTTTTGAAAATCAACTGAACTATAGCCCACAAATTCAGAGCCACAAAAATCGAAAATCTGCAAATTTGCTCCGATTTCGATGATTGATACCTCTATCAATAGGCGTTGAGACCTGTAATTGTCATTCCAACGGCCATTTGGATCGGTTGAATATTTCTACACGTTTCGTGGAAAATTCATTTTTTTTAAAAATCAACTGAACTATGGCCCACAAATTTAAAGCCACAAAATTCGAAAATCTACAAATGTGCTCCTCCTAATTTTTCAAGAGTATAATCTTGGTTCCTTCACATTTCATTTGCAATATTCATACCACATCTAAATTAGCATAGTTGTAGAAAATTCACTTTCATAACAATGATATTTAGCAATTTTTACTTGCTTCGAATTCTTTCGGGTTTCAACATTTTTTTAACTTAGTTATGGTATTTGAAGAGGAGCCAAAATCAATTAAGAAATGGCGGTAAAAGGCTGCAGAGCAGGCTTTACTTGTTCGTCGTTACAATACTAATTTTTAATGGTTGAAGTAAAATTTTGCGGAGGCCCAAAATTTGTAGTTACGCCACTGCAACAACGGTACCTGCATTTCTGGAATTATGAAAATCAAAATTTCGAAACTCATACTACTTCGATTTTTTAATTGTTTACTTTGTCTAATTTACCAATTTTATGCAATGGCAATAACCTCTCACCTATCTTATTAAGGTAGAACTAATAAAATAAAGTTTGATTAATTAAAAGTTATTTACCTAAGTACCTATAATTATCTAATTTACATGTACAGTATATAATTATAGTGAAACTGCATACATTTCATAACTATCTCTCCAATGTACATAATTACATAAATATTATGACAAACTCAATCCAATGACATACTAAAAATAGTAATAAAGACGTTCGAATATACACACATCGTATCATTTATGAGATAGTTGAGTCGTAACATTATGTTCGTACATATGTATGTAGTACACATAAAAGGATCATCATAGACATATAACCCAAAAAATTACTTTATGACTTAACAACCATATAAAATTTTAATTAGCAACATAAAGTTTAAAAATATGTGTTTCTACTTAGATAGTGTGTGTATATGTCTTGTTAAGATTTTTAAACCGATATAAGAATATAAAGCTTCATTTTACTACACTTCATCTTAATCAATTTGTTACTGTGTAGGAGAGACACGAAATCTCAAGAAAATATTTTAATTTCTTAACAAGAACCATATTAAAATTCTCAACTATACTAGATTGTGATGTGTACATTACATACGAGTACATACATATTTTTTGTCCCATAAAATATTTTGCTTTATTCCTTTTTTATCCCTTTTTTGTTGTTGTTGTTATTATTGGGTTATGTGTAAATAAATGTATTTTCCAAATTGTATCACAATATGAGTTTTACTTATCTTAGGAATAAAAATAATTACATTTAGTATTATTATTATTATTGTTATGACTATGATTACTTATATAGCCATAAACTATTCAAATTTTATAAGACATTGTTATGTACCAGTATATCTCTTATGTATTTACATACCCATATGTATTGTACGATGAATTACTGTCGTATGATATGTGATAATATTTTAGCATTTTGTTATTAACATGAATTAAATAGAATGTGTATATGTATAATGTACGTACGTACGAGTATGTACTTAATATAAAGGACTATATACGTATACATGTCCTTAATATGTAAATTAAGATATACGTATAATATAGATATTTGCATATGGAAGTTCATGAATATTATTCAGATTATTCTGTGAACTATGCCTATAAATCAAAATTTCAGAATAATGTAAAGCAGTATTTCCTAATCTCTGTTTAACTGCGGAACCCCACAAAAAATATTGTTTTTCGTCTCTATTACGTAACATAAGGTACTTAAAAGGCAATTTGTTATCAAACAATTTGAATTTTCACTTTCAAACTATAGATCATGTTTTCCGAAAGAGGCAGCACGATCAAAGAAAAATACAGAGCGTTTGCTACCAGATGTCACTACACAATCAAAATAATATTACTGACGTTTTTCAAAAGGGGACAGCCAAAATCAAGTTAATTATCACGTATTAATAATAATCACTTTTATATAACACGAAAATATTTTTGTTTATGTTTACAAATGCACTCATAAAAATATCATACAAATTTTGACAGCAAATATTTCGTGACACCTAGTGGTATTATATGAAAGTTGCTTATGCTTTCGGAGTTTTCCAAAAGATCGTAGCTCTTGCGGTTTAAGAAAATTTGACATTTAAACATGATCTATAATTTTAAAAATTCAATACAATTCTGCAACAAAATTTAAATTTAAATTTAATTTAAATTTATCTTAGTACAACAAATTGAGTTTGTAACGCGAGTGGTCCATCTAACATGGCAATATTTACGTCATTCGTGTTATGACAGAAAATTAGTTTAATGTTTGACATTAACGAAATGGATCGCTTTACGCTTGAACAAAATTGGGCAATATTGAAAACTTACTTTCAAAGTGGAAAGTTGGAGTCTTCTACTCAAACTGTAAGAAATTTATGTGGAAAATCGATGCCGCCGGTTCAAAATCCACACCAAACAGTCACTCGTTGTAGATGCATCTGCTTTTCTATGGTTACTTGTGGATTTTGTGAGCCACAAATGCGACAATTTTGCTTGTTTGTGTTTGTCATTTTTGTGTTTTCATTTTCTTCCAAGCGTTCCAGAGCCCAATTAGCGAACCAAAAACGTTGCGGATGGTCATTTTGCTTCAGCTTGAACTTTGTACGCCTTCATACCAAGGTCTTTATGCAAAATTCTCATCACAGTACTGCGTGAAATGACTGCATGACTCACCACTTTGAAAGTAACTTTTCAATATTGCCCAATTTTGTTCAAGCGTAAAGCGATCCATTTCGTAAATGTCAAACATTAAACTAATTTTCTGTCATAACACGAATGAAATAAGTGTTGCCACACTCGAAATAACCGGTAGTTGAAATTGCAAACGGTAGATGTACCATCCTTTATCTACAATTCCTTCTTCATTTACTACTTCATTCTCCTGGATTTATTTCTGTAAATTAAGAGTTGATTAAATCACTTGATTACCTTAGGTGTAGATTTAATAAAAGTATTAAAATAGAATATGAAGTGAAAAGAGACATACTATCTAAATATTGAATACCTAGCCATTAGATTCCACTAAATGCTGCTTCCTAGCTTGACTGATTAAGAACTTGATCATTTCTGTAGCCTCAATCTACAAGCTGCTTGATTAAGCTTAATTTAAACTTTATAAAGTAATATAACCAAATGCAAATTTATTTAATAATAAGACGATTTTAGTGAGCTTTCTTAAATACTGCTTATTTGTCCAAACTTGAAAACCAATTCAAATTGATATCTCTGCATCACTTAGATTTAATATTTGGTAATTTCGCACTTCTTAATCACTACAATTTCCCGACCGCTTCCGAATTTTATGTTAACTCAGACAACTGTAACCGCTTTTTTCCGCTCTAAACAACTTATTAAGTCTTAATCTAGACAAATAAATTAATTATAATACAATATACAATAGCAATTAGATATTTACTGCAGGTAAAAGTCATGTAAGGTAACATAAGAATGTATTAAATATTTGAGACCCAACCAAAAATTATAGATCTTATTAGTCACTTAAATTATTTGTCTTAAAGAGTATCCACTCCATCTAACTAGACACACTCCCCGCAACCACACTTTCATCCATGCCTATAACCACACACACCTACAATCACACCAGCATGTGAGTTACATTCTCGGACAAGTAATACTTGATACCAAAAGTGCAGACTTAAACGAAAATTCAAATGATATAAGAAGAACATAAGTTTTTCTAAATAAACCAAACTTACCATACATAATATGTATATTATATTATACAGGGTGAGGAAAAAGTATGGAAACTTTGAACTATTTTTGATGACAGAATCGAAAAGATCGTTCAATTTTACGTCCGAGTATGTATTTTCGATGACCTCCCAAGACCACCTGAACTAATTTACATTGTATTTACAAAGTATGGAAACCCCTAGAAATCTTGCGTAGTAGTTAAAAAAAAAAGCTTGGTTGTGACCGACCTCCATCTTAAAGGTCATTTTGAGGTCAAGGTCATTTTTTATAGGGAAACTCCAGTTTTTCATATCGGATTCGAAAAAGCGATCAATTGTACGTCCGAATATGTATTTTCCCATGACCTCCCAAGGTCACCTAAAGGAATATAAAAGCTTATGATTTGCTGCGAAAATTAAAAAAAAAAAGAATATAAATTTTAAAAATAAAGAAGTAATTTTTTTAATTTTTATTTTTTTTTTAATTTTCGTAGCCAATTATAGCATTATAACTAAATCTTTGTTTTTTTGAAAAACTAGTTAACTGCAAAAAGTACATTTTTCAGAAAACGCATTTGAAATAAAAAGTCACAATAGGTTTTAATAGTAATTAAATTACTCATTTTTATTTAGATTTTCCGGAGAAATTGTGGAAAATATTGAAAAACTGAAATTTATTTTTGAAACTTTAACATATTGTCCAGATATTTTCATTCATAATTCAAAATCGAGAAAAATGCAGTTAACTAATTTCTCAAAAAAATCACAGAAATATTCCTTCAGGTGATCTTGGGAGGTCATGGAACATACATATTCGGACATACAATTGATCGCTCTTTTCGAATCTAATGTCAAAACAGGAGCATCCCTATAAAAAAATTACCTTGACCTCAATATGACCTTGAAGATGAAGGTCAAGGTCACAACCAAGCTCACCACTAATTCCTTGTTGAAAATTACTTAAGACTATACATTGCTCATTTTTTTTTTGTTGAGATTTTTAGGAGTTTCCATACTTTTCCTCACCCTGTATATATATACTATACATATATATATAGAGGGCTATTTCAGTTGAGGCCACAAATATTTAATGAATGATTCAGTTTGCCGATTTTATTCAAGGCTGTTCATTGAGCAAACTGTTTTTGGGAATTAAATTTTATAGTCCAAAAATTGAGCATTTTATTAATGTAAGTATGAAATACTGTCTCCGAGAAAATTAAAGGAAAATGAAAAAGGATGCAAGTATATAGTAGTACTTTATTGATTTGTATTTTAACATCATGACTAGGGAATGCAAATGAAGTAAAGGTTGCTGGTAATGTTGTGGTTACTTCTTCTCCGTCTTGCAAATAGGTCACTGGAATCGGATTCGAGAAAAGTATAAAGTTCTTCAGCTGTAACTCAAGTGAATGTGACTCCAGTAATTTATTCTGTGTACTTTGGTCGTTTTGGTAATGGTTCTACCACGGGTGCTTGGCTTATTTGTGTTGAATTAGGCTATCATTTTTAGAAAAAAATAGCTCATGCTGCCTCAATTGGCGAGGGTTTACATGAGTGAATGCGGTCGTTTTCTGACCATAAGTAACCATGGGTACAACTGTTGTGTTGTACACATGGGAATGATTGTCTTGAAAGGCACTTTCTCTTTCTTAATAAAAGTCGCTTCTGCCGAGCGATGCCGATTACTAGACGACACTAAGTTCGGATGGTATAAGGCCGAGTTAGGTTTAAGGTCAGATGAGTACCCAAGTATCGCATTAAATCCACGCGGATATAACCAGAGCCTTCTAGAGTATAGAGCCATAATCAATATGACTTATTTTTTAGAAGCTTTTTTAGTGGTATAACTTTTCACTGATTTCCATAGGAATCCATAGTAAAAATAATGTTTTTTAGCTACAAATTTTTCAATGAAAACAGCAAAAATGTTACAAAATGTTTATACAAAAGTGTTCTACATATCTTTAGCAGCAATATACAAGAAGGGTATATTGTTATTAAGTAAATATTAATTGCAGAAATATTAAAATTAAATTATTTCTAAAATATATTTTTCGAACTTTCATTTTGAAAAATACATCAAAGTTGGCTTTGGCAAATAAAAATAATGCTTGCTAAATTTATCTTTAGTTTTACTAGTGTACGTTAGATGTCTATAATTGTTGGCAGAGAAATACGAAAAAAAATTATTTAATCACACAATTATGACACGTTCTTAATATTTTGTGAATTTGTTTTGCTTTTCCTACAATTTTTGAACTCAAATTTCCCCAGGTCGCAATTTTTGCTACGATTTTTCAAAATGTTTACTACCCACTGCCATCTATGATCTATGTATATTGACTTAATGCACACGACTTGTAGTAAGCTTTTCTTTTTAATTTGACCAGAAAGCCATGGTTATGAACTTTTTTTTATATTTTGGTTTAAATAAATCAATTATTACAAGAAAATGAAAACGATTTACTTAAACGAGATTTATATATGTTGGAATTCAAACATTTATGAAAATATTTCAGAAATCATAATTAAGAATTTGCAACGGTTTCATTTATAAATTTGTCTTAGGGAAAAAAGTGATTTCCCATATATTTTATGTGTTTTACTATGGAAATTTTGGTTTTTTCCTCGTTTCTAATTCCCTTATAAAAGCTTCGTTTTTTAGATTATGGCTTGTATAATCAAGGTTGCTTTGATATAACTTATACCAGTTAGGATTACACTAGAGGTTCACCGATTGAACTGATTTTTGGATATTTAGTGGAAAATCGTGTATCATTATGTTTTTAACGGTGTTGGTGGTGGTGATGGGGCTGGTGTTGAATATTTATTTATTTTTTTATCTATTGGACAGCAAACAGGTAAACACCCAATTACATGCTGCCTCACTAATACTACGTAATATATAAACAGATTGTATTCTTATTTCTACAAAAAAAAATAAATAAATAATAATAATAGTAGTAATAATAACAATAAATTAAAAAAAACAACAAATTAAAGAAAAGCAAATTTAAATATTTTAATGTTAAGGTCTGAAGATGCCTTATAATAATTCACCATTGGTACTACTGCACAATGCAGCATAACACTTTGTTTTAAACACCGACAGTGACATGTTGAATAGGTCCAAATCATTAAAATAAATTGTATGGTTAGATACAAGCCTGTTAAGACAAGATAATACAGCAAGATTTGTCCTGAAAGCCGATGGCTGGAACAACTGCTGATGTCATGTGCGGTAAGTCGGTACATAAAAATTTAATTTCGCTAACAAACTAGAGTCTAATAAATTGTTGACTAATTTAAAAAGTAAGTATTCATCCATTAAAGTTCTTCTATCTTCCAATGAGATCAGACTGAATTTTTGTCTACGTCTCTCATATGTCATATAGCCAGTGGAGGGGATAACCTTGTGAATTTTCTTTGCACGCATTCAATACTGTAGTTATAATCATCATAGAATGGATTCCAGACCTGAGATAAATATTCAAGATTAGTTCTAACAAGGCTAGAGTATAGTAATGAGAGAGTTGAAGGATCCCTGAAATTCTTACCACTTCTGAAGATATAACTTAATGTTTTGAAAGAAGTACGACAAATTAGATCAATATGTTTATCAAAACGTAATTTCTGGTCGAAAGTAACCCCCAAATCTTTGACTGTGTCCTGTTTACCTAAAGATTCTGGGCCAATGCTGTATGTAAAATCAAGTTTATTAACTTTTTTAGTAAACGTCATAGTAACACATTTCTTGATATTCAGAGGTAATTGATTTACAATAGACTAGTTAAAAATGGCGGTTAAATCCGCTTGCAAAGCTTCAGTGTCATTAGTCGAATGAACATTTCTGAAGAGCTTCAGATCATCAGCATACAGTAAGTGGCCCGATGTTATGACCTCTGAAATATCATTAATATAAAGAATAAACAACAAAGGACCCAAAATAGACCCCTAAGGAACTCCAGAGGTGGGTTCAATACCATTTGATAAGATGCCATTAAATTTTACAAATTGAGTTCTATTTCCTAGGTACGAACAAAACCATTGAAGCAAAATTGGTGGAATATGATTCAAGTTTGCATATTAAATAGAGTGCGAAACTTTGTCAAAAGCTTTGGAAAAATCGGTGTAAATACAGTCGAGTTGATAATGATGATGAAAACTAAAACGGTGATAGGGAGATTTTGATGGGTGATGGTGATTGTGATTATGAAGGTAATAATGATGAAATACGATGTAATGATGGTGTGATGGTAAGACGTAATGTGATGGTATGATCGAAAATTGTGTGATTGTATGTTGGTACGATTGTTCCTGCCATTGTGTAAAAGCATCAACTGCTATGAAGAATATACACCGAAAAATGGTCCCGCGAAATCTATGTGGATTCGTTCGAAAGGTGTAGTCGGGTATTTCCAGTGGTGTTTATTTATTATTTGTGGATCATTTTTAAAGTTCGAATACAAAAAGCAACTTTTTACTATGCTTTCGACGTCCTCATCGAAATCTGACGACCAACAGAAATTTCGACTTAAACTTTTCATTCGAGGCAAGTCGTTTAGTATTTTTGGTCTTAATACTTTTGGAATAACCACTCTGGTACCACGCATGATACAATCATTTGGTATTGAATATCCAAGTTGGTTTATGCCAAATCTATCAGTATGCAAATTTTTTTTACCACTACGTAAACTAGCGAGTAGAGGTTTAAGCGAGTTATCAGCAGAAATCCCAGTAGAGTGGAAGACGGCTCTAATATGTCCACTTCATAAAAAGGGAGATCGATTAAACTGCAACAACTATCGCGGTATAGCTTTGCTGAACACGGGCTACAAGGTTTTGGCTAACGTAGTCGCAGCAAAGTTATCAACTTATAGCGAGAGGATCTTGGGTGATTATCAATGTGGTTTTCGGCCAAATAGATCAACGACCGATCAAACTTTCACGCTGAGGATTGTGCTGGAGAAATGCTATGAAAAGGACATCCCTGTACACAGTCTATTCATAGATTTTCAACAGGCGTATGACAGCATTAAGAGGAACACGTTATGGAACGTATTGTCCTATCTGGGCATACCGTCAAAATTGGTTTCAATGTGCCAGCTTTTAATGGATGGCTCAATATGTAAGGTGCTAATAGAAGGCAAAATTTTGGATGCCTTCGAGATAACATCTGGAGTGCGGCAAGAAGACCCAATAGCTCAAACTCTATTCAATCTATCATTAGAGTATGTCATTCGTCAGCTTAATATAGCGCAGCGTAGCTGCCTGTATTATAAATCAACCCAGCTATTAGCATACGCTGACGATATTTGCATTCTGGGTCGCAACATCATCTCTCTGAAAGAGGTCCTCCTCCCGTTGGAATTAACAGCCCAACAAATAGGCCTTCAGATCAATAAAGCGAAGACCAAATACATGGTGACCGCGAGAAGGCAGACTCGTGGGGACTTCATTTCAGGAGATACTCAATATGAAAAGGTGAATGAGTTTAAATACCTAGGATCACTGATCACTGAGCAAAACTCCGTTTCTGTGGACATTTCATCGAGGATCGCAGCAGGCTACCGAGCATTTTACGCCAATATCAAAATTTTCAAGTCTCCTCATATATCGCGCAAAATAAAATTGGACATCTACAAGACGCTGATAAGACCAGTTATCACCTTTGGTTACGAGTCTTGGACACTGACAGCGCATAACATCCAGAAAATCGCTGTAACTGAGCGTAAGATCATAAGAAGAATTTTCGGTCCCCTTAAAGAAGGAGCCACGTACAGGATGCGAATGAATCACGAGATCAGAAACGATCTCGATAAAGTTGACATACACTAAACAGGCCTTGGAGTCGGCACCAGCGAAAGTAGGACCTCGTGGGAGACCACCTACCCGATGGATGGACGACGTTGAGAGGGACCTGTACACACTCCGTCACCGTGTCTGGCGTTCTCTTGTGGCGGATCGGATTATTTGGAGGAGCATCGTTGAGGCGGCCAAATCCCTTCATGGGATGTAGCGCCAGCGGAAGAAGAAGAGTTATCAGCAGCTGTAGCCTCTGCTAATTCATTAACCGTAATTGGTAATCATTCAATTTGATGAATCTCATGTACATCAGATTCCTCAAAGAAAATAGGTTCCTCGGAAGAAATATGGGCAATCGCGGAAAAGCGTCAGCATTTGCGTTTTATTCGCTACGTTTATATTTAATTTTATAATTGAATCCCTGTAGAAATATCACATAATGTTGCATTCTAAGTGCAGACATATGTGGAAGAGCTTTCGTTGCTGAAAAAATTTGAACAAAAGGCTTGTGGTCGGTGATTAGAAAAAATTCTTGACCATAAAGAAATTGAAAGAATTTTTTAACTCCGAACACGAAGCCTCTTTATCAATTTGTGACCAGTTTCATTGAATCGGCATTTCACTGCCGTCTTGCATCTTTTGGGAAAGTACTGCAACAACACCTACTGGTGGAATGTCAGTAGCCAAAAAAACAGTATTATGTTAAAACTCATCGGATTGCATTATTTCCTAAAATTTATTAAAAGAATTTTCGCAAGCTTTATTCCATTCCCATTTATTGTTTATCCGGAGTAAAATATTTAATGGCTCAGCAATTTGATTTAAGTTTTGAAAAAATCGGTGATAATAATTTATTAAGTCAAGAAAGGATTGTAATTCTGTTTTATTTGTTGGTCGCGGTGCATGTTTGACCGCCTCAATTTTAGAATCGGCTTTGTGCATTCTAGATTTACTTAATCTGTACCAACAATATTTGATTTCAATTTCATCATTCAAAAATTCGGTTTTTTGAAAATTTAATTTTAAACCGTATTCAGCCAACTTAGAAAAAATTTGTTCCAATCGTCTTAGATGAACCTGATCATTTGGAGTTTGGACCCGTGCATCTGATGTCATCGATTTCGACTCCATATCAATTCCCCGTTAAATATTCTCTATTTTCTTTGTCATTTTACAGTCGCAGAATTTATTCCGTAGAATAATCGAGTGCTTCTGTACAATCCTTTGTGTGTACTGAGAGTTAATAAATGTTGATTAGTTTCATGAACTTTCCATTGAAGGTACGCACATTTTAAGTCAATTTAAGAGAATTTCTCTCCTCCATGGAAGAGGATGCTCATCTACTTTTAACTGTGGATTTATTGTGATTTTAAAATCACCACAGATTCGGATATTACCATTTGATTTGACAACGGGAACTATTGGTAAAGCATATGCTGTATTCCTTGTTAGACTAAACTGTCAATTTCATCTCCAATACGATCACGAATTGCAGCTGGAATGGGACGTGTCCGAATAAATATTGGAGTTGAATTTGGTTTTAATTCCAAAGTAGTAGGCTCACTTTTAGTTTCCTGATTTTATCGTCAAACAGATAATATATTTTTTAATTAAATTTATGAATTTGGGAGGATTGAGAATTTTAGCGAATGCTTCCCATTTGAAATTTGAAATCCATTCATTTTATTCATCAGGTTTATCATTTTTGAGGAGTCGATACATTAGTATGATTCTGGAGTAAAGTAAGGGGGAGGTAGAATAATATTTCTGGTAGATTAGTAGTGACTGACTGCTTTATTTTACTGATTTACCAAATCGAAACCACTGAGTATGTCTTACAATTAATATATTGTCTATAAAAAAACCGAACATTTTTTTCATAACATTTTTTTTGTAGTAGATTACAGGAACTGCGCCGTCTTTTAGTTATCGCTACCAAAATATATTTTATATAGTTTGGTGCGACCATTTTTAAACACTGGACTATAACTTTTCTAATTTGGCAACACAAAAGACATAGATAATTCGGCTTTTAAAGTCTGTGAAATTGGAATATGTGGGTCGAGCAAACCGTGATGAGTCACCTAATTCTATGGATAAACTTACTGGGTATGAACGCCCGCAATTAAGGAAATGGGTTTCTCGCGAAAATGATTTAATTAAATCACAAAAAAATCAAAAAAAAGTTACAGGTACAGGACGAAAGTCTGTATTTCCTGAAATAGAAACAATGGTAATTCAGTGGTTTAAAAAGCAAAGGGAAAAGAAATTAGTGATCAACTATGACATGTTTAGATGGGAAGCAAACAAATTTGCAATAATATTGGAACGCCCTTTGCAACAAATAATTTCTCGTGCAGCAATAAATGGATCAGAGGAGTTGGCTGTAGAAATAAGATTACATCAAGGAAAATAACTCGTCAGAGGCAACAAAACAATTCTCCGGCAAATTAAATCGCGATAAAGTTCAAAATTTTATTACAGCATTGAACCAGAAAAAGGTAAACATGCCGAAACTTAGTATTTTAAGGGAGAAAAAACCACCGTAGTAGACGGGTTAGATACGGACCATTCTAAAAATTGTTTTATCTTGGTATTATGTATTTCCGCAGCTGGCACGATCACCCAAATTATTTAAAAACTGCGAAGGTAAAATTACCTAAACACATTCATAGTTGTGAATGATGACGACCGATCTAGTGACCAAATGAACACAGAAATCTTATAAGGCACAATGCGATATTTTTATGCGAAAAGGTGATTTGCTCATTAGGGAGTGTTATGGATGCCATCTAGAAGTTGACATTACTAAAAATTTAAAAAAATTGTGCAACTAAAACCGATGATATTTCCACCAAAAAAGGCCACATTATATCTTCAACCGTTAGATGTTTCAATCAATTACTCATTTAAAAACGCTTTGCAATCAGAATGAAGGCTATACCACCTTACATAAGTCTTGCGTATTTTTTCAGCATTTCAAATTCTCAACTTAATAGTATACCATGGTGTACCTTTTCAAATAGTGCACTTGGATTACTATTTGGATTTAAAATAAAATCAAAATATTGGGATTTTCCATATATTGTACCGTGGTATTATAAACGGCACTCTACGGTACGCAGTATTCTATCTTTCTTATTAGGTCTTCTAAGTATGTGGTTACGTAAAAGAAAACGCATCTTCAATAAGAGGAATTTCAGTGATTTCTACTAATACGCATTTGTAATTTCCAACGAAGGGCAAGAGCAGCCCGTAGAAGTATAGTTGGCAATAATTTCAAGAAAAGGTTGCTGATTCAAGGCCTTATAATTATAATAATATATTTGTTAATAATGATAATTTGTTTGCTTAAAAGAGAAAAAACGGAAAATGTTACGACATATTCCGGGATTTCAAATTGTTTGTAATATTATATTATTTTGTTTTTTTCTAGACCAATTCAAACAGGAAGCGGGAAATTAAAATAACATAAAAATAATTTTATTGCACTGGAAACGAGGCGCTGCCCTTAATTATGGTACTCGTATCATAAATCCAAGTTATATTTTTCTATTAGAATTTGCATTGAAACATACAATTTTAAATTCCGTAATATGGTCTGAAATATCTTTCTCATTCATAAACTTTCACCCGCTATAGTTGATATTTTGGTAATTACATAAATATTTAGTTAATAATATTTCCGGGTTTATTGGCTAGTAAGATATACAATCGAAAAAACTTACGGTTTGTGACAGAATTTTTTTTTGCACTGTCTCACACAAAAATCACGAACCACTAATTTTGTTTAATTTTAGGCGCAAAAATATGACATCGGTATAATAGAAAATTTATTTGGAAAAAGAGAACCACACTTTGAAACTGTGGAAAATATAAATGTGTGAAATGGGATTCTAAAATTATATTTAGCAGAAATTCTGGAATATGGCTAATTCAGAAGAAACTCTGTTATATTTCTTGACCGATTATGATGAAAATCAGCATGTATATATTCTCTAGTATGTGGTCAATTCGGATGAACTCGGTTATTTCTTAACCGATTTCATGTTGTACTTATTCTAGATATTTCATCTAAAAATTGTTTTAGAATCCCATTTCCTTCGTACATGCTGAATTTTATCAATTCATCATAATCGATTAAGAAATAACCATGTAAGGACATTACAAAACTTTTCAAAATTTCTTCTCATAATGTTATACAATTTTTTATTGAACTTGAGAAAGTTTTTAGATAAACGAAAAAATTTCTGGTAAAAAATAAAAAATTACCTGAAAGTACATTTTACCTTACTGATACGATTCCTCTATAATAATTAAGGTAAACAAATAAACATATTTCCTGAATTTAAAATATAAATTATTCTGTATACAATAGTTAAAATTGTGTATAATGTTACATATAATAAAATTCTAAGAAAATAAAATTGAATTTTCCCAACTTTTAGATATAGACATTCTCGTATACATTGCAAGTTTACTCCTACTTTTATATACAATACATACATAAGTGTATATAGCCTCTTTGGAAAGAGTAGTGACTGGAAAAATAAGTTTTCAATTAGATAATTTTGCTATGTACAAAAAAATTATGGTTTCAAAATATAGAACTTTTCTCATAATTATTCATAATAATTAATAATAAAAGTTAAGTAAAGTCAAAAAAAAAAAAATTTATTGAATTTTAATTAACAAAAACTTTTATTTTATGATGAGACTGCCAATTTGAGTTAAATTAACCGAACCGATATACATTAATTTTGTTTTGGGAGATATATGATTTTTTGTGTTTATTGTAAGATGATTTGAAAGTTCTGATTTATGTTGTACAATAACAGGGGGACAATAGGCACAAAACAAAATTTTGTTTTACCAAGGACGAGCATAAGCAATCACCATAATTCACTCCATATAAAGCGTCACTAATAGATTCGCAATATTTATTTTTATGTACAAACCTGTTAGTACAAAATAATTAATTAATTGCTAAATACTTGTAAATACATTAAAATTTCAAGATGATGTGTGTTTTTTTTTTGTTGCTGAGGCAAATCAAGATGCATCAATGTTTGTATTATGCGCGGCGACCTTAATATAATTTACAATTTCAATTTTTACATCATCGCACATTTTCGCGAAATTGAATTATTTTAGATTGATATTGGACTAGCTGTTGGCCTTGTGATTAATTATGGTTATAATAATAAATTATTTTTTAGTACTTATGTTTTTTTTTTGTTTTTTTGTTTTGCTACGTACGAGTAACACCGAATTTAACGAGAACATTAATTCCATTAAAATTAGAAAGGGTGTAAATGGTGTAATAATATGTAATGGATACACTAACTGCACACGATAATCGAACGTCATTGCACATAATGTGATTCTTTTATAGTCTCAGTGTTTTCAATGTACGACATTTTGTTATGTTCCAATTCCACAAATTTGCAAATAAACCCCAAAGATTTACATATAACACAAAGAAAGTTTATTTAAAGTTATTGTTAAGGTCAATGACAGTTTTTTTTATTTATTTAAATTTTTTTACGTTTAAGCGGGTATAAAAAAATAAGCTTGGGACATTCTACACACTTTTCATTTATTTTGTCACATATTGGCAAATAAAAAATTTGAATAATTACCGAATTTGTCAGGGGACAACGAATGTACATTTTTTGAGATACTTAAAACTTTTCAAAATTTAATTTATTGTCCTACGTGTACTATACCTATTATACCATGCCTTTTCCCGGACCTTTTACATTCCCGGGAAACGGGATTGTAATTTTGTTAATCCCGGGATATCCCAAGATTCGGGACAAGGCAAGGTTTCTATGCAATACCTAATTTGGCGTGTGATATTAAAATTCAAGTAATTTTAAATTTTAGGTCGAGAAATGGAAAGGAAGACAAATTAAGTAAGATTTAAAATAATTAAAAAAAAAATGTGATTTATTGATTTAATCATTAAATCGGCGTATTCCGTTCTCTCATCATGTGAAATATGCCTGAGGAAAAATGAAATTTAAACTATCAACGTTTTACTCAACATATTGCCAACAGTTGGCTGAGCTAAATGCGCCCAAAGACGATTTAATTTTCGTTAGGAACCCATCCGCTAATGGAAAATTCCTCTCTTTTTCGGTGGCTGTCGGTTTGATAGTAGAGCGGCTCGTTTTTAAATTTGGTTGCTTTTCCAATTTTGGCTTCCTTGCGCCAGGTCTGCGTCATCGAATAGCCGATATACAAACCGAATCCTTTTCTTATTCTAATTTGTGATGGAGCCAGAATTGGTATTCTGGAGGATTCCATGACAATTCGCAGAAAAACAATTTGCAGAAAAACAATTCGCAGAAAAAAAAAAAATACAGAAATTTTGGAAAATGAAGATTTTATCTGACTTATCCAGAATTTTGTGTTGAAATATTTTGATAAAAGGGAGATTTTAATTCTAATTTTAATATTAAATCTTCATTTTCCAGATATTTGCGCTATTTTCTGGGAAATACTATTATTTTTTCTGTAAATTTTCTGTGAATTGTTTTTCTGTGAATTTTTTTTCTGTGAATTGACGGGATACCATTCTGGAGACCTTAAAAATAAATCTTGAGATTAAATTAATTTTGGATCTAGAAAAAAGTTTTGAAACTGGGTGCGCTAAATATCGTAATTGTGCTAATTTAGTTTATACCTGAAAAGATAGGTTCTTACCTAATTGAAGTCTTGGGACATTGTTAATATCTAAATTTCAAATGTTCAATCAATATTTGTATTTTATTCAGAACCAGAAATCATGAAAACAGAATAATTTGACCCGAATTTGTAAACCTCCACCTTGAGCAGAAACAACCAATGCTGATTGTGATTACCTTTAGGTTTTTTGAATATGAGTTTTGATATTTAAATTATATTTGTTGCTATATAATGGGCAACAAAGGCAATTATACATCTAATTATAATAGATTGAAAAGTGTGGAATACTCATTCACCAAAATTCCACAGTGAAAATGCAATTACTTCAAATAAAAATAATTAATTAAAAACAAATTTAATGTGTTCATTTAGTAACCTATTTTTCAGCTAATTTTTTGAAGTTGTTTAAATTGTTGTAACCTAATTAGTATTGCTAAAGGTTTAAGCAATACCCGAGTAGTGGTAAACTAGTTCTGAATAGTAAGGAATTATTAAATCAAAGTAGCTCAATTTTTGAGGTTAAACGACATTTGACTTGAATTTGGGTAACAATTATGATTATCTATTTAGCACACTAATTTTAGAGGCTAAAATTAACTGCTCAGTGTTCAAAATTTTCAAGTATACATTACGCAATCTTTAGGTCAATTAATTTTGCTTAAATCAAAGTTGAACACAAAATTAATTGTGTTGAACAATTTTTAAGTTATGTATTAAAATTAAACCATGGAGCAACCATCGAAAATAACTCATTTTATTGAATGCTATCCAAATTCATGATATTGCGCAAAATTATGAAGGAGGTCACATGCAGAATATTTTGCTCAGTTAGTACTTTCAATTTTTTTTTAAAAATAAAAGTAGCTTAAACAGAAATCAGCAATGCTGGAAGTAAATATCAAACTATTGAAAATGTACAATTATCTATTTATATCACTCTAATTTAAAGTTGATTTGCTCTAAATTGCTGAAAATTTTGAGCAAATAATTTAGTAATGTATTTTTACAAGTTGTTCATTTTATAAATATGTAGTTCAGTTTTATATTTTGATATCTTCCACACCAAACAAAATTCTATATTTAGCTCATTTAGTTGCTGGCTGCATAATTTTGTATTGAATATTAAAGTGGTTAAAGCCCACCTAAGAGTTTTTTAAATTATCGAAAACCTAAACAATAGTAATAACAGTAGCTCAATTTCGTAAACTAAAAATCCGCGCACATAAAAGTTTTTTATTATTATGCTCAGTTGGACAAATAAAGCACACTTAACATCATTTAAGAATATAACAGGTGTTGCTAAGCTAAAGGCACCTTAGGACTTGGGGCGTGTTGCCCAATTTTAAAATTTTTGACATCCGCATTAATAAAAATAATAATATAGACCACGATAAGGACGACCAAGTCACGGTCGTTACGCCTAAACTACATTGTTAAACTAAATAACTATTTTCAATGTAAACTTTAGTTTAATTAGTTTTGCTCAAAATTAATATTCCTATTAATCGGATTATTTGACCGCATAATCTGGGCTTTCAAATTTTTATTATCCTCAAAAATCTTGATTAGGTAGTGCAGTGGTATTGACTTTTATTGTCTTTTTGACTGATCTGAACACCGATTTTTAATGGGGTATTAAATCAGTAGCTCCATTTTTGAAATTCGTAACTTTTACGTACACAGTGCTATAGTTTGGTTTAATTCTGTAAAATGTAGATAGACTACGTATGTTCAACTCTTATTTTGACTGCATTCTATTTCTTTGTTTGCTTCCAATGGTCCTACCATAAACAGGCCATTCGGATTTTGAGCTCTTTCCAAATGCAACATCCATAATTTCGTTTGTCCCCAACTTTGGACCTTGGACGGATTTTATTAACGAGGCCACACATTTATTCCTTCTAATGGTTAATTTTTCTTTTAGAAGTTTTAACGTCTATTGTCAATAATACTTTCTATAAAATTTGTTAATAATAATGCTGAAGTCGCTACAGTTTTGCGTATTTAAAGTTATCTTCAGCAGTATAAGAACATTTTGTAGCTCGACGGCATTGCTCAATATTCCTTCATCCCCATTTCGTATATTTTCAGTTCGCGAAGTGCTGTTTTTACTAAGGAACCGTTTTAACGTACTCTCTAAAATACTCCAGCGTATATGTCTATCTAACATAATATTCAGTTCTTTACACTCTACCAAACTCTATAATTTGTCTTTAGTTTTTATAACGTTGCATCCATCATCGGCGACTTTCTGATTAATTCCATGAAGTCAAAAAATGGCACGGTGGAGTCTTGCAATTGGATTTTACATTCCCAGGAAATATTCACAACATTCCCGGGAAGCCGGAATACTTTTAATTTCTTAAATTCTATGGAATTCCATCGAATTTAAGAAAAATTCCATAGTATTTATGGTTCTAAACTTAAATCTTATAGTTTTAAAAAGTTATCTGATAAACACCTTATGAGACAATAATTTTGGTTTATTCCTAAATCAAAGGATACATTGATTTACCACCTGTCTATACAAATTTCGATCTCCGATAATCCAATATCGAGACCCGAAATTGTACAGGAGATATTAGTAGTTGAATGTAGGTTTGAGTTATGAAGCCGACCTCCAGTACGAAGAAGTCCCATTTCATCGATAAATGGGGATATCATTGCTAAATTGCTGGAGTTTTGCACCCCTGAGTAGTTTTTAATGACTTGAAGTTCAGTGCTATACTCCGATTGCTGCGAATAAGTTTCAGAAGATGCGTTATTGACAACTTCAGTTCATTGGTAGTAAAGTTACCGATAATCTTACCTTGCTTCTTTGATTGCCGACATATAAAGGCCTTAGTTCGAATAAGTTTTGTAAACGATGAGTATCGAACAAATAAATGCAAATCAGAAACAGAATTACAAATTGAAACCGAAGAAATTTTACGAATATCTATACATTTACCAACTTAACTTTGCACTTAATCTTCAAATTTGGATTTTTAGGCCAGTTTGTTTGATTTTCTTGAACGAAGGACCTAATCACCATAGTTCTTGTTTTAGAAACTTGCTAGGCATTATGCCCCGATATACAAAACAGGTACATAACACCAATTGTATATTGGTGGTTGATGGTAATTACAAGTTAAGTTTCATGAGAGGAGGAATTTGTATAAATTCAATTTTTAAAGTGTCTTAGTGGTTAAATTAGGTTACACCCAATTTTTCCAAAATAATTTTAAAGAATTTCTCTCAATTTTTTTTCCAAAATATGTCTTGGCTCTTTCCTAGAATATAATACTACATAGAAAGAGCATTAAATTCCCCCTTTTCCAAAATATTTTTCGCTTTTTTCTAGGATATGTCCTTTCTCTTTTCCAGAATATAAATATTACTAGAAGGAGCAGTAAATTCGCCTTTCCAAAATAATTTTAAAGAACTTCTCTCAATTTTTTTCCAGAATATGTCTCAGCTCTTTTCCAGAATATAATACTAGAAAGAGCAGAAAATTACCCCAGAATATGTCTCCGCAAACTTCACCAAAATCGTCAGAAAATAAACTTTTGATATCACCTTTTCTAGGAAACTGTTTTTGAGATGGCATCTATTTCCACTGACGTAATAGTCAAAGCGTATTTAATCCATTGTTATCAAAAACATGTACGTACGTTATATATTACTAGCGCGTAATGGCCTAAAATAACGAAAAATGATAAATTCTGAAAAGGGCGAAGAGGGTTCTATTTTATATTTAACTGCTATTCACTTGCTTTTTCTTAGTTTCATAATAATAAGAAAAAGTGGAAAATATTCTGGAAAAGGGAGTATCTTCTGGAAAACGGAGGGAGGGCTTTCTATAAAAATATTTTGGAAAAAGGAAATTTACTGCTCCTTCTAGTATAGTAATATATTCTGGAAAAGAGCCGAGGCATATTAAAATTATTTTGGAAAAGGGAGAATTTACTCTATGGATAACTGTTGGCTAGGCACACTAGTTGAAATACTTTCCATACATGACACTTTAAAGGTTGAATTTATATCAAATTTTTAAAATTTGTATGGGCCGTTCATTCAAAAGAATTTTCCCGAACTCCCCACATGAAACTTGCCCTGATAATTTTTCCAGAGATAACTGTTGACTATTTACCCTACTTGAACTACTTTCCAGACATGACACTTTAAAGGTTGAATTTATACAATTTTTTACATTTTATATGGGACTTTGATTCAAACGAATTTTTCTGGGCTCCCACATGAAACTTGTCCTGATATTTTTTCTGGGGATAACTGTTGGCTAATCAATCACACTAATTAAACCACTTTCCAGATATGACACTTTATTTAAAGGTTGAATATATACAAATTTTTAAATTTTATATTTGGCTGCTCTGATGAAACTTATAGTATAATTCCTAAGGTATACAGTGACAAACCAAAATGGGTAAAATCACTTCATGAACATACAAGTTTATACGTTGTTTTGTTGATTTTTCGTTTTATTTAAAATATGTTTCAGCTGAAATATGTCGGCTAGTAACTTGCGGCTGAGATAGCCAAGACACTATCTGCATTATCGACATTTTTACTTTCGGCTGAAAACTTTCGGCCAACTTTAATAGTATGTATATACTATAGTATGTTGCAATTCAAACATTTAAGAAAATAACACGGAGATCATAATTAACAATTTCTAAGGTTTCCATTTACAAATCTGCCTTAGAAAAAAAGTGATTTCCCGTATATTATTATATCAAAAGTATGGATTGTTCCACGTTTCTAATTCCTTTATAAAAGCTTAGTTTTTTACGTTACGGCTTTGTAAAAATAAAATTGCTTTGAGGTTGCTTTGCAATCTGCAGCCTGATACTCTAAAAAATAAGATAATGTGTAGACGTGTAAACTTGTAAAAAGCAAATCTTACTTTTATGAATTTCGAATTTTTCAATATTATTTTAGTAGTACATAATAGTAAGTCGAATCGAGAAATTGCAAACTCATAAATGTAAGCTTTACCTTTTTACAAGTTTACACGTCTACACATCATCTTATTTTTTAGAGTATCAGGGTGCAGGAGTATATAGTACACAAAAAGGTATTTTCGTGTTTGCGCAGACAATTAAAAGATGGCGTGCCGACAAATAAAATGGAAATTCAGATCGAATATCTTTTTATTACTGAAAGTATACAAATATTTTGTTGGCTGCTTCTGCTTTAGGCAAATTAGGAAATACATATCCTCCATTTATTGCACTTATTTAAAATTTAATTAGATATTTGTTTACAACAAGCTGTTCATATTGTTGAAAGCATTAAAAACATTTTGGGAGGGTTTTTCCGTTTCCCCGTTTGAGCTTAAAATTCCCACAAAGAGGTTTTTTCCCATAATGATAGATATATTGTAGCCTCATTTCCACTTTTTAAATTGAAAACAAGTCACCCTTTCCCGAAAAGTTGTTGTGATATAAAAAATTAAAGTTTAAAATTTAAAAATACCCCACAATCGGGTAGTATTGGTTTACATATTCCTTTTAAGCTGTTTACCCTAGACCTACCAAAACATTTATTTCTCATACAAGTACGTATACGAACGTAAATTCAAAAATTATATCTTTTATGTTTTGGTTTATAATTTTATGCATGAAATGGTAATTTATTTATTCTTTTTATGAAAACCAACACTTCAAAAATGTTAATTTTACGGATGATGATTTTTTACATAAAAAAATAAATATTTTATTCCTAAAAGGATGTGTTCATATTTGCAACAAAATGTATGTTGTTTTTAATTTTTAAACGATTCCGAGATGTATATGTGGAATTCATTTTAATCTTTTGTATAAAAATAATAAATCTGTCTTTGAGGATCATAGTCGTTACGTTGGAAAATCTGTTATGAGATATCTTTGATTAAAAATTATTCTTTTACAACTATTAAACTCAACGTGTCAGATTTTTTTCGTTTTGTGGTAATTAAGGTGTTAAAAGTAACAAAACGACTATTAAGTAATTATTTTAATATTTCTGCCACAATTAAATTTGTACCAATCACATACATATGTACATAATGTATAAATATCATAAACGTACATCGTAAAAAGTCTACATGACGGAAGTGCAACAGGATATCATAGATTATCAATTTAAAGTAGAAAGGCGGTATGATGGTTTGGAGGTGTATATAGAACCCGTACGTACGCTTTCATACTATTCTGTTTTTAGTGTTGATTTATGCAGATTAGAATAATGAAATTGTACATGTCAAGGAAAATTAAACTTAAATTGCATGACTCTGCTCTCAATCTATATAATATAATATAAAAACAATGTGCACAATATATGTATGCACAGAATACAGATCGTGTTGGAAAAATAAATTCTGAATATGGCCGTAGGTGTTATGTGTAAATAAGAATCCGTTGAAAATTATAATATTCAACACGCGATTATAACGATCATCATGTTCCGTAATATTATGAAAGGCGGTCGGGCGATTTAAGTTCGTTAGACCAAAACTGATACTATACGGGTCCTGAACTATTTGTGGCCGCAAAACAAACAAAAACAAAAAAATTAATGTCCGCACTAAAGTTATGAACCAAAAAGAAAATTGTTTCTAATTAAGCCAAATGTTGTTTGACTTTAATGGCCGGAAAATAATTATTGTAATAATCAAGTTTATCAAATTGGGATTTAACCACACGGAAGATAATTTACAAATCAAATATTCTCTAAAGGCACCAAAACAAATGACGTTATTATTTTTTATGTAAGTCGCTTGTTTGGTTCTGCCAACTCTATTATAGGAATTACTGATATCCTTCCTGGAAATGTTTATTATTCCGAAAGTAATTTGTATCAACCTACATTTTGTAGAACCAGTAAACATTTTGGGGATGTGATGTGGATAAATTCTTATTTGCCTCACTACAGAAATTCCTAGCATAGATTTACATAATAGATATGTATGTTACATATTTAAGATTAAATTATGTTTTCTTGCACATATGTATGTATATTTTGTCGTTTTATTGTCATAATAAAATCTTATATGTTTTTTCTCAGTTACATACAACTATTTTAAATTTTTAGGTAAGATTGTATAAAGGAACTAGGATGTGGAAGTGGATATATTGTATAACAATGTGTACAACTACGTGTATATGTACAGGTACACATATTGTTCAAATGTAATTTACTAAAACTATACACTTTGTGATATATTCATTTCAAAAAATGTTAATTTTCCTATACATTCTCGTAAATTAATCTTCTTATTGTTTTAACACATTCAATTATTTAATTATATCTCAAAATTCCAAGGAGGACAGTTGCGATTCATTAAAGCTTTCTTGCATAATTTAAACCATATTATGTAACTGCAATAGATTAGTAGATTTTATAGGTATAATACAAACTATTACATACATACGAGTAGATAGCATTTTTGCTACATCACGTACTAAAATAATTCGGTTTTTTCTAAATAATTAAAATTTTAATTAACTTTATGCATTCCGCCATTTTCAAGTTTCACCATCATTATCATTAAAAACATTTTGAAAATTTTGTTTTTGAACAAATTCTTAATTTAATTATGTTTAAAATCTAAAAGGTTAATAAAATATTATTGTTATTATATTTTGATGTTTGATAATAATGTAGCCGAATTCATATTATGATAACAGGAGTTATGTACAACTTTAATTACGTAGATCAAAATAAAAATTTCAAAGAAGATAATCTTGTAACTGTGATAATAACATAAAAATTAAAATTCGAGTAAGGGAGAATATGACATGTTAGTTTGCTCATTATACGAGTATGAAGTGCAACAAAATGTTGTAAAAATTTTCAAACTGATAGTATTTCTATTTGAAATGCTGCGGTGTGTGAAGTTGGGCAATCTGGCCATGAAATAATCACCATTAGAACAATCGCCTTTGAAAATGGGAAAGGTGCGATGCACTAAAAATTGCAAGATTGCTACACTGAGTTGATTACGGGGAGAATAGGAAACGAGGCACACCAACCTAAATGATAATTTACAATTGGGATTGTAGAATATTCATGCCACGATAGAAGAGTCTAGTAGGCACTAATTCGTGTTTTACGATTTTTGAAATAGAACAATGTGCAATAGTTATATTTTAGCAAATGAAATGGCTTGTTTCTTAAGCTCCAGCTTTTTTTGTAGACATTTCCAAAATACAATTGCAGAGGGGGTTCCAAAATATATCTGCGAGAGAAATTATCGGAGTGCTTCCCGAATATTTTCGTAATTTTACGGTTAATTGTAACTTTTGTAATATTGGCCTTAAAATGAGTTGTATATATGTATAATGTTATATATGTTGTAATTGAGTACGGCACTATGTCATATGTGGTAAGGTGAATTACATCTAACTTCACTTTTTATTTGAAATTCTTATGTATATATCGGTCTCGCTCATACGATGTACATTAAAATACGTGTATCCGGCATCTTGAATTTAGTTGTAGACAGGCTGCAAGAATTATTATACGTAAATGTTACTGTGTGAAATAAATTAAATAAATTACTAATTAAAAAGTAAATTTACTGTGTTTTAAATTACTTCAAATACGAAGATATACAATAACTGGCGACGAGGGTAAAAAAAGGAAAATATTGCTACACATTTTTGTTGAAAATGGCTCAATAAATGCAACCAGTTTTTGCAATTGATGTATTCGATAAAAAATGCATGAAATGGTCAAGATGGGTAGAACGTTTCGACAGTTCATTAAAATTGTTTGCGGTAGATATTAATGAAGAAAAAAAATTACACATGCTGTTCCACTACATGGGACAGGAAACTTACGATATTGTTTCGGATAGTTTAACTCCGGAAAAACCGCAAGATAAAAAATACGACGAAATAGTGAAAGTACTTACAAAACATTTCGATCCGACGCCATTCGAGATAGTGGAAAATTTTAAATTTTATTGTCGTAAACAACAAGATGGCGAATCGGTGGAAAGTTTCATTACGGCATTAAAAAAACTATCTATACATTGTAATTTTGGAAAGTATCTACAAACAGCGTTGCGAAACCAATTTGTATTTGGTTTAAGAAACATCAGAGCACAAAATCGATTGCTAGAGGAATCGAAATTAACGTTGGAAAAGGCACTTGATATTGCTCAGTCAATGGAATTATCCGTGAAAGGGGGTGCAGTATTACAACAACAGTTCAATAAGGGGGTACATCTAATACAACCGAGATACAAAGTAAATAATAATAATTTTAAGAAAAATAATACTAATCCTAATCTTACTGCTAATACTAATCCTAATCTTACTACTAATACTAATCCTAATCTTACTACTAATACTAATCCTAATGTAAAAAAATTGAAATGTTTTAGATGTGGGCTTGAGACACATTTAGCAAATGTGTGTAAACATATTAATTCAATATGCAACTATTGTAGTAAAAAAGGCCATTTGGCTGTTGCGTGTCTCAAGGCCAAATCAAAAAAATTTTGACAAAAAGAAAAATATTGCAAATTTTGTTGAGGAAGAGATTAGAGATAATTTGGAATGTTTAGAAATATTTAATATTCATTCTAATCGGGAAAAATGTTGAAAATATAAATAATAAATTAATTGATTTCGAGATTGATACGGGATCGCCTGTAACTTTGATAAATATTTCAGACAAAGAAAAGTATTTCGATAGTTCGCAGTTAAAGAAAACAGATATTGAATTAGTTAGTTATTGCGATGTTAAAATCAAGGTTTTAGGTTATTTAAATGTTAAAATCAGTGTTGGAAAGAATAATAAGATTTTAAAATTATACGTCACAGATTCAAATCGTCAACCATTATTAGGTCGTGAGCAAGAATGATAGATTAGAAGATTGTCCAACTCCGATGGAGAGTAAAACGACTGGTTCCTATGCTTTATTTTTTAATTTTATTTTTTTTCCTCTCTTCTAATACGATAGTGAACCAAAAATGTTGTACTTAAATGAATTGTCGTGTCGTCAAATTACTATGAAGAGAACGATAATTTTGTTTTCTACTGTATATACAACATAAACATTAAATAAAATAAATAACCAATGATGAATGAGAGTGAATGACCAAATATATTATACCACCACACTACATACAATAAGAGGAAATGAAAGGTATGTAGATTAACGCTTTCACATCAATGATCATGTGATCATATTTATTCATGTTTCTCGCTCAAACCGCTGTAAAACCAACCAAATATTTGAAGAACCAAGGGTGAGTGAAACAAAGTTTAAATAATAGGTGAAAATAAAGTCAGATATACAGACTGGTTCCTACGCTTTATTTTTTTACAAAAAAAGAGAGTAACGTATTTTGAGTTGCATAATCTTGTAATCTATCATTCTTGGGTCGTGAGTGGATTCGCGAAATTAATTTAGATTGGAATAGTATTTTAACAAAATCGGAAAAGTCAAACAGTGTAGATAAGGTCGAAGTAGGAAAAGGTGATAATGTAGTAATTGCCAATTTAATTGATAAATATCCTGATGTGTTTAATGCAAATTCTATTGGGAAAATTTCCGATATTCAAGTCAAACTTACGATGCAGCAGGATTGTACACCTGTATTCATTAAAGCACGACAGGTCCCATTTTCCATTAAACCGTTAGTTGAAGAGGAACTGGACGAGTTGGAAAGAAATGGGGTACTTACAAAAGTTGATTACAGCCGATGGGCAACACCCATTGTTCCGGTTCGTAAGTCAACAAATAAAATTCGAATTTGCGGTGATTACAAGATTTCGGTAAACCCAAATTTGATTGTCGATGAACATCCTATCCCCACCGTGGAGGAACTATTTTCGAATATGGCGGGTGGTGAAATTTTTTCTAAAATAGATCTCAGTAAAGCGTACTTACAGCTGGTAGTTGCTCCAGAATGTAGAGAATTTTTAACCCTCAGCACTCATAAAGGACTTTATCGCCCCAATCGTTATCGCGTCTGCACCAGCGATATGGCAACGACATATTGAAATTATTTTACAAGGTATTCAGGGTGTAACAGTATTTCTGGATGACATAAAAATAACCGGAGAAAGTGATAAAATACATCTAGAACGATTGGAAGAAATTTTACGTAGATTTTCAAAATACAATATCCGTGTGAATAGGGAAAAATATAATTTTTTTTCAAAATCAATTGAGTATTGTGGTTATATCATAGATAAGAAGGGTATACACAAAATGCATAGATAAGAAGGGTATACAACAAAAAGTTGATGCTATACAAAATATGCCTAGGCCACAGAATAGGGATCAGATACGGGCTTTTGTGGGCCTAATAAATTATTATGGTCGTTTTCTTAAAAATTTGAGTTCTATTCTATATCCTATTAATCATTTGTTGAAGGATGATGTTAAGTTTGATTGGGATGCGAATTGTCAAAAGGCATTCGAGAAAGTGAAATTTGAAATGCAGTCAGATTCATTTTTGGTTCATTATGATCCAACTATAGCTTTACTGTTGGCGACCGATGCCTCACCTTACGGGGTTGGTGCTGTTTTAAGTCACAGGTATCCGGACGGTTTGGAACGACCAATACAATACGCTTCACAAACACTTACTGAAATGCAACAGCGGTACTCACAGATTGATAAGGAAGCGTATGCGATAATTTACGGAGTAAGGAAGTTTTATCAGTTTGTTTATGGTCGGAAGTTTACATTAATTACGGAGAATAAACCGCTCCTTCAAATATTCTCTCCTAACAAAGGGTTGCCTGTATTATCAGCTACACGAATGCAACATTATGCAATTTTTCTGCAGTCTTTCGATTACGACATTCTTTATAAAAATACAAAGCATCATGCAAATGCCGATTGTTTATCAAGATTACCGGTATCGGATACTCAATTCGGTATAGAGGATGTTGATATAGTCGAAGTAAATATGATAGAGACATTACCTGTCACAGTCAAAGAATTAGCCGAAGATACGGCTAATGACCATAATATAAAAAATTTAGTAAACGGATTGAAAAATGGGAGAATAGTACCAACCTCTGATCGTTTTGGGATACCCAGAACGAATTTGCATTACAAGAAGATTGTCTGGTTCGCGGCATCAGGGTATATGTTCCAAAATCTCTGCGGGAGAGAGTACTAAATGAATTACACAGTACTCATTTTGGAATTGTTCGTATGAAGACACTTGCACGTGGATATTGTTGGTGGAACAATATTAACCACGACGCCGAAAATATTTCGAGAGATTGTACTGATTGCCAAAAAGTGCAGTCAAATCCACCAAAAGTCACATTTCATTGCTGGGATACTCCTAGCGAACCTTTCCAGAGAGTGCATTGTGATTTTGCCGGACCCTTCAAAGGAAAATATTTCTTTGTATTGGTCGATGCATTTTCGAAATGGATCGAGTGTCGTATCCTAAATAGCATTACCGCGGAAAGTACTATTAAAAATTGTCGTGAAATTTTTGGGATTTATGGTATTCCTTCAGTTCTGGTGTCCGGTAATGGAAGCCAATTTACAGCTCATGAGTTTCAGCATTTTTTGAAATTAAATGGGGTGGTTCATAAATTAAGTGCGCCTTACCATCCTGCTACGAACGGTCAGGCTGAAAGATACATCAACAGACAAATACGATCACGCATTGATTTGATGATTCTAAATTTTTCGTGTCACTCTTCAATTAAAAAGGGGAGAGATACTACTCAAAATGTACGGAAGTTAGAAATGGGAGATAGAGTTTCAGTTCGAGAATATTTGTCTAAAGATTCGAAATGGTTGTTCAGTAGTGTTGTAAAAATATTGGGAACATTACATTACATAGTCGAACTTGATGTTGGACGTACGTGGAAACGTCATATCGACCAGGTTCGATTGGTTGGACCAAACGTAGGTTTAGAAAGGGATAATGAAAACAAATCATTATCAGTTAATACAAAGTTGTCTGAAGCGTTAGATGAAGAATTACAGGAGGATTCTGTTGAATCTTCGCAAAATGTCTATACAAAGTTGTCTGAAGCGTTAGGTGAAGAGTTACAGGAGGATTCTATTGAATTTTCGCAAAATGGTCAGAATCAGGAAAAACCGGCTAGCTCAGAAATACTTGGAGACTCTCCAGATAATGAAAATCAAAACGAATTAAGTGTAAAATCCGATTTTATTCCTATAGAAGATCAAATAGAAATCAAAAAGCTCCATGTAGATTAAATCTATAGATATACATACGTTGTTTTTATTTTATAAGATTTAAATGAAATATTTGAATTCTAAGCATTTTAAATTACTAAAAGAAAAATGAATTAATCTAAGTTAGTATAATAAAGACTGACAAAATAATGTAAGGGAATTTCATATAACGAGAGGGAGAACTGTGCGCAAGAAGCTTTCGATGTAGGAGTTATTAGCTTCCACTTCGGTTATTTGACCCACGTTTATTTTATAAATGTGGCACGCTCGACAGTATCAAGGGCATTTGTCAAAGACGAAACTGCCCCGTAACAACTTGGCGAATGTGCCCCAAAGTAGCAAAAAAACTACTAAATAAAGAAATTTAATTAATTAATTTTTATTGATTAATTCACACACTAACACTTTAAAGATAATTAATTTATTTAACTATATTCAATGAAACACTCAACAAAACTAAAAAAATGCTTAATAAAAAATCTTACGTTATACATACCAAATATTACACAATACTGGGGAAAAACACGTTTATACGTGTATTTTAGTTGCGTTTTCAATGATGACTGTCAAAGTACAGAGAAACATTTGAAATAATAATGACATGATTCAGTAATTTTTTCAGATTTTTTAAACGCTGTGAAGGTAGCTAAACATAGCTTGACGAAAGTGCCCCGATGACGAAACTACCCCACTTTACCCTATATATGTTGTAATTGAGTACGGCACTGTGTCATATGTGGTAAGGTGAATTACATCTAACTTCACTCTTTATTTGAAATTCTTATGTATATATCGGTCTCGCTCATACGATGTACATTAAAATACGTGTATCCGGCATCTTGAATTTAGTTGTAGACAGGCTGCAAGAATTATTATACGTAAATGTTACTGTGTGAAATAAATTAAATAAATTACTAATTAAAAAGTAAATTTACTGTGTTTTAAATTACTTCAAATACGAAGATATACAATATATAATAAATAAAATAAATTAATTATCCGCCGTTATTGTAAAAAAAAACTGTGAATTGTTTTGTCGGAAACTCAATCCCACTCCCGGCTCAGTCGCACGAGGTTCCAGCTAGGTCATACGTTTTCATTCACAGTTAAATGGAATGGCTTAACATTAGTGCGACTGTCCATTCATGCGGTCATCATATTACTCTCTTACACAACCATGCTTTTACATAAAATTAACTACAGGCACTTTTGTGTTTTAAATATACATTTTATTATCTAATTTAAAAAAATAGATTAAATAAACAAAAAGTTTATAAAGCAATTAATAATTTAATTCATGAAACAAAAATATTGTTCAAGTTAGCCGAAAGTAAAAAGTTGCTAATGTCTGTTAGTGTTAGCCAATAGTTTCCAGCCGAAAGTAAACAATCTGTAATTCAGATTGTTTTATTCCAGCCGAAAATAAAAAATTAATTCGTAATCAGTCGATAGTGTTTAACCGAAAATTACTATGTATGCATGGATAGCATTGAAAACATCTGACAATATTCCTAGGTGGCAAAACCTGCCTCCAGTTTCTCTTAAAATTGGTATAAAATCAGCCTCTAGAGCAGTGTTCGCAAATAGTTGGCGTGCCATTAAAAATTTTTTTTTTTTAAACAATTGATTTTTTGCGTGCCAAACTAATTCCGTAATAGTATATTGTATAACAAGTGAAGAAAACGAGTCATTGCAATACGAAAGTGAAATTTGCAGCCTGAGCGATAGCGAGGACTGCACTCACTTGAGTATTGCAATGACCATTTTCACACGAGTTACACACGCTATTTTTTCTACGATAGAAAAAACAAATTATTCGCAACAAAAAATGAAATTGAAACGTTTGGATTTTCACGAATCGTGTGGCAATATTAAGAAATCGTTGTGTAATGAATATTTTCACATGATTTTAGTAGAGGGTGCAAAGGCTCCTTTTCTTATATAATTTAAATTCAAAAATCATCAACGAAAGCATAGGTTACTGCACTATCGTAGAAAAAATATTTTTTTTTTATTAATAAGATTCTTTCGGCTTTTTATAGACATAAAATATTAATAATAATTGCATTCAGAACATTTTCGACTTGTTAATCAGAAAAATGAAGAGGCCAGAGGCCCCCCCCCCCCCCCTCCCCCGTACTTTAACCCGAGAGTCAATAAAATATGTATTGACTCTAAAAATGAACATCTTCCCTTGAGCTTTCTGTGTAGTAGTTTGGTTTCGTACTGATAATCTCAAAACAAAAAGTTCGATCTACTCATCATTCTACTTTTTTGGTAGATATATTATAAATGACTGGCCTCTTCATTTTTCTGATTAACAAGTCGAAAATGTTGTGAATGCCATTGTTGAATCTTTGTATAGCATATTAAAATTTCTTATGGGATTTTGTTAGTTTTCGGTAAACTGCACAATTGTGAATCGGTGCAAACGGTATTATAAATTTAGTACTATTTTGTTATAAAAAAGGTTCAACGGAGACGGTATATTGAAATAAGAAGAGAGGGAAGATAAAAATTTTTCATTCGTTAGTTTAGTTTTTTTTAGATTGCGAAAAGAGTCGCATGTGTTCTTTTTTGTAAAATAAACTTATATGTTTTCATACCTGTTAGGTCACAAAGAAATAAAAGTAATAAAAAAGGCGAGAAGGTGTTTTATTAAAATACCAAAAAAGTGAAAAGAATTTACCGTCCATTAATTCATAAACATTTTTGTCCGTACGAGACGGATTTTTGATTATATAATAACGCATTTTCAACGGAAATTGATGCTGTATGGTGCATCATATTACATATTCTAGAACACATTTTAGAACAACGCATTTTCGAAGAAAATTTATGCTGTAAATTGCATATTGTACAACAAAACAACATAATTTGTCAACAAAAATTTAATTTTCGTCTTTAATCGACGCATTGTCTAAAGAATATCCGCATGGCATTGACGTCATCAGAACATTACATCAATTTGCATCGACAATTAGTCGAATTAACAGGTGAAATTGATTGATAATTATTGTAATACATATTTAATTTAATTAGTTTATTGGTATATTAAATTAATATTTTAGATTTAAGTTTAAATATTGTATCTCATAAGATTTGTAAGTGTGTTCCTTTTAAAACATGTCAGACATTACAAAGTGTAGAAAATCGATAGGTGGGTTAAAGGGCCGTGCCCGTGTCACATATTTTCAAAATTTATTGGATTCTGAAACCCTATTCTCGGAGGGGGAGTACGAATCAATGATAGACCGTATTGAGACACTATATGTCAAATTTGATGATGCCCAGTCAAATCTGGAAGATCTGGAACCGGCGGTGTTTGAGAGTTCGGCCCGGGACGATTTCGAATCTCGTGTGAGAAATAAATTGCGCGAATTTTCTACAAACACACCCCATTTAAAGGGCGACAATAATTCAGCAACAGACTTCACAATCGTCAAACCATTTTCAATACCACTGCCAGAGATACCATTGCCAAAGTTTGATGGCTCGTTTTTGTCATGGATCGAATTTCGAGAAATATAATTGCAACGAATACACAGGCATTGTAGGTTAGATTCTATTTTAAAATTCACTTATTTATGGGAATGTTTGAAGGGAGGTTCTGCCTATCATTTTATCGAAGGAATTCCGAGTTCGGAGCGGAATTACGAGCAAGTTTGTTCTTCAATTTTCAAACACTACGAAAATGAACCGCGGATCAAGACATTGCATATGCAATATTGCTTTATGAGTTGAAACCCGTACGAAAAGAAAATAGAGCGGTTGAATTGAAAATATTATTGATTCGTTTTGGAAACAATACAATGCTCTAAAGGCATTGAATGCCCCCGTTGAGCATTGGAATTTGTTTCTGGTGTATCATGTGTCACAATTAATTGATCCAGCATCACGTCACCAAGTTGAAATCAAACGGCCGTTGGACAAAGATCCAACGATAAATGAGATAATGGAAATTTTAGCCAGTAGAGCTCGTATTTTGGAAGCAATGACCGCAATTAAAAGTATAAGTTCTCAGACCAACGTAGGCAAATCACAAAAGTCGACACAGTCCATGGTAACCAATGTAGGAAATTCAATCAAATGTTTGTATTGTAAAGCTGATCACAATATTTACAAGTGTGAGAAATTTACCTTGCTGTCATGGAAGGGGAAGAGTAATTGAGTACACGATAAAAGACTTTGTCCAAATTGTTTTGGTACGCATCATATAACCGATTGTAAATTCAAGCTCACGTGTCATAAGTGAAAACGGAGACATCACACTCTGTTACATATTCCGGGACCTGGACCCAGTTCAGGTTTTGGATCAGTTGGTATCCTCTAAGTGTCAGGGCGGTGGTGAGGTTCAAAGTCAAGAGGCGGTTAGTTCCGCTCCAAAACATACGCATGAAGTAGACCCTTCTATTATGTCAAGCACATCTAAAGTTATGGGATGTAACTCAGCCATTGTTGCTAGTTGTATGGAATCGATTAGTACCTACCTTTCATTCATCCACATCTCAGGTACTTCTTTCAACTGTTCTCCTTTGGGTAGAGAGTTCTTCTGGTGTACGATTGCAGGTTCGCGCATTATTGGATTCAGGGTCGCAATCGAACTTCGTGACCGAAAATATATGTCAGAAATTACAAGCCAATAAAACGGCGATTCATTTACCAGTTACTGAAATCAATCAGAAGGTTACTGAGGCCAAACATAACGCCAACATATTGCCATAACGGCGGACATAACAAAAATGTATCGTCGTGTAGGTTTCAACAGATTTGGTGGCGTAAAAATTCAACTGATCCTCTATCTATATACCAGCTTAACACCGTAACGTATGGTACCGCGAGTTGTTGTGAAACATTAAAATAAAACAGCCCCATTTCTGGCAATCAGATCGTTGAAGCAATTGGCAATAGACGAACATAATAGCTTTCCGGAAGCGTCTCAGATTCTTCTTGACGATTTTTATGTCGATGATTTGTTGTCGGGTGCAGATGATGTTGCACAGGCAAGACGTTTAAAATCTGACATGTCTGCTTTACTAGCCAAAGGGGGATTTGAGATAACGAAATGGTCTTCTAATAATAGAGAAGTTGTTCCTGACCAAAAAGAATTCAACATCTGTATTCTGGGAATTCAATGGGATTGTCATGCTGACAGTATTCATATTTCTTTAATCAAGGTACAAGGACCGTTTTATCAATAATTTCACAAATTTACGATCCATTGGGACTATGTGGCCCAGCTATATTTGTGGCAAAGGTTTTCATGCAAACCGGTGGACTGTTCCAAATTTACAGTGGGATGATGAAGTAAGTGACCCGTTCAATCAGGAATGGCTTGAATTTTATGGTCAGTTGGACAAGCTGAATGATATAAAGGTTCCAAGGTGTATAATGAATTCACGTCAAATTAAATCAGTCGAACTGCATGGATTCGGGGATGCTTCTCAGTTAAGGTACGGATGTTGTATCTATGTTCGCATTTTAGATCAAAATAATCGTTATAAAGTTAATTTGTTATGTGCCAAATAGGGGGTTGCCCCGCAGAAAACTCACACGGATGATATGGCTGGAGGAATTCTTCAGAGCCTTAATTCATTATTTTTCTATTAGGAACTACTTAAAGAACTGATTTTACATTTCAAATCTCAGAAGTAAATTTTTATTTAAATCCATCCA
This sequence comes from Tipula helvola, assembly GCA_963556165.1. Classification (NCBI taxonomy): domain Eukaryota; kingdom Metazoa; phylum Arthropoda; class Insecta; order Diptera; family Tipulidae; genus Tipula; species Tipula helvola. The sequence continues at coordinate 127,110,341 of OY744483.1, forward strand.
CAAAAGTACTACTTGGTTCCATTTTGAGCTATAGACGTATTAAACTGCTTGAATTGTTCCTGTAAAAACAAGAATTTGTTGAAGCAATTTTTCGATTAATGGTACCAACCATAATAGCATTAGTAGTGTTCCGTAATATTTTTTGAATTTGGCTCTTATGTTATTTAAAATCCGAACCGAAATGATATGACATGAGGAATACTTTATAGCGTGAATAATTCAATTTTATATTAGGAACTACTAATTGAATTTACTTAAAAACAAATTACTTTTTGTCAAATCTTTTTTTTTTATTTAAATTTAAATAGGTTTAAATTTATGTACCAAAACATAATTAGCAGTGTCCTGGAATATTTGTTGAAGACTGGCCATCTTTTATTTAAGAAATTCAATCCATGCTCCAAACGGAACTTCTACGATTATGCACCAATCCCATTAAAATTTGGTATCTGACTTAGCCAACATATTTTATGATAAATGAATGAGTTGCGGCAGACACAAATGATGAATCGAGGTTGCGGGCTTTAAAATTTTCTTAAAAGAAATGTCACTACAAATCTGTTTTCTAACTAATGGTCGTCAACACCAAACCAATTTTATAAAGAATTTTTTTTTATCATAAACACAACAAATTTCGAGACTTAAAAACTGTCTTGGGTTTTTAAGTCGACATGTTCTATTTTTTCAAAAATTTGACTTGGTTCAGGTTAATACATTTTTGACCTGATCATCACCCTAGTGACAACTCTCATTGGCTATCGGTTTCTTGTAACTAATCCAAACGCAAAGTTCTTCTTAATTTGTTGTACGAAATAAACCCAGAACTAAAACTATTTAAGCCAATGAATAAAATATCACTAAACTCGTAATATTTGTGATGGTTCCTGTTCCAAAAACTACTATAAATTGCCGCCGAGAATCTTTTCGACACCCAACAATGAACTATTATTATTATTATTGTTACTTGAGGGCCATGTGGGCGTTCAAGCCACCCCGCACTGCGACCTAAAAGATCTTTTGTGCATGGACCCTACTTAATGAGCCGTCCAGTCAATATTCAGGCTCTTAATGAACCTGACAAAGACAATACTGCCGGCCGGTATATGATGCATACTATATCCGGGCTCAAAACAATAAACTAAGTATCCAATATAGCTACAAATATCTTCATACGTCAGGGACAAGTGTACAACAATACAGCAAAAGAACTTGTAACAACTGGACATGGAGCCCGTGAAGATCAAAAATTCTTCAATTTTTTAATCAAACCATATATTCGAAATAAAAAGTATTTCATACTGTAAGTTATCCTAGAATTGGAATAAATAAATAAATAAATATTTTATCACCTAGCAGTTTTCTTTGAAGCTTTCCGTATTTCTCGAAAATATTTGGTTTCGTAAACGTTATATTATGTCCAAATTGATTTCATGCTTTCCCATTTCCCAGCATTTCGATATTTCAAAACTTTTAAAACGTCTTGCCCATTTTTTTGGTAAGAATAACTGCAAAGAAGGCCAATTTCTAAAACTCAATGTTTTTGGCGTGCCGGACAAATTCCTAAATGTGCCAAGTTTGGCACGCGTGCCACGTATTTGCGATCACTGATCTAGATGGTGAAAGTGATGGTAATATATTAGTGAAATGGTGTTTGTTATGGTGTGAAGGTGATGATAAAATGGTAATGGCAATGGTAATGGTGATGCTGATGGTTAAGTTGGACTGGGTGAATGTGAAGGTGATAGTGATGGTGACGATGATGGTTATGATAATGGTAACGGTATTGGTAATGGTGATGATGATGATAGTGGTAATTTTGATGGTTATGGTAATAGTTATTGTGATGGGTATGTTGATGGTGATGAAAATAGTAACGGTATTGGTGATGGAAATAGTAATAGTAAACGTAAATATAAAGGTAATGGTGGTGGTAATGGTGATGGTTCAGGTTAAGAAAAAGGTTAAGGTAAAGGTCAACATCGACCTGATGGTATTTGTCAAATAGGTAGGTTTTGGCAGAATACGAATACCACAGTACCCTAATAAAAAAAATGTAAACGGTTGAAACCTTACACGATGATCAGAACTTCGGTTTTGAAAATTAGCTCAACTTCCAAATCAATCGCTAACTAAACCTCTTAATTCAATGTACAGCTCAACTTCTAACTTAATTTATAGCCTAGCCCTCCCCACTTAATCGCAATGCAATCCCCAATGCAACCACTAACTCAATCGCCAACCCAAATTTTGGCGGGTACAAATTTACTGTACCCGCCAAAATTAAGTTAAGTTGGTGGAACGAAATCATTGGTTTGTTTATCAATCAGCGATTGCCACACGATCCGATTTTCTGCACAAAATTATACCTATCCCTTAATTGCTAGCGGTGATATCTAATGGTTTTTAAATTCTAATAATAATTTTAATTTCAGGTTGGTATCTTTAACAATATGTTTGTTTGATATATTTTGTTTGTGGTGGAGAAAATGCGTGAAAGGAACGCAAAGATCCGGTTTTCTGGTCAAAACGGAAACTGAATAATTGCAGAGTAAAGCTATAATGTCTGACATACTATATCAGGAAGGTTCTTGAAAACTTGTTTAGAGAAGAAATTATAAATTTAAAATGGAACCACCGATAAGTTTTTAATTTAGTTTGTCTAATTACCTAACGATAAAGATATAAAACAGATATTTAATACATTATATTTTTGTCACATACCCTAAACCTAAAACTCTTAAGATATTCATTACAAAATAAAAAATGTTATTTTGCCAATAAACTTTGTATGTTTATATAGGACGTTGATTTAATCTGATTAACAAGAAGAGGAAACTTTAAATAACACGAACAAGGCACATGAACTTAATTTTTACTGAAGGACATCCGGTTCTTAAGTAGTTACCAATATGAAGCATTAAAGGCTTATCTAGGTTTAATGCTACAACATATTCTAGACTAGATTGTCCAATCACATCCATTAGTCAAAATGAGATATTAAATCGTTTTAGTTAAGAATTGCTTTATAAATAGTGGAGCAAATGCAATTAAAAGTTGTCTTGATAACAATAAATAAGTGTAGAATTACATTAAACTGCGCTTAATTGATCGTCCTTCGATTCCGGTGAATTCTAGTCTATATTTATATATGACGTTCACAAACATTTTGTCCTTTGTTAACTTCTGTTGATTTATTTATATGACAAAATATTTTGTATATCAATAACTCACATTTTTTTTTGCATACAGTTAATAAAATTAACTTTATCTCTTCCACAATGCCATCATCATAACATATGATTTCTGTTCATGATAAAATTTAAATAAATTCATTTCTTCTTCTTCCTCTCTATTATATTTTCTATCTAGTTTTCTAATAAATATTTTCAAATTATTTTTATTGCAAAATATTAATATCCTAAATGAATCAGTTTTATTCATTTTATTTCTTGATATTAAACTAAATCGATAAAACTATAAAAAAGTCTTTCTAATACTAAAATTATTCAATTATTCTTATTTTTATATGTTATCTAAAATATATCTTCTTTTCTTCTTGTGTGTTTTATTTAAGACAGATATAATATGTCTTTTATTCAAATGTATAACTTCTCACCCTAACGTTTTTATTTTTATTTTTTTGCAATAAGGTATTTTATATTCTTATATGCATTAGAAGAAATAGAAATGCAAATATATATTATCATTTTGCAACTGTATTTCGATTTACTATACAAAGCTTTACATGAGTATTGAAAAGCTTAAATTCTTGTATCTCAATTTTCTTCATCTGTTGTGTTTATTTTGTGTTTTATTTATTATGAGTATTTAAGGTAAGAATAAGTATGTTTGTGAAAGAATTACAAAATACGATTTGAATTTAATTTACCTCTATTGTGGTAGAATTTTATATTTTATAACAAGTGTCTTAAATTCAGGAATATTTTGTAAATGACTGTTGTTTCTAATCTATTGTATTTTTTTTATTTCGATGCCAGCTGATGCCAGTCCGTTTTAATACATTGAAATGAGACAATACAAATTTGCTACAAAACTCGTAAGTCACCTCTTGAAGAATTACCTTACTTTAAATAATTTTAAAAATAACTTATATACTACTAATAATAATAAATACAACAAAAACAATAAATTTTACTGTTGTTTATAGTGAAAGCTAGGGGTGGGTAAGTTAAATGGGTATTTACGACAATTTTTCAACAATAAATACATCAATAAAATTTCTAAAAAAGAAGCCGACTGGACAACGCCATAATTATTTATATGTCGAGAGCCCAAAATCAAGCTCTCTGGAATGAGTAAGAGGACCGCCGTAATAGTTATTCCATCTTAAATAAAGGAAATTACCAGTTAATTTTGCGCAAACAATTTAGATACTGTAATATAACGGATTCAAAGGTTTTATTATTGAAAAATGTAACAAAAAGAATCCAACTTTAAAACAAAACAATTTTAACTAAAGAACACAAAACGTTGATTTAAGTTTTTCAATACATTAATTCAAATTATTTAAATAAAGAATATTGAACTTTGTAATTAAAGATTTTTAGGATTTAGTTTAAGGCACTCAGACGGAGATGGAATTATGCAAGGAACACAAATATTAATTTAGTACTGTAGTGTAGAAATACAAATTTTGCTGACAATCTCGCCGCACATTTTTGACAATAAAATAATCTAAAAGTTTCTATTCCTGGCCTGTTTTGTAAACCCCTGTTATAACCGGTTTAAATTTTCGGTCCAAGTATAAAATCTTCTAATATAGTTAATAACTAAAAATTTAGCTACATGCCATTTAATGTGATTGTCATCACTTTAAATTGTTTAACTTTACCTTCACAAAAATGTGTTTCATTTTGTATTTTTTTATATCAAAAAGTGACACTTCAATCCGTTCTTGCATGCAATTTTGAAAATAATTTAATTTTAGTACTTGGTCTAATGCGCTCACACTCCAAAACGATATAATTAAGGATTTAAGGTTTAAAAAAAAATTGTTTAGTATTTATTTGAATTCTATTAAGTTTATTACGCGATTTTAAAGCTAACATTTGACTTAAATAAAAGTCCCATCAGTAAAATTTTAATAGAAAAGAAAAGTGTAAAGCTACAATTTATTGTAAAAATTGAAAATATGCCAACAACTTGCTCGGTACCTCAGTGCCGAAGTATTTATGGCCAAATTAACAGCCCTAGATTCCACAAGTTCCCCAAAAATCGGAAGTTGTGCAGACAATGGGTTTTAATGATACACAGAGCGAAATTTTGTCAACAACTGCCACAGGTAAGCTATAGTTATCCTAATTACATACTCATAGTTTTCAATAATAATTCGTATTGTTTTCTTTCAGGTTCTAAAATTAAACTAACCAATTTTGCAATACCGACAAAACATCTTCCTGTTCGAAAATATTACAAACCCGTAAACAGTAGATCTTGCTGATGCAGATAATTTTGTGTGTAATGTTGAAGAAGTTGTATCGACAATGAATTTAAAAGCGTTTTCGAAGAGGCTATTGACGCCAATGTAAGCCTTGGCAAAATGGAATCGTTTAGTCAAACAGAAGATATTAATATGTCTATATCAGTCAGCATAAAATTTGATATGATCATCGAAACGAATTTACAATATCTGACGGGATTCACATTTCGTCAGTTTAATTGTCTTTACCAAGCACTGACAACAGCGAGAACTATTAATCTTCCGCACTAGCATGATAATATATTATCTCACAAAAATCAAATGATTATTTGTCTTTGCAAGTACAAACTAAATTTGGACTTTAAATTATTATCACTTATATACGGATTTAAAGCCGATATAATCTCCAATATATTTGAAAATTGGTCTCATAAAATTCACAAATATTTGAGTAGTATTGATTTCTGGAAGCTAAGGGTGCGTCGTCGACGCTCGAAGAGGACGGATGTGTTTTTTTATCGTCCTGTTTGTAAATTTAATTTAATTTATTTTGTGAAATTTTCGTGTTTTTTAAAATATGTAGTGATATAAATTAAATTAAATTATAATATGTACCTATAATAAATAATGAATTAATTATGTAGTGTTGTGGGAATGTGTATCTGGAAAATGTAATCCATCGGGATACATTTAGCAGGCAATGATTTATATTTATAATGAAGGAAATCAAATTTTTGATTTCTGGATTAATTGCTTGATTTTTGATTTAGTGTTTGTGGTATTGTACATAAAATTTCTAACAATTGTCTTATCTTATTTTGATCGAGTTTTATTAAAATTAGAGTTGCAGAAGGTTAATATACGCAGTTAATATGCATTTCTATTCTTGTTTCTACTAAACTCTTACATATTTTAGTTTAGTTTTATTTTATGTACAATAATTGTCATAAATACATGCAATCCATGATTCAACAAATAACAGGTTAGCCCGATTCTTCAAACCACATGTTCGTGACGTCATGCAATTCCGGTAAAAGTTATTATTTTTTACTTTTCGTTTGTTTATTTGTTGTTGTAATTTATACGTAATGAGTGCATTATTTCGGGCTGACCTGGTATTTATTGAGTTATGCATGCAATCTATTATTCATAGATTGGGAATATTGCTAAAAATTTTATATGTATTTCTATATTTTTTGGTTTAGATGGTTTTAATATTTAATATATATAATGTACAGTATACTCATAATTGGTTTTGTTCGCCATTGTTGTGTTGTGTGTGTGTGTTGTGCAGGGAAATCATGTACAAGTAGATTCATCTCCGACTAAGCATACTAAGGGAGGATTGTATTACGCTATACATAAGGAATACACATGTAAAAGTGTGTATGGAAATATTTATTTATTTTCTTTCTGTGTGTTGGGAATTAGTGCCGTGGTGCAATACTATTATTTTTCTGATTTGTTTTTACTTGATGTATTCTATGTGTACGTAATTCAAGGTGATCGTTATATACCATGAGCGACACAAACACAACACAAAAACTTTTTAGGTAATGATTCAAATGGGATTCTTATATGAGTTCTTCGTATAATCGAGTAATTTGAATCGTACGTATAATGTATAATCCATATAAAATTGTGGTATGGATGGATAATTCATATTAAATGATTTTTAGTTGGTAATTATAATCAAACGTGATTCATTAATCAGACAATGGTTTTATAACTGTGGTGATGTCAAAATTTTTGATTTCTTGAGTAGTTGAATTGAGGAATTTTAATTTTGGATTTATAATTTATGTAATTGTGCATAGAATCTACAGTTAATTTTCACGTCTTATCTAGTTACATTTCATGAATACATAGTTGTACGTATTTTAGTACTCTATTTTTATTTTTGAACAAATGTTGACGAGCGCTGATTGGGGCAGGTTTGGATTGCGAGTTGGTGCTAATTGCAGAGACTGTTGGTGTTTGCGGCGTACACAATTCCCATATTTTGTTGGCGATCTCACGTATGTCTGGAGTGGTGTCTTTTCTCTCGAGAGGTGTGGATGGACTAGGTATTGGTTGGTAGATATTTGGTCAATTGTTTTTTGAAAAGAGATCCATTTCCTACTTTTGGGGTCCTGCAAGGTTCTCTAGGTGTCAATGAAATTTGAATGGTAATGCGATTGTCTGTGTTGGTTGTAGTGCGGGGTTGTTCCATCTGTTTCTGTTTCTAATGGGTTTTTTCATTTGGTTATCTCTGGTTTGGGTTTCTCGTGTATATCAACTTCGTCAGGATTGTTTTAGTATCTGACATGCAGACGTTGTGATGTCTATCGGAGGAACACTAGCTGTGTGAAGGTGTTTTTGGAAATCGTCTTGGTTGCGTTTCGTTTTGGGTGTGCTCTATTGTGCTGGAATCATGTTTGGGCGTGTGATGTCGGGAGTGTGGTGGTGAGGTGTTTTCAACTGCTCGTATATTTTGTTAATCTGCAGTGTTGTTGCCGTTTGCACTGTTATTTACATTAAGTTATCATCACCGTTGGGCGTTTCAATAAGTACTGTAAATATGTGATTGCGATACTTGGTGGTGTCCATTTGTTGATGGGTGGCACTGGTGCGCGAACCGTTTTTGAATGGTTGGAGGATCTTGCTCATGGTGTACTGTGACACGACAGGATGTGGAGCGATGGATGTGTGTGTGAAATGTGTTGCGTACCGATATGCATGCTAATTGATTAATAATAGTTCCACTGAACTCTATCTAAAATGGAACTATATAAGAATTACCAAACGAGAAAACAATTAATCTTTAATAACACACAGATGACCTTGATATGAAAATAAGTACAGCTTCCGATGTTGCGTGTTGTTTCTGATATGATGAGATGAGTTGATTTTGCAGCTTGCGGTTGATGAAAATTGCAAAAATGTGCAGATGAGGGGATTTTATAGTCGGGATATTCATTTATTTTAGTATTTCTGGAACCCCTTGGGCCAAGTCGGGTTCATCTATTATAATTATTTCTATAATATTTATCAAATTACAATAATTCTTTATAGAATTATACTAATGTTCATGTTATCTTTATCCTTATGTAATTGTGTTTTATTTTATTTATATGTAAGAGGAGGGTTGGTGAATGTATTAATGAATTCAGATGATGACTAATATGATCTTGTGAATAGGAGGATACTAATTGGATTTGTTACAATGGGTCGGATCTGAGATAGCGCTCGATAAATTTTGAATGTGGTTCGAATATGACAACTTCCTTATAAATAATGAATATCTATTAAAATAATGTGATTTAAATTTTCAGAGGGATGATTGACCTTGATGATATATTTAAATTATACTTTTATTATAGCCATTTTAACAACTAATCTATGAGCATTTCAGAGTTTAATAATTTTTAGTTTATTTAAAAGTAATAGTTGGCAACAATTAACTAATTTAGATCTTGATTTTCAGCAATATTCGGAGAAACCCAATGCAGATTTCCAGAAACTTTGTATCGATTTAATTTGTAATTTAAATCATTAATTAAAGCTGGGTAAAATTATTAACTATGTCCTAAAGTTATTTTTATAGAATGTTTTGCTGAATGGTGTGTATGTGGTTTTAGTGACTGATTGGGTTGACGGAAATATCCCTGGAACGTTCTTTTGGTGACTCTTGGATGAGTTCCAGAAGGAAACTCAGTTAGTAATAATTTTGTAAGCTGATGAAATAGTTAATTAATTGTTTACATTTGTAGGGGTGTCACCTTTAGGACTTTTTAAATTATTTATTTATTTATTTAGGTGGCCTAGGATTGATGCTGATGTATTTTTAAGTATAGTTAGATTAATAAGACCATCGGTGTTAAGAGGGGTTTATTTTAACTATACTGATAAGTGATAAATAATTTAATTTGTTTCAGAATCTAAGATTGTTCCAGAATTAATCATTCTTAAATGGATTAAGTTTAATCCTAATTTTCAGTAACAAAGTTATAGCCGGCCGGACTCAACGCTCCAGGAACAACAAGCAGTTAACAATCATGTAGTTTAGAAATTGTGTTGTCTTGTGTTGTCTTATTTACTAACTATCAACCGCCATGGTGTCTGGAACCGGGTTGATTCTCTATTACTAACATACCTTTCCTTTCCCTCGATTTTGTTATTCGTAAAAGGGTGTACGGTGGACCCGGCGTATTCCGGGAAACTTGCCTTAGGCTTGGTCGTGCACACTAAATCAATCAATCAATCAATCAAGTATTGATTTCTGGAAGCTAAGGTTCAAATCTAATTCATCTTACACCGTGATTTTGGTTTGCACAGAAATTCCTTCACAGTATAGTTTAAACAACCCTTTAATGAATCAACAGCTTTTTTCCAATTATAAAAAACATTAAACATTAAAGTATCTTGTTGGTACAGACGAGAAAGGAGGCATAATTTTTGTTTCTGATGTTTTCGGAGGAGGCATATCAGATAATGAGATAATCGTCCAAAGCAAAATTTTGGATTTACTACAAAGCGGTGACACCATTTTGCCAGATCGGGGTTTCACCTGCACAGAAGTATTTGAAGCAAAAAACGTTCCCCCATTTAAAGGACTAACAACCCAGTTGGAAGAACGCGAGGTTATAGAAACCGGAATAGCGGCGAACATGCGTACTCATGTTGAAAGGGTAATAAATCAAAAAAAAATTGTATTCTGACGGAAGTATTTCCAGCTCATTTATGATGGCCTTGTGCAAACAACATTGTGTATAATGCAAATATGCTTTGTAATTTCAAAGATAGTGTGGTCGCATAAAACTTTTAGTTTAATAACATTTTTATTTTTATTTATTTCATTTACACTTAACTTTTTTTATTAATATAAAACAGTTCTTAATGAAAAATAAAAATTCTCTATAAAACATTTTAAATACATTTCATTTCATTATTATATAATAAAGGCACAATCTTTTTTTAATTGGCACTCAAAACAAAAAAAGAAATACTTAAAGGTAATTAGCTAACGTTAGCAAAGGAACTTCACTATAATTTTAAATACAATTTCAATCTATAATTCAAAATCTTAAATAGTTTTCATGGTAGTAAATACGCCTTATCACAATTATTTGGTAATTCAATCACAATTTTATGTTTGGTAAAACATTTAGGGTACTAGTTTTGGGTTCATGTTACAAGCTGCGTTAGAATGTTATGTTAAATGTTGCGTTAAAATGTTAGGTGTCATGTAAAATGTAATATTAAATAAAAATATTTCGTCTCTTTTTATTTATCACATTAAAATAGAAACAAAAAAGACAAAACACATAGCGAGGGTACTTTCAGTGTTCACGTTACATGTATGCTGTGTTAAAAATGTTATGACGACATCTTTGAGGCTAAATATTTCTGTGCGTCTGACTTTTCCCAATGTTATATAATTGCATAGCTACCATACATTTTCAATGATCATCATTTTCAAAATACAAAAAATAAAAAAAAACAAATCATATCATATAGCAAAAATATTGTTACGAACTGGGCTACTGAGTTCGTTCGGATTTTGAAATTAAAAACACTGTATTTTTTATTTCATCCTACTTTTATACACATTGATATTTGCTTTGACTTTACTTATTTGCTTTGCTACTGGTGGTGGCTATGACAACAGATTTGTTTCTTTATTTAACGATTTAAAATAAACAAAAAACTTTCTCTGCTTGCCATCGGTCGTGTTTATAACACTTAACCATCTAAGCTATTGCTGTTCTTAACGTGAGCTTGTTGTATGATGGCCAAAATCGCCTCAATATTTACCTCTATTTTTGTACTTATGTTTTACCAAACATTTGCGGTACAGGTGGAACTTGAACCCCATTACTTTTTGATCTGTAAATCTTTCGTTGCTTAATTGGTAATAAATAAAAAAAATACTTGCTAATAACTTATAATAAAGGAACTCAAAATAGTTAAATTAAAATCTAAATCTATAATTCAAAGTAAAAGTAGTTAACAGAAAAACTAGTAACTACGTTTTATCACAATATTTGGTAATCACATTAAGTAAACTAATTTTAACTAAAAATGACCAGCCCATTTCAATTTGAAATACTCGAAACAAAAAATGCTTTCGTAATATTGTTTAATTTGGCTTAAGTGTACATCAACCCAATCTTTTTTGTATCAAATTTCCTCTATAAAAATATGTTGAGAACTCCATACAATAAAGTTACATTTGTATATTTTTGTGACATGCATTTGGACTTGGCACTGCAAATAATATTTATGGCTCGAGGAAAGTGTCTTTCGCCCTAAACTTTTGTCAAAAACTAAGTACGGCATATTAATTGGCAAGTTAGACGTAGGACACTTAATTTCTAAAATTTTGCTACCATCGTTATTATATACCGTCTGGCGAGGTCGCTATATAATTTTATTCGTGGTCGATGAACAAACCGCATTCCTCAATATTGACATTTTTTAATTGCATGTAGTGTTTCAGTACAACTTTTTCGAATTTATTGCCGTGTTCCACAGCCGGATTTGTAAATTTTATTTGCAAGATAATTCGATGCGCTATCTTTATTGAGAGTTTTTTTGATCTGACTGTGCTGCACACATCCGCGGCATTTGAAGCGGATATCCTTGACCGTTTTTCAGTCTACCACATTTTACACTCGCTTTGTTTTCTCGTTGCCTTCTCTATTATCAAGATATCATCCAAACTACGACGGTTTACTTGTTTTAAAAATATTAACCCAATATTTTGGCCGTAATCGTGATCATTAAAATATGCAACTGGATTCACATTTCTGCATGTAAAATGTGACATATTTCGATTAGATATCTCCGTATTTAAGAACTGATGAGTATTCTCGCTGGTTAAGGGAATTGCAACGTTCTGATTAACGGTTAGTTCGTCTAATTTGAAGACTGACGAGTGGTGTCGAATGGAAGGCTGGTGCCATCTCTGTAGTTCACTTGTCGGCGATTTTCTCTCCAAGGATTTCCCTATGTAAAATAAATATTTTTATTAATATTGTAAATAGTAAATTTGAAAACGTAAATTATAAAAAAACCTGTTTGACAATAATGCTCAATAGCATGAAGTCCAGCAGAAATGTGTTTGCAGGCTGCTGATCACCCTTTCCCAGCTGGTGTGAATGCCTAGCTGGGAAAGGGTGGCCAGCAGTACAAGAAGCTTGCACAATTATGTCTGAGTTAAACCGCACTTTACATTTATAATTTTTATTAATTTTCATTGCGGCATAGCACAAGTATTTTACGCAACAATCTACCTCCGTTTTGAGACACTGGATGTTATCACAAAATCCATTTAGCCCTAAATTTCTTCCACGTATTTTACTCGCTGTTGCATATTATGTAAAAAACCAGATATATATTTTGTTTATTGATAACCCGCATAATCCAGCCTTTGGTTGATTTAATAGTGGTACCCAAATGTTGGAATCGGTAGGAAATTGTTCCACGGATTGTTTCGGTATTTCTGGAACACTATACAAACGCCTGTCCAATTTATTAGAATTCCAATTTTGCAGCCTTTCTTCGAGAACTGCTTTAGTACCTGTTGTTTTTGCCCCTTTTTGCTTTAAACTTGCTTTAAGTTGTTCTAACAAAATTTAAAAATTAATAATTTAATAAAATCCATAAACCAAAAAACTAACCAATCGATACCAAATTTTCTTTGTCCATTTATATGAAATTGGAGCTAAATATTCAAAACTGATGGCACGGATAGGCTAAAAGGATAATAAAGGAACAAATTTCAAATATAATTATTATAGAATTCAATTAATAAACAGTTTTAATACTTATCTCAAAAATTGCCTTCATTCAGCCTCGAACAAAACGTATGAAATTTTTTTTGACGTTTTATTTGTTATCCTTAACAGAAAAAATGGTGAAGTTAGCTGCGGAATTGACGATTGGAGACGTGATTTTAAACAGTGGGTACGACAGTTTGTTTAATTTCCGATAGTTACGTTTTTTATATATTTCTTATTGACAAGGTACTGACTGGGTGAGAAACTTTATTTTATTTCCGATAGGTATCGCATTTTGTACTTTTCCAATCCCATTGTCTAATATCATGTCAATTGACGATTGGAAAACTAAGAAATGCGACACCTATCGCCCGAAAACAAAGCTTCGTACCCATTAGAAAAATTAAGATAGCTTTGATATAGCAATCAATTACATATAATATTTGAGTAAACGATCAAAGCTTAGTTTGATTGCTTTTTTGAAAAATGGGTACGAAGCTTTTTTTTTTGTCCGACAGAGCACACGGTCCAATCGTCAATTACGAGAAACACTTTTTTTAAACATAAATGTTGCCCGATAGCGTCATTTTCTGCATACAATTTTGTTATTGCTCGAAATTCGATTCTGCTTCGAGCAAATTGTATCGCTCGTATTGCTTCTATTGATTTTCCAGTAATTTCTAGGTTTTACTTTCTTTTACGTAAGTAAAATAAAGTATAGTAATCATGAAAATTTTCGACCTTGAGATTATTGAAGATTTATCTGTTTTGAGGTCCCCTGAGTCCGAAAAAGTGAGTTTCGAAATGATGTCTGTCTGTCAGTCTGTCTGTCCGTCTGTCCGTCTGTCAGTCTGTGTCCTTTCTACAGCCCAGATGGCTTAACCAATCCAGCTGAAACTTCAGATTTAAGCTTTTTTGATAAATTGGGAGGCCCCAGTGAATTTGGCTCCAAATCGGTCAACCGGAAGTAGCCACTCCCGTGGGACAGAAAATTTGTTTTGCAAATATCTGAAAAAGTATAAGGTTTACAAAAAACTACTAAAACGAAATGTTTCCAAAAACTAAAAGTAAAAAAAAATAAAAAAAAATAAATTAAAAATTAAAAAAAAAAATTTAAAAATTAAAAAAAAAAAAAAAATTAAAAAAAAAAAAATTTAAAAAAAAATTTAAAAATTTTATAAAAAAAATAAAATTGATGTGTGGCCAACACATTTCTTCTACGAACAGGGAATTTTGAGAAACCAATTACGCAAACTTCTTACAAATTTATTATTTTTTATTACTTTCTTTTACATAAGTAAAGCTTAAATCTAAAGTTTTTGTTAGATTGGTTAAGCCATCTGGGTTATAGAGAAGACACAGACAAACAGACGAGCAGACAAACGGACAGACTGACAGACAGACATCATTTCGAAACCCATTTTTTCGGACTCAAGGGACCTCAAAACAGATATATCTTCATTAATCTCTTACATAATATTTCGGGTTCCAGGTCCCAGATTCCGTAAAACAGAAAATGTATTTTACAAATATTTCAAAAATATACAATTTACAGAAAACATGAAAAAATAAAAACAATCTTAACAAAGTTTGCAAGAAATTTGCATTGTAAAAGTTTCGTAAAATTCGCTGTTCGTAAAAGAAAGTCGTGTGTTGGCCAGACCTCCATTTTTTTTGTTGGGATTTTATTTTTCTGGATTTTGTTTTCAGGCAAATGTAGTGATCGGTCAAGGGGATTTTTAAGAAATTGGGATGCTAGTATCAGACACAACAAGGACGATAACAGCAGGAAAGGTATTATTTAACTAATTAGTGAAGTTAATAAAGTTGTTCAAAAACCACATCCTTACGTTAAATAGGCTTAGATTATGTTAGTTGTTATAGTGTGTTATAGTGATTAGGTGTATAGAAGTAGGTAAGGCGTTACTTGAGCCAGACAGTCTGCTGACAATGACGTCATACATGTGCTGACAATATAGTCTTTTACATATTATTTTAGGCTAACTACTCCTAAATGACGATATTGAACAGCGTGTTCAATACACAGCATTATAAGTTCAATATATTGTCAGCGAATTAGTGGTTTGTGTCAATGAATTAATCTGCTATTTTACTATTCGCCGCTAGATGGCACTAAGCACAACGAAATTCGCTATTTTGTGTTATGCTATTCACCACTAGTTAGCGCCATATGCACGACAATATTCAACATTTTGTTGTAAAGTTATTCAGTGTATTTATTGGTTTTTACATCTAATTTTAAGTCCAATATATTATCAGCTAATTGCTAAAGGTTTGTGTCAGTGAATTAATTAATCAATCTGCCATTTTACAGTTCGCCGCTGCTAGTTGGCGCCACGCACGGATGATATTCGCTATGTTGGTTTGAACTTACCAGTAGTTACTGCCACGCATGACAATCAATATTGGAGTGCTTTGAATAATGTTTATTTTATTTGTCAATTAACGATAGTCTTTTTAATAGAATGTAATTGTCTGTTTATGATATTAATTAATACTCTCCTATTCTATATTGAATTCCCTTAATGATAATAAATAATAAATTATGGTCTTTGCCGGGGATTGAACTTGAGATCGCTGAATGATAGTTAACGGTTCTAACCATCATACTATGAACGATATTCTACGAATGCATGTTAGCTATGGGTTTTATAAAAAAGAAACACATGCATGTATCATTTTTGCACAAAAACAATTTATTAAAATCTAATAATAGAATTTCAAAAATGTATATTACAAGCTTGTTGTTTTGTTGTATTGTTGTTTGTTTTGTTGTAATAACTAAAAGTGATTTAAAGTGTGCTAAAAATGTTTAAAAAATTACTATTGCGTCGATATTTTGCTGACGATGCTGCAACGGACGGTGAGAGGGAGACTCAATCCTTCGAAATAATATCCGATCGAAGTAAACAAAATCGGAAATACAAAATCAACCGTAGAGAGGTTACATTCAAAATTAAAGATTTACCTCAGGATGTGACAGATCCTATTGAATGGATAAGGAATTCCATAAACGGAGTAATAAGTTATATCAGTAAAAATGTGCCAGCTAGTGATAAAATCGGACTGGAATTTAAATCCGAGAAATTTCACAGTTCAGCATGGCTGCATATACGATCGGCTCGTGATCTTCATTTTGAGGATGTATGGGGTCTCTTGAGTAGCGTGTTCCAGAGCAATTCTAATATTTTTTTACGACAATGTATTTCTTTCCAATTACCATGTCAACGAATCTGATGGTTGCCTTCTCTGTGAACGCCTGAACTCCATTGAGTTTTTCCAATAACTGTTCCGATTGTTTATCCATGACTTATTATTTTCAACTGTACTTCAAACTCTCAAATCACTCTAACTTTATACTTTTTCGAAAATATTTTTACCCCCTCCAACTTACTTTAGCTAAAACATTTTATCTCACCCCACCATTAACTTTGAACAAATGGGGCTTCGCCAATGAACAAAATGGGACGTCGCATGGTTAATCAACAAATGGGGCTTCGCCAATGAACAAAATGGGACGTCGCATGGTTAATCAACAAATGGGGCTTCGCCAATGAACAAAATGGGACGTCGCATGGCTAATCAACAAAAAACCTGTTAATGAACTTTCCAAAATCGCACGTCGCATACCCCCGCGCCGCGAATCAAAATAACTTGGAAAAATTACGTCAGAAATAGATAATGGGGTGGTGTGGAAAAATATTCTATGTAAATAAATTCTATTCGGTTTGTTACGTTTAAATTTTTTTATTGATTTAAATTTTGTTTACAAATATTTGAGTAATAATCGTTTATTATTCTTTGTTTGCACAAAACGGGTATCTCATTAAATAATTGTGCGCAATTAAAAAAAGCATGGCTGGCTATAGGTGGTACAAAAAAGTCGATCACATTTAGTGAATGTGTCTTCCGGTCGCAGCATTTCAACACGTATAAATTGTAATAGTCTCTGACATGGAGCCAGATAGCTTCACCCCAATTGATGATTGATTGTATAAATGTTAATAAATCTTCGATACATGTCCATTCCTCAAGATTTAGGACGATTTTTTTACATCCATTCGTAAACAAAATACGCCTCTCGTTACTTCTGCAGGTCAGCTTTACATCACAATCCACATTTGTTTTTGGTAATTCCGTAAATGAAATGTTATTTTGACCACTAAAGTGATTTTTTATTGTTTGCCAATTATTGTAAACGGATGTTGTCCATGTTTCAGTACTTAGTACATGGAATACCGTGTTTTTAAATAAAACTATAATTGGTTTAAAAGTTTTAATATCGAAACCGATACTTAGGTAACTTGTATGTTGATTATTTAAGTAATAAGTGTGAGATAGCAATACATTAGGGATGTCTTGCTTTTCTGATAATTTTTTAGTTTTACTAGTTTTTAACAAATTTTCCATTTTGTTATCTTTCACAATTAAAATGATACTAAAAATTCTTATAAAATTTCGCTGTATTTATACCTATTTTTCACACACACACATACACAAGTGCAAATAGACTTATACTATTATACTAATTATTGTATGCTGAATTCCTTTCTGAATAACTTTTTTATTTTTACATCATTTTCGATATGATTATCTTTATTAAATAATTTTACAAAACTTTTCATAGATTTACCTTTACACCTGTTTAATAGAAATACACAACAATATTGACCACAGACTCCTGTGTATAAACTCTGCAACTGTTTTTTATTATAAATGATACACTTACTATTTTGTTTTAAAAAGTTTTTAATTGAATTATATTTAGATGGCGGTCTTCCATACGAATCAAAAAATTCAGCACATCCTTTTGTTGAAATGTAAATTGCTAACCAATGCTGTCAACATCCTGAGGTAAATCTTTAATTTTGAATGTAACCTCTCTACGGTTGATTTTGTATTTCCGATTTTGTTTACTTCGATCGGATATTATTTCGAAGGATTGAGTCTCCCTCTCACCGTCCGTTGCAGCATCGTCAGCAAAATATCGACGCAATAGTAATTTTTTAAACATTTTTAGCACACTTTAAATCACTTTTAGTTATTACAACAAAACAAACAACAATACAACAAAACAACAAGCTTGTAATATACATTTTTGAAATTCTATTATTAGATTTTAATAAATTGTTTTTGTGCAAAAATGATACATGCATGTGTTTCTTTTTTATAAAACCCATAGCTAACATGCATTCGTAGAATATCGTTCATAGTATGATGGTTAGAACCGTTAACTATCATTCAGCGATCTCAAGTTCAATCCCCGGCAAAGACCATAATTTATTATTTATTATCATTAAGGGAATTCAATATAGAATAGGAGAGTATTAATTAATATCATAAACAGACAATTACATTCTATTAAAAAGACTATCGTTAATTGACAAATAAAATAAACATTATTCAAAGCACTCCAATATTGATTGTCATGCGTGGCAGTAACTACTGGTAAGTTCAAACCAACATAGCGAATATCATCCGTGCGTGGCGCCAACTAGCAGCGGCGAACTGTAAAATGGCAGATTGATTAATTAATTCACTGACACAAACCTTTAGCAATTAGCTGATAATATATTGGACTTAAAATTAGATGTAAAAACCAATAAATACACTGAATAACTTTACAACAAAATGTTGAATATTGTCGTGCATATGGCGCTAACTAGTGGTGAATAGCATAACACAAAATAGCGAATTTCGTTGTGCTTAGTGCCATCTAGCGGCGAATAGTAAAATAGCAGATTAATTCATTGACACAAACCACTAATTCGCTGACAATATATTGAACTTATAATGCTGTGTATTGAACACGCTGTTCAATATCGTCATTTAGGAGTAGTTAGCCTAAAATAATATGTAAAAGACTATATTGTCAGCACATGTATGACGTCATTGTCAGCAGACTGTCTGGCTCAAGTAACGCCTTACCTACTTATAGAATATCATCATAATATACGATAATAGTAAACAACTAGAGTATTTTATATCAATCTGTATTCTTGGGTCATCTCATCATTTGCAGTATACAAAGATGTAATCTAATTCGCAGATCCAGTACCATACAACGCAAGCTATAATTTATGTTGTAATAATTATACAAGGAAAACTGTTTATGTTGTATTAAAAATAAAAATTGCTTTTCCAGTACAGCCATATCTAACTTCCTTAAGCATTTATTTTTATATTAATCTATCTTTATAAACATCTAAAACTATATCGAAATCCATTTATAAGCGAAAACGAATTCCTCTCTGTATCAAAACTCTGTCTACTTGTCATGCATGCCCATCAACTAAGCAACACAAGCACGGCTCGCAAATGCACACCGATGTGAAGAGAAAAGAAGTGTGATTTTTAAAGGGCTAAATGTTAAAACAAGAAATCATACGAATTAAAAGAAAAGAAAAGAAAACTAAAAAATTAAAAATCATGATTGAAATGGGATATTGATTGCTAACCAAAATAATATTTAGATTTCAAATTAATCTCAGTCCACCAAGCGTTCCTAATACCAGTTTCAATACTGATCACACCAAATCGTCAGTCCATCGTGCCAAACTTTATCAAAGGCTAGTGCGCTATCCAAGAAGGTAGCAGAACAATATTTCTTTTCCTCGAAGGTGATTTTGATTAGCAGCATGCTTATTGGATAATACGATACGATGAAATCTGCGTTTCATTTTTTCCAGGCTTATGTATCATTGTCATCAAAACCTTCCATTTTTGAGGAATATAGCTGGTTCGTATGATCGCGTTGAATATGAATATTATTAGTTTTCCCTTAATTCCCTTATCATTTTTCCAGCAATGAGATCATATTCTGGTGCCTTTTTCGGGCTTATGCAATTTTTAATTGTATTCTTGACATTGACCTGAGCATTGATCTGACGTGTCTTTAGTTAAATAATTCTGAAAAGTGCTAATGTAGTAACAGTTGATCGACCGAGCAAAAATTCATGTTTAGGAGTAATTATCAATTGCTTACCGTGGAAAATAACCTTTACCATTGATTCAAATAGCTTAAGATTGCAGGATATTATGGCAATTCCTCGGTAATTTGCTTCCTGATTTAGACTCTGATTCAATTAATAACCAAGCTGATAGACCAGTAGCGGAAACCTTAATCAATGACGCCTGCAAACCTTCAGGACCCGAACCTTTAGAGGCATCAAAATTTTGATTCTCTGTTGCGAAAACATAAATTTAAAAAATGTATAGTTCTAGTTCACACGAACTATTTATGGAAAGAGAAGTTTAGTTGTCTGTATTAAATCAATAAGATTCTTTCGGCTTTTTATAGACACAATATATTAATAATAATGGCATTCACAACATTTTCGACTTGTCAATCAGAAAAATGAAGAGGCCAGTCATTTATAATATATCTACCAAAAAAGTAGAAATATCAAAATCTCCCCCGTACTTTAACCCGAGAGTTAATACAAAATGTATTTTTACTCTAAAAATGAAAACCTTTCCTTGCGTTTTCGGTGGGTAGTTTGGTTTCGTACTGATAATCTCAAAACAAAAAGTTCGATCTACTCATCAGGTAGCTACGACCAAACTACAAAAATACAATTCCAACTCCATACATTAAGTATGAAGAAAGAACATGGTTGACTTAGCGAATTATAAATAAATTCACCAAATCAAAAAACACAAGGAAAACTTTTCATTTCTGTGTGTTTTATGCCAACACGAATAATAGTATTACCAACACGATAACACTATTATTCGTGTTGGCATAAAACACACAGAAATGAAAAGTTTTCCTTGTGTTTTTTGATTTGGTGAATTTATTTATAATTCGCTAAGTCAACCATGTTCTTTCTTCATACTTAATGTATGGAGTTGGAATTGTATTTTTGTAGTTTGGTCGTAGCTACCGGATGAGTAGATCGAACTTTTTGTTTTGAGATTATCAGTACGAAACCAAACTACCCACCGAAAACGCAAGGAAAGGTTTTCTTTTTTAGAGTAAAAATACATTTTGTATTAACTCTCGGGTTAAAGTACGGGGGAGATTTTGATATTTCTACTTTTTTGGTAGATATATTATAAATGACTGGCCTCTTCATTTTTCTGATTGACAAGTCGAAAATGTTGTGAATGCCATTATTATTAATATATTGTGTCTATAAAAAGCCGAAAGAATCTTATTGAACTATTTATGGTATCCTTAACAAATACACTGCTGAAATAGTTGGCAAAGAAATTACAAATTGTAACTGGATCGTTCGTTGAATGTCATGAATGTAAGTAAACCGTTAGCTCAACTTTTTAGTTTAACAAATTTCCAAAACTTAATCGGTTCACAATGTAATTCATCTTTCAAATCAATAATACAATAATGGAATTGTTACCCCCAGACAGTTTCGATGCTGTAGTAACGCAGTCGCGGAAAAGTTAAATTCAAATAGTTCAAATCATCAAATAGTTATAGGCCATATTAGCTAGTTTTAAATTTTTTTTTAATATCAAAAAAGTGCGTCGAGATTGTCAGCAAAAATTTTATTTTTACAATTTGTTGTTTATTGAATTAAATGTCTGCGCTTATTATTTGTGGCGAAATTGTTGTTATTACAGGTTTGATTACCTAAATCGATCGAGTTGGAGTGTGAAAAATACTCGAATAACCAGCAACAAAAATCATAAGGCTATATTTTATAATTGAGCTTATTAGTATCAAACATCATCAAATAGAAACACAGTCAGAAACATTCAGATGTATACGGCAAATTAAAATCAACGAAACACTTTTTTTTTTTTCGTACTTTTTTTATTTTAAAAATACATAAATATGAAGTAAATATGTATATGTGATAACATTATTGATAAAAAATAAAATTTTAAATATGACATACATATTCTGTTTGGTTTTTAACTTTATCTTTAAATTTCCCTCTAAATATGAGCCGTATACATCTGAATGTTTCTGACTGTAGGTGCCTTGACTGCTGGGTACAATTTTAATCTGAATGCAACGATCATTAGCATTATATGGGATAAAAGCGTTGCCATCCCATCGCCAAATGAACTCCGAGAAATTGAAATGCTCATAAATAATCAAATAAAAACGGGATTTTATTATTAATTAGACTGTCCACGAATTCGTTGTAGAACGAAATCCTAGAATTCTAAGGGCATTATATCGCACAGATAATCAACTGATGTTTGTCTAAGTTTATCCTTACTTCGGGTCAGAGATTAACAACTCACCAACTCATCTTTTTACGTACAGCAATTATATAACGCCACCACTCTTAAAACTACAACGATCACGTCGGAAAGCAAAAAATAAAATCGACGGAAAAAAGTGACATCGTTGCATTCCAACAGGCCCAGATAAAAATCTTTTGATTTCGACTACATATTGACATCGAGAATTTTATTAGAAATTCTATTAGAATCTTACTACAGTTGATTAAATATCTTCCCGCTAATCTCTAAACTCCCGCACTAGCTCACCTGATGGCCAAAACCCTGGAGCTCTCAATATGCCAAAACAATCTTCAATAATTCCAAGCTTAAATTATACAAATGTCAGATTAGTTGGAAGACGCATTTTTTGTATCAGTGAGAAGCACATCATGGTTGATGAATTATACAAGCTATTTTTACTGACTTTGTAATTAATAATAGATTCAGCTGTAGTATCTGGAACGAATTAGCTTACATATAAGTACTTTCTCCGGACTATAGGTATAGTCCGATGCTTTCCAATACGTTGATTTAAATTTGAAATTGATGCTTGACTTATCCCCATCAGATTGGTTCGTGACAGAGACAACTGCCTCGGAGACAATTGAATCTCTATCAGATTGGTCCTGTTATTTTTCCTGCAAAATTTGTAGATCTTGGTCTATTAACTTCGTTGAATAATACTTAACTTTGAGATTGTTTGATTAAGACATCCAAAGAATTTTTATAACTCAGTGACTTAGTTTATTATTTATTAATCTTACAATATGTCTCAGAGCATTCACGATGGGTTAAATCCTGGCTGTGTTTGCATCAGCAAAATTTAATTCGAATAATTTTTAAATTATTTTTTCTCATGAAATCAAGTCACGAATTATTTAATCGCGAAAGTGGCAACCTTCAAAGATAAAACAATAAAAAGAAAGAACAATTTGGTATCTGGTGTCAAGTGGTATAACTAAAACTAGGAATGAATTAAATAATTCTTTTTGTTTGAATTATTTAATTCGCCTGTCGCGAGCAATTGTT
The DNA here is from genome assembly GCA_963556165.1 of Tipula helvola. NCBI lineage: Eukaryota > Metazoa > Arthropoda > Insecta > Diptera > Tipulidae > Tipula > Tipula helvola. The sequence continues at coordinate 127,133,795 of OY744483.1, forward strand.
GTTGTTAAATTCGGGGCTGCCAATTCATGGTGGTAACTTAAAAGTTAGTTGAACATATTTAAATTTTTGTAATCATAATAAATGATATTTGGAACACCAATAGTATCCTCATTGAGTTTATAAAACATAGCTTTGATTTTTCAACTCAAAATCATGGAAAGTGTAAACAATGTTTCCTAAGTAAAGTTAAATCTTGTTGTAAATTTTCAATTGTTTTAACCCTATCCCGTGCATTATATGGATGTATATATGTATTTATAATTATACAGGAGTCTTTAGCTGGCGCCCACGAGACAGTAGCGAAAACTTCAAAATTAATTTAGTTTCGTTCGTTTAGCCTTCTGCGGCAAACAGTATTTGGATTAATTATACTACACCAATTAATCATTTTGTAAGTTTTAATAATGATTTTAAGCATGCTCCGACCTCTAAGTAAGTTTCTTGTATAACGGATATATTAAGCGTCAAAAATTGCCACCTCACATCTTTTCCATATTCTTAAAAATTGGAATGTGATTCAGAAAAACAATGCCGAATGGTATAAACACTCTTCAAAATTTTCATAAACATAAATACTTGATTACATAGTATAAGTCATTAATGACAATTTTTAATAAGTAGAATAATAGTAATAACTCATCGTACAAAAATTTCTGTTGTTTACTATTTTATGGTAAATAGTAAAAAAGTTGTAAATAAATAGTTTTTGTATTAATCGTTACAAAGTAAGAAAAAAACTATATTTGAGTATAGCTTGTATTGATTTTTTATTCCAGTGTCATTCATTTATTTGTTTTCTAAAATAATGATTAATTATTTAACCAAGCAGTTTATGAAAGAAACGCAGGGCGCATTTAAAAGGAGTCTGAGTCTTTTTAATGAAATGAAAATCAAGTTCACACAGAAGTTTTTGTTTGGTGTCGCCAGTTCACTATGATAGTGACGAAATTAATGAAACCCAGTCGTGGGGCTTAAAAGATATAACATGCGACGTAATTTGGCTATAATTCTGTACAGGCCATAGAATCCATATCGAATTGTCCCTATAGTAAAGTGAAAACTAGAACAATAGAAGAAAGAATGATTAAGCAAAATATAACTAACCAATTAGATTAGAAGAAAAAAACGATGTAAAATACGAGACAAAGGCCAGAGAGTTTTTGTCCTTTGCTTATAAAGCAAGCTTATGAATACCGCACTGTCAGGTTTGAAATGTTTTATATACTTGGATGACATAGTCATATATGGTTACAACCTGGAAGATCATAATAAAAAACTGAAAGACGTCTTTGACCGAGCAAAATTATTTCATCTCAAATTAAAGCCGACAAAGTGTTCTTTCTTCGCAAAGAAATAGGTTATTTAGGCCATATTATTACAAAAGACGGTGTAAAACCTGATCCATCGAAAATATCAGCGATCGAAAAGTATCCCACACCCACAAATCAAAAAGAGTTAAAGTCATTTTTAAGGTTGGCGGGATACTACCGCCGATTTATTGATAAATTTGCCTATATTTCATATCCCCTTAACAAAATGACAAGTTCAAAATTCAAAATGTTCAAAATTCGAAGATTCGTTCAATAAATTGAAGTATGCATTGTACAATCCTCCAGTCTTAATTTACCCTGATTTTGATAAACGATTTGTATTAATAACCGACGCCAGTAATACGGTAATTAGCGCTGTGTTATACCAAATTCAGGAGAACGGTAATGGTCTCCCAATCGCATACGCCAGTCGAATGTTGAACCAAGCCGAAGTAAATTATTCAACCACCGAAAAGGAGTTTCTGGCATCGTTTGGTCTGTTAAGCATTTCCGATCTTATTTATATGGAGTTAAGTTTAAAATCGTTTAAAACAGATCATAAGCCTATCTCGGGCTATTTCGAAAAAATCACCATGTCTTACAAACGAAACTGACAATCCACAAATTAATTCATTCCCTAATACCTAAATCTCAAATTTCACATTCTCCTAATACTTCAAACAATAATTCTAATATATTAAAACAACATAATACAGATAAATCAGCAGAATTATTCACGAATTCCACGATAGCCCAATCGGTGCTCAACAGGGAATTGCTAGGACACTGAAACGTATTTCGCAATACTACAAATTCGATGGTATGTTGAATAAAGTAAAAAAAATACATTAAAATTGCGAGTCGTGTCAGACAAATAAGCATGGTCGTTCACCCAAAATGCCAATGACATTGACTACAACATCGTCTCATCCGTTTGAAAAAATCATTCTAGATATTTTGGTTATCCCAACCTCGTATCAAAATAATAAATATATTTTAACATGTTAGGACGATTTGAAAAAATATTCATTAGCCATGCCCATGCCCAACTAAGAAGCAGAAACAATCGCCAAGGTTTTATGTGAACAATTTATCTGTATAGAATTGGTACTTCTGAAATTATTCTGATGGACCAAGGAGCGAATTTAATAGGAGTAGTGTTTAAATAAATGTGCGAAATGCTAAAAATTAAAAAGATGAAAATAACTGTGTGTCATCCGCAGTCGAACGGAATACTCGGAATATCTAAGAAATTTTACGAATAGCGATCCTTCTAATTGAGATTCGTGGCTTCCATACGCAATGATAGCGTATAATTCGAATCCGCACTCGTCAACGAACTTTATGCCGTTCGAATTATTACATGGTTTCAACCACAATTGCCAACATCGATTTTATCAAACTCGCCAATTTACCATTTTGAAGATTGTTTATCGCAATTAAAGCATAGCTTAAGAACATCTTAATATCTTATGAAATAGCTGGAGAAAACCTCCTCAAACAAAAGCTAAAATCGAAAGAAAATTAAGATAAAACACTAAATTCGACTACTTTCAACATTGGGGATATGGGCCCGTATTCTTGAAATTCACCGAAAAAAGACATCGGTGATTTTTCTCGATAAAAAAAAATTCCTCAAAAAATCCCCGAAAAATTCACTTACAGGATTTTCCGTATTCTTGAAATAAATTGAGTTTTATTTCACCATTTTCCAATTTTTACCAACTCCACGTTGTGGTAAATAGAAATGTGTCGAATGTGTAAGTTTTTTATTATTATTATTGGTTTGAGAGTTTATGACGAAAAACAGTATTTTGTGCTTGTGGCTAATAATTTTAAATAAAAAACTTTAATTTGAATCAAATTTTTGTAAAATGGATTAGGACATATGGGGTAGTGATAATTTTATCCGGATTAGATGAGCAAGTGATTATTATATCTCATTTTGCCATTGAACGAACAGAAGAAATGGATATTTTACAACACCTTAAATGACAAAATTACATTATTTAAATGATACGTTTTACAACTGTAGCGGACGGAATCCCACTTAGACACTAAAACCCATGCCAAATGTTAACGTGAAGCCTCATTGAACGCGTAAATGGAGCATTAAAAATGTATCTGTAATACATACAACTATCGTGTACTATTTTTGACATCTTCTGGTGCCGGAAGCAGAAATCCTCTTAGAGATACCAAGGTTGAGAAGACATTTAAAAGCGGCAAATGTTACAGTTATAATTAAGTGTCTGTAAACTTTTCGAAATCATACTTTACGTTTATCGGATTTTTATTAATTTTAACAGTTTTCATTCCTGGGATGACACTACACATCCGCACTGGGTGCCACCTATGCTAGCTACGCCATTGGTCAAATAATAATACTTTTTTCGGCAGAAACGGCCAAGCTGTGGTTTTTCTGGTATATTATGAGAATCCATGGTCCATGGTATTTATTTTTTACTATGGTGCATTTTTTAAATGTTGAAATTTAGGCCAAGACAGGTTTTCCTAGCATTTTCGCTCATTGAGCAACCCCATACTCATTTGATTAATTTTACTGACTTTCAATATTTGCGGCCTTTGGAGAGAGTCGACCACGATTTTTCACTTATTATTTGTATGATTTTGACATCTCGTTCTCGTGAGTGTAGAGAAATGAAGGTCTACCAGCGCTGAGATACATAAGTGAGTACCACTATTTATAACTGAAGGTCCCTGGTATCCAGTCTAGTAGGGTGAACTGCCTAGGCGTACAACACCTAGGTCACTTATATCCGCCCGTTTGCTAAAGACTATAGACTTTTGAGGGGTCCGCGGAGGAGAGAGATAAGTGACAATTATGGGTACTTCAGTTATAAAGATTATTTTTTCAATAAGTAGTTCTTCAATCTACATTGCAAACGAATATTATTCCAATAACCTACAAAATATTATTATTTTAATATTATCTTGAATAAAAGTGAAAATAACTGTGAACTTTCTTATCATGTGAATAAAAAATTTTTAATTTGCAACAAAATATAAATACAATACATTTTAAAAATTAAAAAAGTATCTCACGGTGAAGATCTTACATATACAATATATACAACTCAAATTGGCGACAATATCATTTCCACAATGTCACAAAAAGTAAGTACCGCGATTACATAACATTTTCACCTGATAATAATAAAAATTACAAAAATAGCAACAAACATTGAACACCAAAATAAACTTGAACTTGCCAATTAAGTTATATACATACATTGATAACTCGTTTCGCTTACTTAAAATCTTAAAGTGTGTATACACTTTACATTGTACATTTGTACAGCACATACATAATACGAGAATAAGTACAAGATGAAAATACTCGTACACAAATAAATAAAACTTTAAGATAAGATTTATTTAAAAAAAATTTAAATATTCGTTTTCTTAGCCACAAGACAATTAGTAAAATTGTTTTTAATTTGCAGTAAGCTGAAATATAAAATCGTGTCGAGACGGATTTTGTTTATTTTAAAGAAGTTTCTGTTTTTTTCTTTTTGTTTACGATTAGTGACCTTCCAAAGGTGCTGTTAAATATTGCAAGTAACACCGTCCAATAAAGAGATGAAATTTTATCGGCGTTTAATACGAGTTCTACTGGACATTTATCATCTGTATATTCTTATTCTTATTATCTAGTCCTCAAGTTCTATAAAAAATTGCAATAATTGCACGGTTAAATTGTTATACTGATTTGAGATCGAGAGGCGAACGCAAATGGTTTTTACGTGGAAGGTAGTTTTTCGAAATTCAAATCAAATCAAACAAATAAGAAGACTCATGATTAAAGAAATCTAACGAGAGAATTTATGAATTCAGTGCAGTTTAAACTAAACTAGCGTTGAAGTCGGTTATTTCATCCATTCAACGATCAAATTAAACTAGGGGACTCCGCCTACTCCGCCGTGCCCTCTAGACCTTATCTCGTGGCTGCTGCGGCCTATTATCTTCTTTTTAAATCGAATAAAAATGTGGGAATAGTGATAGCATAATGTGGTATAACTACCGGCATCTCAACAATGATATTAATAGTAGAATAGATATAATTGTATATTAGGTAAAATAATAAAAAAAAATTTACTCCGAGATCCATACATTGAACCTATATAGAACCTTATGCTTCTTAATCTAATACCGTTGACACACGGCGATTTAACAAAATCAATTTAGTGAATTTTCAAGTGCTGCGAATAACCCATGTAGGATTATCATCCTCAACTTTAGCAAATAAATCGCTATAAATCGCTTTGTTTTGCATGGATTACTTGGGCGAGTTTAGTTAAATCAGAATTAGTAAAGCGCAACCTGTCTAGGAGGTGATTGATATTTTTATGCTTGGCAAATAATTTAATTTCGAATTCAAAAATTCTTGTTAAGTGCACTGTTTCATTGGACCACGGTAGTAGTGTATCTTCCCCGAAATGCTTGTTGTGGTTTTGCAATTTCTATAATGTTTTGAAGAATTCGTATACGTAATAGAATGAGTGATAATGTACTAAATAGAATGTTCTCAAATGTATTAGAATGAACTGAACCGAAAGGATCGAGAATGTTCTGGAATGTTCGAGGACCATTATATGTGGGTAGTGGGATGGCTTCTGGCACTATATAAGGCGAAACGTGATATGCATGCATCAATTAACATTTTATAAATAAAATGGTACGGATAAAAGAAAAAGTAAAAAGTGCAAAATTGAAAAACAGAAAGTGAAAAGTAGAAACTTAGAAAGTTTTCATACCAAGAATTCCATTGATATTAACGCTTTAACCTAAAACATTCCAAATTATTTAAAAAGTACGCTATATTCTAGTTTTCGTTTGAATAATCCAGAAGAGAGAAATCCCGCTAAAAAATGGGAATGTGCTTGGAAGTGGTTAACATTAATTTGCTCAACAATATTGAATTATTCTCTTGTTATTTTGAGTATTGTTTTCTTGCTAATCCGTTCCTAAAAACCCAGGTTTAATCACCAATTACACTCGGTTCCAAATATTCGCCAAACCCTAAAATCTGGGTTTTGACGCTGTCGAGGTTTAGCAAACTCTGCACCGAAACAATAACTCAATGTTTCTTCGTTAATACTGAAATTATTGGTAATAATTCTTGCAAAACTTAAAATTATCGGTGAACTCAACAATTGGTATTGCAAAATATCTGCTTTATCAAACATTAAGTTATTCTAGTATTTTACAGATATATAAATATTTTACGAATTGGAGAATTTGTTATCTGATAATAATTTTATAACTTTACTAGCCGGTAATAAGCTCGTTGTTACCAGACAAACTTCATATCTAAAATTACTTGAACAGCTAGAACTGGAAAATTCTATACCTCACCCGTCGTAATCATCAGACATTACTCCTTCAGATTACCACTTATTGCCGTTTTTGCAAATTTATTCAGTCTTAGATTTCCCCCCACACAGCTGAGAATACTATGCGCCCCGTCAATCATGTCCGCATCACGCCAATTACAAACAAATTCTGTTTATATTCAGCCAAATTAAAGAATTAAAAATTGCAACATATATCAGTGTCTATTTGGCAAATAAAGGGATTTTAGCACAGCATTTATTTCCTTTTGAAATTTGATTTTACACAAAAGGATGTAACGATGCGATCGTGCATGCTTTAGGTAGATGAATTGTTTTTGGGGCGCGTAATTTTTTTTTGTAAAGTGACCCTAATAGTAGTTGGTTTGATTCTTGAATGAACCGGTCAATCTAGCGGTTTTTTTATTTTTGGTTAGTGTAGGTATTTACTGCAGATGGCGACTGTGTAGGGACAAATGAATACCGGGAAAAAAAGAGACAAACCTATATTTTTTTTATTTGGCAAACAGAAAATGTCAAACAAAAAAAAAAAAAACCTTTCTTTTTGGATCGAGATTAGAAGGCGAGCGGTCAGTCCGGTAACAGGAAAAAAAAAACACAAATTGGTGAGACATTTCATACAAAATTATAAAGATAAATTCCAAACAAAACTGGAAAAAAAAAAGGAAGTATATCGAACTGTTAGTGATCAAAATTAACCGAGTGTTGATCAAATTAACCCATAGTTGTGGGGAAAAGAGTGCAACAGTTAAACGACAATTAAGTTGACGGCATCCATTTTGTGGCATTGCATTTATTATTTTTTTTCTGTTAAACGTGAAATTCCATGGTTATGGTACAAGGAAAAAAAAACTTATAAGTGAACGTAACTGAATCCAAGTGAAACATAAAAAGACACGCCAAAAACGAAAGACGGCCACGCCCTGCCCAGTAGATATTGGATATCGGAGAGGGTTATTCTGCGATTATCGTGATCCAGCTATAGATAGTCGTTGTACTCATTGGGGACGATTATTGCCTTCAAACACGGAACGAGCGGTAATAAATACTACACCACGTGATTTCCACATATTAGAAAAAAAAAGAAGAAGACTGCAAATCCAATTGGCAACAACACCACATCGTTTCGGAGAGCAGCTGGATAGCCGATTGAATCACAAGAATCCGGAAGGCGTAATTATCATCAATTTATTTATTTTTGTTTTTAGGTTAAGTTTTGTTTAATTTTGTATTTATGGCTAATATTCCCTTTTAAAAGCAAACACCAAAACCACATCATATTGTATATCGAGTATAAGTGTTCGAACTAAGCTAAAAATTGTGATCCGTTAAGTTAATCTGATTTTGTTTTGTGTTTGCTTTTAAACTAATTGATTTGAAGACCTGCGAACGTTGAAGGGGTAATCTTCCGCAAGCGGGCGTGTATTATTTTTCTTTTAGTTTTTTTTAGGTGCGACGACATCTGGATGCGGAGAGCTCACCGTATCATCAGTGCTCGTGTTTACGCATGGAAATTCGTACAGGGTGTACATAATTATCGGTATAACGCGGGGCGGAAGATAAACCAACTACGACAAAAATCAAATAAAAAAAAAATAAATAAATTAAAAGCAGATTGTCTTTAGTAACTACATAAAAAGAACATAATGATTGTACTATTAAATTTAAAATAATTATAATGATTTTTCAAAGAAAAAATATGATTGTGTAGAGTTTACTTGAATTTCGGGAGATGATCGGAGGGTGAGGGGTGGGACAGATGTGTTCGTGCGTAGTGTGATTTGTTTTTTGTTGTTTTTGTGCAGTTCTCACGATCCAGGTGGATTCGCAGTATGGACCCCCCCAAGGCTGAGCAAAGCTGGCAAATCGCTGCAGCTGTAGAGTCCCCTGGATATCTGATAACAGTGCGGTTCGATACATAAGCTAGCATTCATTCGAAACGTGTTGTTACAAGGACTCCATTTTTATTGAAGTTCACAATTACAAAAATTATCCTAAGAGTGGGATGCTACCACGACTCTGACCTGGTGCTGAGTCAGTTAAAGGTTGCAATCATGGGGTTTCCCCTTAGGACATAGTTATAAGTCGTGTTGGAGCAAAATGTAGTTAAAAACAACCAAAAGAGAATATAAGGAAAAAAAATTAAAATGTGGCCCACTATTTGGAATAATTTATGGAGAGATTTGAAGACTCACGGATTCATCGGTAAATTACGAAACCTATATATGAAATAATATAAAAAATGATGTTAATATGGCCATAGGCCTTAACCAGTTGTTAGTAAGAAAAGGTTGTTGAGGGTTGTGAACTGAAGAGAGAACAGTGTAATTCAATTGTCGCCTCCCGTCCCATATGAGACAGTGACAGTCCACAGACACCCAACAACCGGTACCCTTTAGTTAGTAAACATTTGTTATTGTTTTTTTTTATACGTGTACTTACCAAATTTGCTCCGAAAGAAGATTTTCCTCAAGAATAAATTTTAGTTAAACTCGACCAGTAATTTGTTTCAAAAAAAAATTAAGTTTGTATTTCGTTACAAATAAAACCAAAAAAATTAATATTTCCAGTGAAACAAACGTTAATGTAGTGTCAACCCAAATATCTTCTGATCTGCTTCCCAAAAACTTTTTGAACCTCCATTTAGCAAAAATTTACTGGCCCCAACGACTCCAATAAGTTGTCGGCAATTTATTAATTGAGTTCCTCAACCAAAAATTGCATTTTTACTCCCTCCAATCTTATCGTTAGTTTTATTGCTATTACTGAAAAATGAGGGGTACATTGGATTACAAAAAATTAAAAAAGGCGACAAGGTACGGGAAGACAAAGAGTGACAAACATTCATTATCGTTTTTTGGTTTCATTAACTTTAGATCTGTGACGAATTGTTACACGTACGTAATGTAATTGTAAGCGAAAGAACAATACGACGAAGATTAGGAGAAGCAGATCTTCATGCACGAAGACCAACTACGGGTCACAGGATTGCTCGCCTCCAATTTGTCAGGGAACATGAAAATTGGACTGAACCTGATTGGAACTAAATTTTATTCACCGATGAATCGAGATGTTGTTCGCTGTCTCCTGCTGGGGAAGAACGAGAATGGCGACGAACGGGAGGCTTTAGGCTCCATGCACTTCAGCCAGAGTGTTGAATGATGGGATCAGTCGAATAACGAACATTGAAAGAATATCTTGTTCTCATGTACCATTTATATGTCATAATTTGGTGCTAATGCACAATAATTCAAGACGATGTTGCCAGAGTCCTGAATGAAAACTTGGCAGATGTAAATATTTCAAAGATGGCATGCCCTGTTAGAAGTCCAGATTTGAATCCTTCAGAACATGTTTGGGACTATCTTGGTAGAAAAATTCGGTCTTGTATGAGACGTCCTTAAAGGTATGGAAAAATATTTCACAGTGTGATATCCAATAGATTATCAAAAGCATAATACGGATGATGGAAGCGGTTAATTATGATTTTGTTGTTGTGTTTATATTTGTGAAAATTTAAATAAAATTTTCAAAATTTTTCCCACGTTTGGTTTTTGTTTGAATAGTCGGAAACCTCAACTACATGTTTAGAAAGAGTAGGTCTTACCCATGATTCAATAAAACAAAAGGTTAGCTCGAAATATGTAAACAAATGGCCATCTTTTCTTTTTGACGTCACTCAATTCTCAATACGTATATAAATTACAACAACAATTAAAAAAACGAAAAGTAAAAAAGAATTGCATGACGTCACAAACACGTGTTTTGAAAAATCGAGCTAACCTGGGATTTATAGAATCATGGGTCTTACCCACAATTTCCAAGATTGTTTTGAGAGACCTTGAATTTGGTGTTTGTTTGAAATTTCTAGGTAGTATATTGTTCAAAAGTTAATCAAAAATATTTTTTTTAAGGTGGGCCGTTTTCTCTGGTGAGTTTACAATTCGTTGTTTAATTTAAAAGATTGGCCGTCAGATGTTTTATTTTGTTATGAAACTCACGAACCAGAAGATCATCTTTTGACTTAAATAATGAATGAGAATTCAGATTTTCTAATTTCCTGGGGAAATGTTATATACAAAATGGATTTAAATAAGCAAACACTATACTTAGCTTGAAGACTGCCAAATGATATAGGATGAGGTTATCAAAAAACAGTTGCGACGAAAATTCATTTATGTCTGGACATATTCTAAGGATTTTCCCATACTTCACTTTCAATACTGGGCAAGTTCTGGAGATATTTTTAAAGGCAGGTGAGGCAACTACTAATAAAACATAAAATAAATACTCGTCGAATCTAAACCGTCCCAAAAAGTTGCCTTCTAAGGAACCACCAATGATTTTAAAAATGGGAATTAGCGGAAGACTCATCTCGGTGCATATTTGAGTAAGTTTGAACTCAATCAAAGGACTATTATTGGGTAAGAGTGTAAGAGATTTCAGACTAAATGAAGGGCATATCGACTCAGACTGAAAACCCGCCTCATCATTATGAGCTTATTCTTCCGCTGGCTTAATATCCCATGAATAGATTTGGCCACCTCAACAATGCTCCTCCATATAATTCGATTAATCACAAGAAAACATCAGGCACGGTGACCGAGTGTGTTAAGGTCCCTTTCAACATCATCCATCCATCGGGTAGGTGATCTCTCACGAGGTTCTACTTTTGTAAGTTCCAACACAAAGATGAGTGTGAAGTTTATGCTAAAAAAATAACAAAAAATTACACTGTTAAATTAGGTATTTTTCCAATTGGAATTTAGATTATATCAAAATTTAAATTTTTTGTAATTTTGGATTTTTCGTACTACCAAACCCTGCATAGGAAACAGGTTAGTTTCATCATTTTCAGATAGCTGGGCCAATGTGTTTATCTCGTTGGCCGAAAGCATTCAATTTTGTTGATCTTTAATGTATTTAATCCTGGAGATGTCCCGAAGGTCCCGCACATTTTGTAGAATAACGAGGCCATATAGCTGTATATGTCACCAAGCTGATCCAATTGTGAGAAACATACTATATTTCACAGAATTTTTAATAATTTTGGATGATTTTAGAAGTTGTTATATCGCCGACCACAGAGGTGGCCACAAGGTTTTTCCCACATTATCGAATAGGCCTTATTTTCGGATAACTTGGCCATATGCCAGTCTATGTGGCCAACCTGGGGGTCGAGATCTATCTGTCGTATGTCGAGTTACAAGTTTCGAGAAGTCGAAATTCAAAAAGTCGCAAATGCTACAAATCGCGATTATTTAAGCAATTAAGAGAAAAGAATATTCCGAGAAATTGAGTTACCCGACGAGCATAATTTTCGGTATAAAATTTTGTTGTTGTTTTATTTTGTTTTTTAAATAAAAAGTGGTGAAAAAGAAAATTAATTTTAAAATTGTATTTAAAGTATATTTTTAAAATGTAAGTATTGTTTTTGGTATTCTGTTATTCTAACCAAGCTAATTGAGAATATATTTCGTAACAGAAAAATGTTGTAATGGATCCGGCCGTAGATTTAATTTTTATGACACTTGGTAACCAGCTAAATGCAGAAAATGTTATGGCGCAAGAAAGGCGAGAAATTAGGCAGAAATTTAGCCTCCGTGATGTAACACTTTGCCTGATCTGAAGGATATCCAACTGAAAGAAAAAGATGAAATTGACGAACAAAAAAAAATTAAAGGACCCTATAGGATAAGCATAGTAAATTGGGCCTAAAACAACGTATTTTCTATTTTCCCCATAGATAAGCTTGGGCCCTGCTGCATGAAATGGAATACATCATTTTTCGATATTTCTAAAATTTTTGCGACTTTTTAGGATTAGTCGTTCTTTAGCATATTGTTTTATAATTGCAAAAATATTTCGCAACTCCCTTCCACTTGTTTACAGGGTGTTACAGCAGTTTTTGCATTTATAACTTTTATTTTTTTCTAAATTCAATAACTTGCTTTGTTTTGAATAAAAAAATATTCCAAACAGTAATTATGGTGTATATTAGCCTAATTATGCGAATTATAATTAATTTGCACATTAAGGAGGAACCTCCTCCAGACAACTGGTTTTTCAATAATTTTTTACAAAAAATTGAGAGCATTTATTGCAATGAAATAAATTGCATAATAATATTGACGTTTAAATTAATACAAAAAATTTTTTTTATGAGTCAAAAAAAAACAAAATGGCGGCGCTAGAGGTGCTCGAACTAGACTACTAAAGTTTGCGCCGTGGAACGCCCAGGTCCTTGTATTTAACTAAAATCAACGAAACAAATTTTTTTTATTAAAATAATTCATTCATGAACCTAAAAGTTGCAAAAAAAAAATAAAATTGAAAATTAGAGGACAAAAAGAAAAAAAAAAACTCGTGTTTCTTTATAAACAATTCGTTAAAACCAATATTTGATTAAACAATTTATACGAAATTTTAGATTTGTGCAAAGGCCGATAAGCTAAAGAATATGTGTAAAAAATTTCAAGTTGATTGGTCCTTACTTTTTGAGTTACATTCCACGGCGCGCAAAAAAACACGTTTCAAGAAAAACTCACTTAAAGTTTTCGTTCTTGAAGAGAACGCATTACTTCGCATCACTTCGGTGACTTCCTAGGGATCTTTAGGACTTTCTGTTGGGCTTGAAACTTTGGAAATATATTCTTCAGATACTAAATGAATTTTTAAAGTAAAAAAAAAAAATTGCAAAAAATTTATTATCTGGAGGAGGTTCCCCCCTTAAAGTGACGTACAGTCCTGTACTAAATGATAGCCGCACCGCTAATTTAAGATTTATTTCATTTCAAATAAATTCATTTAAAATTGTTGCTATATGCAAAAATAATACTCTTCACTTTACCAATGCGTGCTGCAAATACAAATCATTATTTTCTGCGGGATCATGGACAATTGGAGAATTCTCATTTAGTATGGTAATAAAAGATAGCCGCAGGTATACTTTCAAATTCTTTTGAACACTGTGTCAGTATTTACCCGAGCTTGTTAGCGTACAAACATATTCTTGTGTCTTAAAATATTATTGTGTTAAATATTATTCCGATTTTTGCTATTTTTTTAAATATGGGTGGAAAAGGTAGTTTGAACGAGTTTGAAAAAGGATAAATTGACGTTATTAAGAAAAGTAATATGAGTATCCGTTTAATAGCAGAAAATATTAGTTGGAGTGAGAAGGTATAGTGCTAAATTATTTAAAAAATTCGCAATTATACGGTTCGCATAAAAGTGCAGGCCGGCCAGTGGAACTTATTGATAGAGAAAAACGGTTAATTTTACGAAACGTCTCTAATTATATTGGCACCGTGCAACAAATTGCGTTAAAAGCTGGTGATAATACAAAGATTTGTAATGTGAGGAAAGTATTAAGGGAGTCAGATAATATACAAATCAAAAAATTACAAAGAAAACCACAACTGTTATCAAATCATAAAGATGCCAGATTGCGTTTCGCGAAGGAACATATGTCGTGGAAGAAAAAGTGGCAGCGCGTTATTTTTAGTGACGAAAAAAATTGAATATGGATAGCCCTGATTAATGGCAATACTCTTTCACGACCTTTGAAAAGAACTTCTTGTGCTATCGAGGCGTCAACGAGGTGGAGGATCTCTGATTGTTTGGGGTGCAATTGGCTATGAAGGAAGAATGGATGTGAAGTTTATGCCCGGTCATCTTAACAACAACCGGTATAAATCCATGCTATCCCGAAACCTTACCAGTTGTTGATGCACAAAATGGTGGCCCAAACTTTATTTTCCAGCAGGATAATGCCGCCGTACACACAGCCGGGATAGTAAATTATTGGTTTACGGAGGCTCAGATACCAGTTTTGAAACAGCCAGCAAGGTCACTCGACATTAACAGCATCGAAAACATATGGGGTGTACTCAGCAGAGTTGTGTATGCTGAAGGAACACAATACAGCAGCGTTCATGAACTAAAGTCATCAGTACAACGCGAATGGGCTAATATTTCAAATTAATATGCCAAAACTTGTACAAAAGTATGCCAAATCGAATTTTCGAAATAATTAAAAACAATGGCCGAAACACAAAATATTAATTGGAATAAAAAATCATTTTTATAACTGTGTTTTTTATATTTATTTCCTATTAAAAACAATAAAATATTGTGTGAGGCTATCTTTTATTACCATACTAAATGAGGATTCTCCAATTGTCCATGATCCCGCATAAAATAATGATTTGTATTTGTAGCACGCATTGGTAAAGTGAAGAGTATTATTTTTGCATATAGCAACAATTTTAAATGAATTTATTTGAAATGAAATAAATCTTAAATTAGAGGTGCGGCTATCATTTAGTACGGGACTGTATAATTAATTTGCAGCATAAAAAATTCACATTATTTTGGAAGGAGCAAAACAAACTTATCCATAGAAACATTCCTTACTAAACTATTGTAACTTTAGAACAAGTTATGTAGAGACTCAATCTGAATCGGAGTCTGAGATTTGACAGCCAGAATTCATAGCATTTATAATATTATCTGCTAGACCTTGGCGGTGCTTTGATAATACATTTGGGTTGTGTCTTGCGTAGCCCAAATACCATATCACTGAAGTTATACGACTGCATGTACCGACAACTCTGCTCCCAGTTTTGCACTTACAGTAATATCCTAATATTGATTCGGCTCCACTACCATTAGGAATGAATTCTAACCATAACTGATGAATACGAGTTGACGAAAATCGACTTTCAATTTTGCATCTTATCAAATTCTTCATTTCGTTATGTATAAAGATCTTGTAACTAGAATCTGCCTTCATGTGTTCATAAGTATATCTTTTTCCTTGGTCTAACTGATACATACCTAAAGTGACATTTTTAATTTCTTCTTCTGATAAACATGGAAAGTCTTGAATCTGATTAGTAGCCTCCTCCCAACAAATTCGTTTGTTTTCAAGGCCTAGCTCTTCAATCTTCTTTTGAAGAGAATTGTCATCATTCATTTTGCTAATTGCCTTCTCTGCATAACGTGCATGATTTTCGTTTTCTATAAACATAGGAGGACTGTACGCATTCAGTAAGGCACAAAGAATTTTAGTTAAAGATGACAGTTTGGGGAAATAAGTGACTTCAATAATTGAAGCAAAGAACTTGTATTTTTTGATTCTGCTGTTCACACTTTCCACTATCCATCTATTCATAGTCACAGCTCTGGACTCATTAGCATCTTTTGTGCAAAACTGCTTTTGTCCCTTGGTTAGTAAATGAGGCATTTTTGGATTAAGTTTTAGCAATTTCAACTTTTCTATGACATCTCTGAACCCACGATCGAGAAGTAAAACATCATTCTCTAAGAAATATTTTGTAAATCCATAAGGGGGTAGAAATCAAGTATTCTAAAATTTTTGAATCGCTATTGTCGTTGTTTGCAAAAAACAAACCTTCAGCCTCAAGAATGTATCCGTCAGGCAAAACCACAATCATGGGCTTCAATAAGTTTCTGTGCTTATGATTGGAATACGTCAATAATTGTAACTCATGATCACTTGACTTTTGAACATATAGATAAGTACTATCAATGACAACTACAATAGAATTTTCATCTGCATCCAGAAGTTTATGAGCCATTTTAGTTTGATGTTTCATTGCATCTTCTCGTGATAGATGATTATAACCTAAATGAAGATGGACAAAATGCTCATCCAAGGCTTTTCGAACAGATTCAAAGATTGCAGACACTCTTGCTTGGCCATCTACATTGAATAAATATGCCAAAAATTCCTGTGACAAGTTCATCCTTAGTTTTACTAGGAATATTCCTAACGCATTTCTCGTAGATCTGTTGCAACTATTTCTGATGTGTGGTTTGTCAAAAGCATGAAGGCAATCGAAATTTTCTTGTGAAATCCCAGTGAATTTCTGATAGTCATATGGAGTTAGTGGAGAGCCGTTGTCGAAATCGATTTTAGAGTATGAGTTGGCCTTACTAAAGTGGACGGCATTGAAAAATTCTTCAATATCTTCAGCGGACAATACTATTGTTTCTTTAGTTGCAACTAATGATTCTAAAGTCTTCTTATTAAACAAGCCATTTTTGTCAAAATGTGAGCGACAGCATCTATTGCTCATTGGAATAACAATTTTCTTTCTTTTCCACATATCGATGATCGCTTCTTTGGAAATCCTACATCTACCAGCTTCTTTACAAATAAAACAATTTCTCTGTGTACCAGAGCAGCTAGGAAGATTGACTGTAATTCCATTTCTTGGAACAGAAGAAACTTTGCTTGACGTTACAGAAGCTTGACTACTGAGAAATTCAGATGTAAATTCAGATTGAGATTCAGTACTTGTGTTTTCTAATGTCGAAAATGAAGTTGTACTATTCATGGTTGAAGCCTGGAAATCAATCTCTGAAGATGTAGTGCAACAAGAACTATCAGGAGTTATATCCATTTCATAATCATTGAAAATATTGTCCACAGTATTACCCTCAGCTGTATTACCAGGCAGTAATTGATATCTTTTGAACTTTAAACAGGCATAACTATTTGGGTTATATGACTTTCCTACGCTGTTTGAGTATGTAGTAACATTTATCCATAAAGAATTTGCTCCTAAAGTGCAAACTCCTCGCCATTTCAATATGCGTGACTTACATATGCCACAGAGAATATGAGATCGTTCAACTACAATAAACAATTTTATGAGATTACATGCAAAATAAATATAAAAAGTACATTTTACCTTCTGGACCCATTAGTGTTAAGTCAAACAGTTCTAATGATGATTTAACATACAAGTCAAATAGTTCTAATGATGAAGAACACACAAGTTAACAAATTGTAAAAGTATTAAAGATTATGTTACACACAAGTTAAATTACTCAAAACAAGACTTGAAATACGATTTATACAACAGTAGTAATACAACAAGAGGTTCGAAAATAATCTAATATACAGTTAAGAGGACGAGATGTGTTTCCTAGGTAACACATCGAGTCCGCAACTGTATATTCAGGTGATTTTCGAAGCTAGAGTTGTATACGTTAAGACAACCAAATAAAAACCGCCCCGGTGGCACAGTGGTTAGCATACTTGCTTTAAGCTCCGGAGGTCCCGGGTTCGATTCCCGGCGGGTGATGAAAAAATCACGGCTGGTTAAGGGAGGATCAATGAATTAATCACTCATTATCCGTTAACAAAATGATTACGAAACTTCAAAATGAAGCGACCAAAGCCCTCTATGGGATGTAGCGCCAGCGAAAAAACAAAAAAAATAAAAACTGCACCAAATTAACTCATTTTTGCGAAATGTCAAAAATATTAATTGTTTGTTTATATTCATGGATGATATGATTATAACATAATATGATTTACTTGTTTGTGGCCGAAACACCACTAGTTGTGTTAAATTGAACTATCTGATTGGTCTATTTTCCAATGAGTTGTATAGTCTGTTATATATGTATGTGATTGTTATATAAACATAAAAGTTATGAACCAAGTTGTACTGATTGAGATTGAGAGTAATGTGTAATGTGTATCTGACATCTCTTGCATAAAAATAATTTTTTTAGTCCAATTGTATGCGAACAAAGAAGGGGCTGCTAGAGAATTTTTAGTATGTTGTTCTACGATTCTTATATAACATGTATGTGAAAAATCTAAATTGTATCTCAATGTGAACATATGTAAACTGCCATTGTTCTATGTGATTAAACATATATTTCAATTTCAAGACTCTATCTTCATGCGAAAGTACAGAAACGAGGAGCCCAATTTTCACTACATATCACATAGGGGCCTTTACTCTACAAAATTATTATAATTAAAACAAAAAAATACTACGAAATTTATCCTCGAAATCATGCATTGTGCTATCAGAAAATTGGATCTGGGGGTCTACTACGTATTCGGATCTGAATATAAAATTTCGGATTTTCCGAATTTTTATACCATGTAAATGGAAATTCCGAATTGAGAATATTACTTTCCGAAATTTATTTCGGAAAGTTATTTTCATAATTCGGTTTCAGCTTTTGTTTACTACGTATTCTGATTTTCGGAATAAACTTGTCAAAAATTTATCGGAATGCATTTGTGCATTCCTAGCTGTTCCGGAAAATTGAAATACAAACATGTAAGTGGAAAAATTTATAAGTTAACAGCATAAAATTTTTAAACAAACCAATTTAAATTATTATTTATAGATAAATAAAATATTTTATTAATTTTCTTAAATAAAAGTATTAAATTAAAACGCTCAAAATTTTTGTATTTACATATATGAATATATACGTCGCATAAATTATATTTCAAATTAACTGTACTTTTCAGGAGCAACAAAAATTTAAATACAACGCAAGCACAGTTCGAAACTCTAATAGCCATAATGGCTAGAAATAAAGGATTCGCCAAAGGCTATGCGAGAACTGAGCAAGCCAAAAAAAAGCAAATACCTTTGGGCAGAAATTGAGAGAGAGCTAAATTTGTTGGGCCCACCAATGCGAGACATAAAAGGGTGGAAAAAGGTGAGTCTCCTTATAATTAAATATTTACATATTTAACATATAAACGTTTTTCTAGGTTTGGCCTAGTCATAAGGACTACATAAAAAATAAATTAAGGAACAATAAAAAAAATATTTTAGGAACCGGCGGTGGGCCAAACAAATTTGTTCCATTAACCCCAAGCGAAGAACAGGTTGTAGAACTTCTTCAAATGGAGCTTAGCTTAACTGGTATCCCAGGTGCCGAATCGTTTGGCACTGCTCAGAAGGACGGATCGACCACCTTTGCCGAAAATGTTAGCGAACCAGTCGAACAATTAAATCTGCCATACGAACATGAAATTGAGGTAGAAACAGGGGAACAAATAGGGGAAACCAGCATTGCACCTCATGCTATTCCTCAGATGCCTAGGGGTAAAAAAGCTTAAAAGAAGCATATTTCTAGTCTGCTTGAAAAGCAAATCAAAATGCAGTCTGAGTTCCATACAAATATTACGAACAATTTAGGAAGCATCAAAGATCTGTTAGAGACATCTCGGAAACAGAGAGACGAAAATGTAAATTGTACGACAAGGAATTAAATTTACGAGAAAGAAATGGTAATATAATTGAAAACTACTTAAAAAAGCAAGAAGAATATTTAAAACTGATAATAGAGCCAATCACCGAGGGCAACATATTGAAAACCAACACAAAGTTTTATCTGTGGAAATGTGATACTTTAAAATTGAATTTTGTTGAATTAAAGTTTGTTAAATTGAATTTTATTGAATTGAATTTATTAGTTACATACTATTTACATTTTTTGTTATATGAAAAATTTAAATAAAAAATTAAAAACTACAGTAAATTTTTTATTTGATCTCTGATTCTTTTTGCTTCATCTAATATACTGGAACTTCCAATTTCTTCCTCTTCAATAAAGTCATAAATTTCATTATTTT
The DNA here is from genome assembly GCA_963556165.1 of Tipula helvola. NCBI lineage: Eukaryota > Metazoa > Arthropoda > Insecta > Diptera > Tipulidae > Tipula > Tipula helvola. The sequence goes on from OY744483.1 coordinate 127,153,912, forward strand.
GGCTGTTTGTAATTTCATCATCTAGACTCTATAGTAACGTTGTAAGCTACGCAAATGTTGTGTAACGCACAACACACATTTAAAAATTTTACTGCTTTCTGCGGCGCGGCGTATAATGCAACTCACGTGCAGATAATAAGCAGCGAAAACGGCCTTTAAGTAAACCAATTGCTCTTTCCACTTCAGATGGAGCTTTTGATTGAATTTCATTAAATTTTGCTTACTAAAGCCATGGCTCGAGAGGGTAACCAGAATCCCCTAGTTAAATAAAAATAATTTTTAACACATGATATATCAACTAAGTAAGTAAGTGACAGAAATTACCTAACAGCCAGTTTCGCTCTCCTCGTGCATGACGATTCTGGAACCATTTCCTCTCGGAGTTTAGTGATCATATTGAGGAATCGTGCGATGATCCACCAAAACGACCATCAACAGCTCTAATATTTAATTTATGATCACATATCTAAAATTACAATTAGGAATTAATAAAACCAAACAATAAATATTAGTAAATAATATTACCAACATAGCGTTTATACTATGTTTCAGCTTTCTGTTGAAATAGAGGTGTTCAGTTTCATGCGGACGTATTATTTGTATATGTGTCCCGTCTACTGCACCTACAACATTTGGAATTCCAAATTTATTATAAAAATGCCTTTTGACCTCCCTTTCTTCTTGTTGTGTCCTTTCAACCTTAATCCATTTTTCACAAATTCGGTTTTGAATTGCGTTAGACACTTCCGTTAATACAACTGATACAGTCTGTTGAGCCAGACTAATGTTGAAATCTTCACCAACACTCAGCTGGTACCCACCTTCAGCATAAGATCGAAGCGCCGTAGCCAATTAAATTATGACTTGAATTCCAGTTGAACTATAATTCAGTTTCATATCGACTTTTATTTCTTCTAATAAATAGGTGAAGGCTTCCTTCGATATTCGAAAGAGCTTTGTAAATCTATAAATTATTACATTTTTAGTTTTTTTTTTTATTATTGTTTATAATCTTTTCGAAGGAATCTCGAAAATATTTTGTTTATCCCGCAATATCCTTCCTTGCACTCTTATCGGCATTTCGTCATCGCTTTCACTACTACTTAAATAGTATGCAATGGAATCCATTTATGTATTAATATTATTAAATTTAAATATGATATGTAATTTAAAGATATTTAGATAAAATTAAAACAACTGATTGAATATTGAAATTTTCCACCATAATGAACTTAACTTTCTACAAAAATTTGACATTAACATTCCGAATTCATATGGTAACACTTATTTGAGCTCGGAAAAGTTTATATAGTACCGAACAATCGGAAATTCCGATTGAACTTTCTTTGCGTTTAAACTTTCCAGCCCGAATACGTAGTAGACCCTGCACAGGGACCCTTGAGCGGTTGTTGCCGGCTAAGCTTCAGGGTTATATGTGCGTGGTGATCTAAGAGTATGTGCAGATCAGGTTTAACCGCGGGGAAAGGCGAATTCTGACTACCTACCAGTAAGCTAACTTATCACATATACTTAAACCCTGCTCATCCTCAGCTTCTAGCAATTAATGCATTGTTCTCATTTTATTATTTTTAAAAGAAAAACGCATCCAAATCTTGTAGTGAGGTTTATAAATACGATAACTGTTACTATAACAATAGTTATAGTTGTAGCAACGACTATAAATTCGGGCCTAAAAGTGGTGAACCAACAAATAAAAAAAATAAAAAATAAACTACAATTAACTTAACCTAATGAACGAATTTGAGAAAACAAAACAAAAAAAATGAATGTGAATAATATAATTTTTAAAATAAAATAAATTAAAAAAAAAAAATAAAAATAAAATTATTTAATAGAATAAATATACAAAAATTAAAAAAAAAGTTCTCTGTGGTTGCTGCGCAGCTTGTAAATTTTGCTGTAGGTTAGGTTAGGTTAGGTTGAAGTGGCTGCTATCGCACACTTAGGCCAGCAATGGCCCGTTGTGATACCACAGGATCCCATCTCCCCATTACTCCCGTTGAAACCAACCAGAGCTATTTATATAGCGTAATAAATCTCGCACTCCACAGTCCGCGAGTTCCGAAAGGCTGTCCATACCGTACACACCCAAATACTTATGCCTTCTGTATGATAGCGCCGGACATGAGCATAGGAAGTGTTCCAAAGTCTCCTCCTCCTCTTCGTCCATGCAACTTCTACAAAAGTCATTCGTCTGTATCCCCAGCCTTCTCGCATGCTCCCCAAAAAGGCAGTGACCTGTCATTATCCCTACGACCAATCCTATTTCTTGTCTTCCCAGGGATATTAGTACCTTGGAGCGCCGCAAGTCCAGTTTTGGCCAAACTTGCTTTGCTACCCTGCACGTGAGAGTGTTGATCCACCTCTCATTTGTCAAGGCGATTGCCCTTTTACTGAGCGCCCATTTTAGCACTGCCATAGGCCTCCCCAGACCTACCATTTCCGGCTGCATCTGGAGAGTCGTACCGTACCTAGCTAGTTCGTCCGCCCTGCAGTTCCCCGTGACGTCCGAGTGACCCGGGACCCAGATTATCTGGATGCTGAAATACTCGCTCATCTCGTTAAGAGATGATCGGCAATCCAGCGCCACCCGCGACTTCAGACAAACTGCCCCAAGTGACTTGATCGCTGCCTGACTGTCCACATAAATTGCGATATCCCTCCCGGATACCACATTATGCTTCAACCATGTCATGACTTGCCCGATCGCCACCACTTCAGCCTGGTACACGCTGCAGTAGTCAGGGAGACGAACAGAAATATTAACATTAAGTTTATCACAGAAGACTCCGGCTCCTACCTGATCGTCTAGCCTCGAGCCGTCCGTGAAAAATTGCACTGCCTCGTTTTCCAAGATTGATCCGTTTCTCCAGGATTCCCTTGAGGGAAAGATGGTACGGAAACCCTTATCGAAGCACAACGTTGGTGTGATATAATCCAGATTCGCCAGTTCTTCGCCAGCGAATCTACCTATCGTCGAGTGTCCCACCTGAAGACACTTCCATTGAGAGACAGCCAAGAGCCTCGTAGCCACGTTGGCTGCCATCTGTTTACCATAAAGGTCGATTGGAATAAGGTGGAACATAACCTCTAAAGCGCGTGTAGGTGTTGTCCTAAGCGCCCCGCTTATAAGCATACAGGCCGTTCTTTGCACCTTCTCCATCATACCTCTATAAGTTACCTTATCTAGAGCTGGCCACCAAACGCCCACCCCGTACATTAGCACAGGTCTTACCACGGCGGTATAGAGCCAGTATACCAGCTCCGGTTTCAAGCCCCATCTCTTACCTATAGCGTTTCTACACGAGTATAAGGCTACAATAGCCTTATTCACTCTTTCCAAAGTGTTAGGCTTCCAGCTGAGCTTACTATCAAAGATTATGCCCAGAAATCTCGCTCGGTCAGCAAAAACTAGTCCGCTGCCGTTTATGATAGGAGGGCTAACCACCGGAATTTTATATTTCCTAGTAAATAGTACCAGCTCTGTTTTGGACGGGTTAATCCCCAATCCACACTTGCTGGCCCATTTCGTAACGATCAGGAGTGCATTCTGCATAACATCCCTAATCGTATCTAGATATTTGCCTGAGACAGCTATCGCTACATCATCAGCATATGCTACAACCCCTATCCCCTCTCTAAATTTTGTTGTAAGTTGATTGAAGATTTGTTCTTTCACTTGGTATCATTTGGGCGCTCGCGCAGATTATTTTTTCTTTTTTTCTTGTTTTTCTTTAAAATTCGCTAAACCAATGTGATCATTTTGCACTATAAAGATTTTTTTTCCGAATTTCCTTTTAACATAATGTTTATGTTAGTCACTAACTCACTAATACCAGCGATTATTTTCTAGTTACTAACTCACAAACACCGCCCGCCCGCCCCGTGGCACAGTTGTTATTTATCATGCTTGCTTTAAGCTTCGGAGGCCCCGGGTTCGATTCCCGGCGGGTGATGAAAAAATTTCACAAAAGAAATTATTATTATTCTTATTAATTACTTATTCTTATTAATTATTATTGTTTTTAATTAAAACACAAATTATTTTTTTTGTAGGTACATTATTCTTGAATGTTTCCTTCTTACAGAAAATTCAAGAAATTTCTCTAAAGGCCCCTATGTGATATGTAGTGAAAATTGGGCCCCTCGTTTTTGTACTTTCGCATGAAGATAGAGCCTTGAAATTGAAATATATGTTTAATCACATCTTTCGAAACCTGTCTGCAAAATATGAGCGGCAGCCTTTTCTTCGTTTTCCAGAAACTGAATTTTTACTAGACCAATTTTTACATGTGTAAGCATAGGAAAGCATAGAACAATGGCATTTTACATATGTTCGCATTGAGATACAATTTTGATTTTTCACATATATGTTATATAAGAATCGTAGAACAACATACTAAAAATTCTCTAGCAGCCCCTTCTTTGTTCGCATACAATTGGACTAAAAAAATTATTTTTATGCAAGAGATGTCAGATACACATTACACATTACTCTCAATCTCAATCAGTACAATTTGGTTCATAACTTTTATGTTTATATAACAATCACATATATAACAGACTATACAACTCATTGGAAAATAGACCAATCAGATAGTTCAATTTAACACAACTAGTGGTGTTTCGGCCACAAACAAGTAAATCATATTATGTTATAATCATATCATCCATGAATATAAACAAACAATTAATATTTTTGACATTTCGCAAAAATGAGTTTATTTGGTGCAGTTTTTATTTGGTTGTGTAATATATTTGGTTGATTCGTTGTATAGTCTTAACGTATACAACTCTAGCTTCGAAAATCATCTGAATATACAGTTGCGGGCTCGATGTGTTACCTAGGAAACACATCTCGTCCTCTTAACTGTATATTAGATTATTTTCGAACCTCTTGTTGTATAACTACTGTTGTATAAATCGTATTTCAAGTCTTGTTTTGAGTAATATAACTTGTGTGTAACATAATCTTTAATACTTTTACAATTCGTTAACTTGTGTGTTCATCATCATTAGAACTGTTTGACTTAACACTAATGGGTCCAGAAGGTAAAATGTACTTTTTATATTTATTTTGCATGTAATCTCATAAAATTGTTTATTGTAGTTGAACGATCTCATATTCTCTGTCGCATATGTAAGTCACGCATATTGAAATGGCGAGGAGTTTGCACTTTAGGAGCACCTTCTTTATGGATAAATGTTACTACATACTCAAAAAGCGTAGGAAAGTCATATAATCCAAATAGTTATGCCTGTTTGAAGTGTCATTCAAGATTAAAGTTCAAAAGATATCACTTACTGCATGGTAATACAGCTGAGGGTAATACTGTGGACAATAATTTGCATAATTATGAAATGGATATAACTCCTGATAGTTCTTGTTGCACTACATCTTCAGAGATTGATTTCCAGGCTTCAACCATGAATAGTACAACTTCATTTTCGACATTAGAAAACACAAGTACTGAATCTCAATCTGAATTTACATCTGAATTTCTCAGTAGTCAAGCTTCTGTAACGTCAAGCAAAGTTTCTTCTGTTTCAAGAAATGGAATTATAGTCAATCTTCCTAGCTGCTCTGGTACACAGAGAATCGATATGTGGAAAAGAAAGAAAATTGTTATTCCAATGAGCAATAGATGCTGTCGCTCACATTTTGACAAAAATGGCTTGTTTAATAAGAAGACTTTAGAATCATTAGTTGCAACTAAAGAAACAATAGTATTGTCCGCTGAACATATTACAGCCACATTAGGTGGCGAGTCAGTAACCATCAGGGCCGTAAAGGGCTGTCCCCAAGGAGGTGTACTATCTCCTCTTTTATGGTCATTGGTTAATGATAGACTGCTGATCCTCCTGAATAGCCATGGGTTTGATGTCCAGGGCTATGCGGATGACGTGGCTATCGTGATTAGAGGCAGGTTTGATGAGATCATCTCTGATCTCATGCAAAATGCACTCAACTTGATATGGCAGTGGTGTGACAAGGAAGGACTTAGTGTCAATCCAAACAAAACTGTCATTGTCCCTTTTACGAGGAGGAGAAAGCTCTCGCTTGTAGCTCCCTCGTTAAACGGTACTATTGTTGCCTTTTCCAAAGAGGTTAAATATATAGGGGTTATCCTGGATCATAAACTGAACTGGGAACAACATATACAAAAAATTCAAAATAGAGCCACAAAGGCTTTTTGGGCCTGTCAGAGACTCTATGGACGTATTTGGGGACTACAACCAAAAATGATCTACTGGTCATTTCTAACAATTATTAGGCCTATGATCACTTACGCATCGCTAGTGTGGTGGCCTAAAACTCAACAAAGGACAGCGCAAACTTTATTGAATAAGGTTCAGCGTATGGCCTGCATTGGGGTTACGGGCTCAATGAAAACATGTCCGACCGCAGCAATGGAGACACTCCTAGGACTAACTCCATTGCATCTGCATGTAAAAAAGGATACTGCTACTATGGCCCTTAAGATGCAGGCGGAGGGTAACATCAAACCAGGCAATATGGTGGGCCATCTGGAGATCCTTAAGGAGTTTCAGACAGACCCCACTATAGGAATGCCTTCCGACTGTATGCCAGCCAAACTGGATTTCCACAAACCATTTTGTGTTAGATTACCTAACCGGGAGGAGTGAAGTACAGGGGGACCATCCTTTGAGCGAGGGTCATTGGTGTGGTTTACAGAGGATCAAAAACGGAAGATGGGGCGGGGGTAGGAATACATGGGAGTGGAGTATCACTCTCGAAGTCCTTGGGTACCAATGCAACCGTCTTTCAAGCAGGAGTGCATGCTATAGAACTTTGTGCTAGGATAGGCATTTCTAAAGGCCTAAACGACGCAAAGGTTTATATAGTATCAGACAGCCAATCGGCCTTAAAGGCTCTTAGGTCTTTTACCATTGAGTCAAGGCTGGTATGGGATTGTCTGAAGGTTATTAAATTGCTGGCAAGCTCAAATAAGGTAACACTTGTTTGGGTGCCAGGCCACACTGGAATTGTGGGAAACGAGGCAGCTGATGTCCTCGCCCGCGAGGGATCTGCCTTTCCATTAATTGGACCAGAGCCCTTCTGCGGCGTCTCTAAGGGGCACCATAGGGCAGCAGTTAAACGCTGGGAGGATGTGCAAAAGTTCTCTTACTGGCGCGGAATTCCAGGTTTGCGACAGGCGAAGGAATTTATTTCACCTTCGTCGGCCAGGGCCAAGGAATGTCTCGTACTTAGGAAACCTGAGTTGAGGCTGCTTACCGGCTTCCTCACAGGTCACATCCCCTTAAGGTATCACCTAAAGAAAATGGGCCTAAGTTCGACGGATAGATGTCGCTTCTGTGACATGGAAGCGGAATCAGCGGAACATGTTCTGTGCCATTGCCCAGCCATTTTCTGCAAAAGGTTACAACACCTAGGAGGGAGAGTAATGAGCCCGGATGGTATGCACCATATACCGGCCGGCAGTATTGTCAGGTTCATTAAGAGCCTGAATATTGACTGGACGGCTCATTAAGTAGGGTCCATGCACAAAAGATCTTTTAGGTCGCAGTGCGGGGTGGCTTGAACGCCCACATGGCCCTCAACTAATAATAATAATAATAATAATTGTCCGCTGAAGATATTGAAGAAATTTTCAATGCCGTTTACTTTAGTAAGGCCAACTCATACTCTAAAATCGATTTGGACAACGGCTCTCCAATAACTCCATATAATTATCAGAAATTCACTGGGATTTCACAAAAAAATTTCGATTGCCTTCATGCTTTTGTAAAGCCACACATCAGAAATAGTTGCAACAGATTTACGAGAAATGCGTTAGGAATATTCCTAGTAAACTTGTCACAGGAATTTTTGGCATATTTATTCAATGTATGTAGATGGTCAAGCAAGAGTGTCTGCAATCTTTGAATCTGTTCGAAAAGCTTTGGATGAGCATTTTGTCCATCTTCATTTAGGTTATAATCATCTATCACGAGAAGATGCAATGAAACATCAAACTAAAATGGCTCATAAACTTCTGGGTGCAGATGAAAATTCTATTGTAGTTATCATTGATGGTACTTATCTATATGTTCAAAAGTCATGTGATCAGGAGTTACAATTATTGACGTATTCCAATCATACATACAGAAACTTATTGAAGCCCATGATTTTGGTTTTCCCTGACGGATACATTCTTGAGGTTGAAGGTTTGTTTTTGCAAACAACGACAATAGCGATTCAAAAATTTTAGAATACTTGATTTCTACCCCTTATGGATTTAAAAAATATTTCTTAGAGAATGATGTTTTACTTCTCGATCGTGGGTTCAGAGATGTCATAGAAAAGTTGAAATTGCTAAAACTTAATCCAATAATGCCTCATTTACTAACCAAGGGACAAAAGCAGTTTTGCACAAAAGATGCTAATGAGTCCAGAGCTGTGACTATGAATCGATGGATAGTGGAAAGTGTGAACAGCAGAATCAAAAAATACAAGTTCTTTGCTTCAACTATTGAAGTCACTTATTTCCCCAAGCTGTCATCTTTAACTAAAATTCCTTGTGCCTTACTGAATGCATACAGTCCTCCTATGTTTATAGAAAACGAAAATCATGCACGTTATGCAGAGAAGGCAATTAGCAAAATGAATGATGACAATTCTCTTCAAAAGAAGATTGAAGAGCTAGGCCTTGAAAACAAACGAATTTGTTGGGAGGAGGCTACTAATCAGATTCAAGACTTTCCATGTTTATCAGAAGAAGAAATTAAAAATATCACTTTAGGTATGTATCAGTTAGACCAAGGAAAATGATATACTTATGAACACATGAAGGCAGATTCTAGTTACAAGATCTTTATACATAACGAAATGAAGAATTTGATAAGACGCAAAATTGAATTCGTTTTTCGTCAACTCGGATTCATCAGTTATGGTTAGAATTCTTTCCTAATGGTAGTGGAGCCGAATCAATTTTAGGATATTACTGTAAGTGCAAAACTGGGAGCAGAGTTGTCGGTACATGCAGTCATATAACTTCAGTGATATGGTATTTGAGCTACGCAAGACACAACCCACATGTATTATCAAAGCACCGCAAAGGTCTAGCAGATAATATTATAAATGCTATGAATTCTGGTTGTCAAATCTCAGACTCCGATTCAGATTGAGTCTCTACATAACTTGTTTTAAAGTTACAATAGTTTAGTAAGGAATGTTTCTATGGATAAGTTTGTTTTGCTCCTTCCAAAATAATGTGAATTTTTTATGCTGCTTATTTTGGAATAAGGTTATTTCTGCGCTTATCCAAAAATTCTCCGGTAAAATAAAAACGATAATAAATGAAATACCAATTGAATACAATTTTTAGATTTTTTATTAATAATGATCGCACTTCTGTTTGGCTTGGTAGTGTGCAAATTAATTATACAGTCAAGTACTAAATGATAGCCGCACTCCTAATTTAAGATTTATTTAATTTCAAATAAATTCTTTTAAAATTCTTCCTTTGCAAAAATAATACTTTTCACTTTACCAACTTTATTCTCTGCGGCGTCATGGAAAATTTATGGGTAACCCTCATTTAGTATGGTAATAAAAGATAGCCGCACACAATATTTTATTGTTTTTAATAGGAAATAAATATAAAAAGCACAGTTATAAAAATGATTTTTTATTCCAATTAATATTTTGTGTTTCGGCCATTGTTTTTAATTATTTCGAAAATTCGATTTGGCATACTTTTGTACAAGTTTTGGCATATTAATTTGAAATATTAGCCAATTCGCGTTGTACTGATGACTTTAGTTCATGAACGCTGCTGTATTGTGTTCCTTCAGCATATACAACTCTGCTGAGTACACCCCATATGTTTTCGATGCTGTTAATGTCGAGTGACCTTGCTGGCTGTTTCAAAACTGGTATCTGAGCCTCCGTAAACCAATAATTTACTATCCCGGCGGTGTGTACGGCTGCATTATCCTGCTGGAAAATAAAGTTTGGGTCGCCATTTTGTGCATCAACAACTGGTAATGTTTCGGGATAGCATGGATTTATACCGGTTGCTGTTAAGACGACCGGACATAAACTTCACATCCATTCTTCCTCCATAGCCAATTGCACCCCAAACAATCAGAGATCCTCCACCTCGTTGACGCCTCGATAGCACAAGAAGTTCTTTTCAAAGGTCGTGAAAATAATATTGCCATTAATCAAGGCTATCCATATTCAATTTTTTTCGTCACTAAAAATAACGCGCTGCCACTTTTTCTTCCACGACATATGTTCCTTCGCGAAACGCAATTTGGCATCTTTATGATTTGATAACAGTTGTGGTTTTCTTTGTAATTTTTTGATTTGTATATTATCTGACTCTCTTAACCTTCTTCCGTCCCTCGGGTCCATTTCGACCCAAATGCACTTTCTTTTTCGAAAATTTTGATAAGTATAAACATCACAAATGTGTAACTTAGTGACTTTGTCTAATATGTTCTAAATAAGTATTATACACAAATTTAATAATTTCCGATTTACCGTTACACCGCAGTAAAATAAGTAACACTAAATATCCTCGGGGTCAAAAATGGCCCATAGTAATTTTATAGACATATAATTAGTATTTTCCCATTAACAGAGATTATATTGCATTCTTATCATATATTTAGGAAAATCACCGAATAATAAATTCATTTTTTACATTTTGTTCAATTTTACTGTAGTTTCGTTCTATAAATTTTTTGTGACTTTTCATAAAATCGTCCGTTTTCAAAACTACATAAAAAGCGCGATAGTGATGACATAAATTTTACTCTAACGTAAATTTTTAAATTTTTTGTGTGAGAATTTTCTGTGAGAAAAATTCATTTTTGTTTTATTTTAATTAATAAAATTAAAAATTTAAATAAAATAATATGGTTTTTGACGTAAATTCGTATGGGTCCATTTTGATCTCGAGGAACTTTAGTGTTATTTATTTTGAGGGACGGATGAAGGTTAATACTTTCCTCACATTACAAATCTTTGTATTATCTCAAGCTTTTAACGCAATTTGTTGCACGGTGCCAATAAAATTAGAAACGTTTCGTAAAATTAACCGTTTTTCTCTATCAATAAGTTCTACTGGCCGGCGGCCTGCACTTTTATGCGAACCGTATAATTGCGAATTTTTTAAATAATTTAGCACTACCTTCTCACTCCAACTAATATTTTCTGCTATTAACGGATACTCATATTACTTTTCTTAATAACGTCAATTTATCAAACTCGTTCAAACTACCTTTTCCACCCATATTTAAAAAATAACAAAAATCGGAATAATATTTAACGGCTATAATACTTAAGCGGCTATCTTTTATAACCATACTAAATGGGGGTTCTCCAATTGTCCATGATCCCGCAGAAAATAATGATTTGTATTTGTGCACGCATTGGTAAACTGAAGAGTATTATTTTTGCATATATAGGAACAATTTTAAATGAATTTATTTGAAATGAAATAAATCTTAAATTAGAGGTGCGGTTATCATTTAGTACAGGACTGTACGTCACTGTAGTGTGCAAATTAATTATAATTCGCATAATTAGGCTAACATACACCATAATTACTGTTTGGAATATTTTTTTATTCAAAACAAAGCAATTTATTGAATTTAGAAAAATATAAAAATTATAAAAATGACAAATGCATAAAACTGCTGTAACACCCTGTAAACAAGTGGGAGGGAGTTGCGAAATATTTTTGCAATTATAAAACAATATACTAAAGAACCACCAATCCTAAAAAGTCGCAAAAAATATTTAGAAATACCGAAAAATGATGTATATTCAATTATGTAATATTTGCATTCAAAACCGGAAGTGAGTCACTGTAGTGTGCAAATTAATTATAATTCGCATAATTAGGCTAACATACACCATAATTACTGTTTGGAATATTTTTTTATTCAAAACAAAGCAATTTATTGAATTTAGAAAAATATAAAAATTATAAAAATGACAAATGCATAAAACTGCTGTAACACCCTGTAAACAAGTGGGAGGGAGTTGCGAAATATTTTTGCAATTATAAAACAACATACTAAAGAACCACCAATCCTAAAAAGTCGCAAAAAATATTTAGAAATATCGAAAAATGATGTATTCCATTTCATGCAACTGGGCCCAAGCTTATCTATGGGGAAAATAGAAAATACGTTGTTTTGGGCCCAATTTACTATGCTTATCCTATAGGGTCCTTTATCTGGTTCTTTCCTTTTACAATTTTTTTCGTTTTGACCGATTTTAATTTTTATGAACAGAAAAAATTAAATTTCCACTCTTGTTCAATCAAATTTTTAAGAAATTTTGATTTCTTACTTATTAACTACTTAAAGAATTTATCACAAAAAAAATGTTTAATGGTTTATTTATTTTTATTACTTTTTAATTTTCTCTCTGATCCTTTTTCAAAAATTAACTCCAAGAGCTACTTACTAACTGACCCAAAAACCCACCGCCACCGCTATTTATCGATCTTGAAAACAAAAAAACGTCTCGCGCGGGAAATTTCTAGTGGTTTGGTTTGGTTTTCTTTCCATTGAGATCGCGTCAGCATTACCTACACAACAAGCATCATACACCATCTATTGGCAAACAATGAAATAATTTTATGAAAGCTTAAGCAAAAAAAAACATTCAGGCGTAATAATACCCACAGGAAATAACATTGGGACCACGCATTTATGCGCTGTTACAGTGACTTGTCAGAAACACAGTAAGTTCATGAAAATATTTTGTGTATGTATATTCAATTTAACATGTAGCCGACAATTTTAATAATCGTTTCAAATTTAAGAATACATTCAGGATTTCTAAGGAAATATTCTCTTCGCTATGTGAAGATATATTTCCTTATCTGGATGACGGGCAACGATCAACAAGGACGTCAGATGAGACCCGATTACTTGTGTATTGCGGCTACTGGCTAAAGGATCGTACCAAAAAGATGTCGGAGAGGACAAGATTTTTCAATTGGCCTCCAAAATATTTATGCCGATAATTTCTTTAATGAACCAAGTGCTGTGTCCAAAAAAATCCAATGGGACCTTCGGGACATTTCGGGATTGGCGCTAAACAATTATTTAAATTATCAAAAACGGTCAACTTTTAAATTAAATATCTAAAATACAGTAAGGTTCAACAAAATTAAATGCTTTTGTTATTTTTTTAGCATATAAACTTCACACTCATACACCAAGGCCTGTTTACTTGTCCGATTTTGCGAACGAGGAAAGCACCCAAACGATGGTGTAAACTTTATCGAGATTATTTCTGATCTTGTGATCAGTCATTACTCATTAGCATTCTGTTCGAGCCTCCCTCTTTGATTGAATCGAAAATTATTCTAATAATCTTACCCTCAGCTACAGAAATTTTCTGAATATTTTGCGATGCCAGTGTCCAATCCAAGACTCATACAAACTGATAACTGACCTTATGAGCACTTTGTAGATGTTCAGTTTTACTTTGCGCGAAATACGAGGAAACTGCAATATTTTGATGTTGGCGAAAAATGCTCTGTAGCCTGCTACGATCCTCGATAAAATATTCACAGAAACAGAGTTTTGCTCAGTGACCCTAGCGATATTTAAACTCATTCATATTTTAGTATTGCGTCTCCTGAAGTGGTACATTATAACTTTAAACATTAGCTGTTCAGGTATAACCTGACATTATCTCTCCATAAGTGAATTAAACCTCGCAATTTAGCATAATTTTTGTAATTGTAATATTGTATAAAGTGGGGCTCAAAACACACAAACCAAAAATTAAGGAAATTATTGCGGAAGTGTTAAGATTCTGAAAATTTATCAGATATACACAAAACTGTATCAACGTCTACACTTATACAAATTTCCAATTATAAAAAAAAGAGCAAACGATGCCATCATCGTTTTGTTTTGCCTTTTTGTTTATCTGAAACATACCGCCCGAAGAAATGATCACTTCTTTTACTGTTAACATCTTTTTTGTGGTATGTGAAATAGTTTAATATAATTTAAAATAACCTTGACCTATGGCAAATAGTGTTACCCAAATCACAAAATGCATTTATAGATTTTATTAGTTTTCTTTTTCGGTTTGTCTTCGGTGTGTATAGTATATGTATGTAATATGTATGTATGTATATCTCGCGCACGCTTAATCTTTAAGTTCAAAATGTTGAAAATTGAATACAAAACTACGAGTTTTGTAATATTTCTTGGGATTTTTTTTTTATTTGATTTCAATGCGGAACAACCGCGAGAAATTTTTTGTTTGTTTTTTGCTTAGCGAAATGTTGATGGTGCCAAAAAATACTAATATAATCGGAAGAGTACATAATAATATGTGTATGTTGACATTGAAAAGTAATAAATTATAAGCTATATGGTTTGGCAACAAATTTAATATTTTTGAACTTTAACGATGGTATATAGCATAACCTTGACTATTTACAAAGGTACAATTTAATCGAAAGTAGAGTGTCGGTATATTCATTGTACTCGTAGATATACCGATGTATGATATTGAATTACAACTTGATCTTCGACATTTAATTATAAAAACAACAAAAAAACAAATTTGAAATAATTTAAAATCGTAGTGAGATCACGTAAGAAAAGCAACAATTCTTATCATCGCATAATATAGATTAAATTTATTTTTAGACTTACCTATTTCTATATATGTATGTACAAAACCAAACATACTCATCAATTCGATTTTATATAATTAGTTATGATTTTATGCGATCGATATCTCGATGTATGTGCGCGATATATATAATTATATCATCACTTATTGACGTATGTAATTTCATATAATTTGTACAAATGAATATTTGTGCGATTTAATATCGTTGTTAAGATGATGATGATGAATGGCAAAGAAGATGCTTCAATTTTATTGTTTTTATGTTTTATTTTTAAACGGAAATGAACATAAGAAATTATATATCGCTTACCTGTAGAAATACAATTTGTTATGTTGATTGATAAAACGTTATCATTAAAATTGGAAGATAAATTATGTTTTTGTCTTGTAGGTATGAATCCATTAAATCTGTAATTTAAATTCATTTGCACGATTTTTTTTTGTCGGGACGATGATGTTGGTCAGAGATGAGGCTATGACGTCAATATGAAAATATTGAAAAATCTGAAAAATTAAAAAAAATATTTAAAATTGGAATAAAATGATCCTCTAAAGTGCACATACGAAGCGGGTTAATCTTTGCGTGATTTGTTAATATTTCAATAGCCATCGTAGGAAAAAGTTCAGTTTAAGTTTCCCGTGAGAGATCTGAAAAAATTAGATTTTCCAAAAATCATTACCTGAAACTGAAGTTTTGTGATAGGCAGCCCTTATCATCATGGATGAGATAACAATGCTCTTAAAGCACGGAGATAGATGCATCCAGAAGGTTCTGCAAGGAATTTCCATAAATGAGCCATTTGGAGGTAAAGTGGTAGTTTTTGGAGGATTTTCGACAAGCTCTGACAGTTGTTGCTAGAGGAACGCGGTTGAACATTAATGAAAGTTGCATCAAATCAAGTAGATTATGTCAGAATTTCACGCTAGTACCACTCACAACTAACATGCGTAGCGAAGGGCAGGATGATCACAACAATATTGGCTCTTAGATGTTGGAAAAGGAAACCATCCACCAATTTCTGGACTATTCTGTAACGACATAATTGAAATCTCTCAAGCAATGGTTAATATTGGTAACCTTATTGCATCAATCTACGGAGACAAAATTCAGCAAATGTCTGTTGAGATGTTAGCGAAATGAGTAATTTTGACTTTAGAAATACCAAATAATCATTGCTATCGTGCCAGGAGGTTCGTCCATCTACTGTAGCACAGATTCTGTCGTTTTAGAAGATCCCAGCGATGCATTGAATTTTCCAGCAGAATTTCTTAATGATCAAACGCCATTTGGTATGCCATCACATGTTTTTCTATTGAAGGAAGAAGTCATCATAATGCTGTTGCGAAACTTGAACCCAAAGAAAGGATTATATCTATTGGAGTGGGATATCTTATCCAACGAATCGATTTGGCTCCAACAAATACTAACTTGCCATTCATCCTATGACGACGAAAAACCGATGGTCCCAGCCTATGCAATAACAATCAACAAATCACAAGGACAAACATTCGACAATATAGGCATTGATTTAAATATGGCCGTTTACTCACAAGGTACATGGACAACTTTACGTCGCCTACAACTTGAGCCTCGACTTGAGTTCAGTTCTTGTGCATGTAATTTTTGGGACCGTCATTATTTGGACATTGAGTTGAACGTTGAGTTTTGGGTTGAGTTGAGAGTTAAGTTGTGGTCGAATTAGAGGTTTAGTTGGAGTTGAGTGAAGAATTTCAGTTGGGAATTTATTTTAGGGTTAAATTAAGTTGATTTCAGCATATTGTTCGAACTGAGTTGATATGGGGCATAAAATAGTCGTTGAAATTGGGGATGAGTTGAAAGTTGTTATGGATTTAGTTTGGTGATTTAGTTGAAGGTTTAATAGGTGTTCTTTTTTATTGTGTGCAGTTGAGGTTAAACAAAATATTGTTATCGTAACTCCAAGTACTTGCACAAAAGAGTGTGAATGGCTATAAATTCTTTAGCATATTAAAAAGCGAATGAAAGTTTTACTACCTTTAGTGTTTTACGTTTTATTGGTAATCCCACTGGCAAACTCAATGTTGTAGGCGGTTCCTTGATATTTTCAATATTTGCCACAAGTTTTATTAAAGTAAGGAAAAGACAAAATCCAGAAATGATCGTTCCCTCAAATTTTCTCAACATTTGAATGTTTAGAAGCCGCGCGGCATTTGGGAATATCTTACTACAATATTTGAGCTTTTGCATTTAAAGTTTTAAAATCCAAATCATCCAATTATGAGAAAATTGGAGAAATTTGCGATTCAAATTAAATTCGAGTATTATGGCCATTTAAATATGAACAATTATATTTTGCGTATTTGCAGGTAAATTAGTTTACGGACTAATGCGTCCAATTACAAGCAAATTAGCAAACTGTTGCACAACAAACGAGGCAGAAAGTATCATTCTTGCATTATAATTAGCTGCAATATAATATCTAAATAATTGTATTTAGTTGATAATTGAAATACTTAGTGAAAACATTGCTAGTAGTGAATTGTCGAAGCCTCAAGTGTTTAAAATGTATCTCAAAATTTTCCTGTGCTTATCCCTTCTATTGTATGTTGCCGATCCGAAATTGTTAGGCACACATAATTATGAAGAATTTATAATTTATATATCAAACAGAGATATTAAATTAGCATGTTTGAATTACAATGGACTGGATAATTTAGATGTGATCGATATGGTACAAATTAGTGACTTGAAGCCAGACCGCGAAGTATCTTTTACATTCGAGAATTGTTTTAACACTAAAACGGAACACGGAAACTACCGTAATTTTAGTGTACAAAATCTCGTAAAAAAATTTGGACAGATGGAATGTTTTTACGTTGCTTTTCAACAGTATGGGGTTATTGATGACAGGGTATTTTATCGTGATGTTAATTTATCACAATATGAAAGAATACACTTGAAAAATATTGGGGGCCATGATACTAAATTTTTATAATACGCAAATTCAAACTATATTTTGTTAGAAAATATAAATCACGTGGACTTCGATGACTTCACGGAAACATCGTTAAAATACATGTTTTTACATAATTTAAGTATATCACATTTCACTAGAGTTAATTTGGAGAAATTGCGAAATATACAATTGTTGGAGTTTTATGATTTTTCGTTTGATGATTGTAATGCGTTAAATGTGGCAAATTTATTTGCGGCAAATAGTGAAATAAACGGTATACACTTTATGCGGTGCCCAACACAAATTGTACTGCACGAGGCGGTTTTTACAGGTTTATTGAAATTAGTTGAAATTAAACTACGGTACTTGAATTTGGAAGAGATTCCAAAGAATTTATTCAGAGGTTTGTCTCATCTCGGCTCAGTTCAATTGGACGGCAATAATTTTAAAACTTTGGATCCGCATACTTTTATCAGTAACCCGTTGCACTCTTTAACTATATACGGGGGATCTTTATTGGAATCCAAGTAAATAAAAAACATATTTTGAAACTAAACTAAATTTTTAAACTAACCTTCTATTTCAGAACATCAACAAATTTGGTACTGCGACATAAACTTAATTTAACCTTTAAAAACGTTACCATTGATAGTTACAATTCAATCAAAGATCTTACGCTTAACTCGAATATAAGCAGTATCGAAATAAGTTTAAGTAATTTAACGAACATACAAATAACAGATTTCAATCAAATTCGAAACCGTTCAAACACTATTTCTATTATATTAGACAATCTAACTTTTAAATTTACTTTGGCCGAATTACGGGCACAAAAAATTAATTTCGATATAAAAGCACCCACTGAATTGCATACAATAATTTAAATGCTGTGATTACCATAATTTGGTCTATTTTACCCTGCCCTCACTGTGCTATCGACTCAGAAATGTTTATGCTGTACCTAAACGGGAAATTTCATAATCTCAACATTTATTTAAACGATTCCAAAATTTTGTTCATAGTTAATCCTAATACCATAATCGATTTGGGAAAATCCTATAAATTTCCTTATTCAGAAAATTGTCCTGAATTATGTAAATGTCGTCACAATCCTTTGCTGGATGATATCGAAATTGCTTGTATTAATCGTGGTTTGACGTCTATACCAAAAATTCCGTGGCCTAGTCAATTTGATAAAATTGACCTTATTGAATTGGATTTGAGTAATAATTTATTGACCACCATTAGTTTTGACGACCAAGTTTATCGCATCGTTCAACATTTATCTGTGGTGCATTTTAAGAATCATTTGATCGAAAATATTGATCTAGGTGCTGAGGCAGCACAATTAAGTAATCAGGTTCCATGTTTGGATGTAGTTGATTTACTTCGAAACACTACTGGTGGGCTACAAAATAGCACAAATGTATGTAGCTTAAAGAGTCCAGTGGTAAAGGACTCGATTCAATATATTCGTGGAAAATCCGTTAAATCTGTCAAACATATGTTGGATGCGATGCCATGCGATCAGATGTGCCTTTAATCGAATTTGTTTTTCAAATCAACAATTAGTTGGTTTAGAAATTCGGTAATCAACAATCGAGAAATAAACCTTTATATTCATGGATACTTAATAAAAATTTACGTAATTTTCATTTAATTTAAAGTGTTTTATTTTTATTGTTTATAATTTTTGTGTAGCAGGATTTTAATTATAATAGAACAAAAATTAATTTGAATCGTTTACAAATTAAAATATTTTACTTATTTATTGCAAGCACCGTAAAATAAAACCCACATGTCAGCTAGGTATCTAGTGCAAATAAAACCAAATAAGCAAACTGCAGACCATCGACAACGATAACGCTTAACAATGCAATTGCAGTCAGCATACAACAACAACTATCATAACTAGTGTACCATTACACATTCTTCGTTATATTAAATAATCTTACAGAATTAAGTTATTCTACCGAATCCCAAGTCGTATCATAACTTTCTATCGGCATATCCCAAATTGCTTGTGAATATTTACTCGAAATCGAAATCATACATATATGCTAACAATACATATAAGGTTAAATTCCAAGAAATTAATGTAATTCGGTAGTTTGTCAGCTCTGGCATATTGTTTATAGCTTCGATACATTTCGCATCTGTTTTATGTTCTTTGTTGTTTATAGGAACGCAGTCAGTTTGATTTGATGCAAAACTTTGGTGAGATTTTGATCGTATTTTTGGTGGTTTTTGCGGAATTTTTACTCATTTATACTATAGGAATAAAACATTAGATGCTCATAAGTGCGAGTTCAATAATTTGAATTCTAATCTGTAGCGGGCTCAGCTTAATTATGTGTACACGTAAAATGACAGAATATATAAATATTTGAGACCTGGATGGACTGGAACACACATTATCGATTCACCTAAGAAAATGTCAAATGATTGTCGAGTCATTTTCTTAGAGAATATTGGGAAGTGCGAGGAGAAGGGTTTTCAAATGTACAGCGGTTTAGGATGTTTTTAAGATATATTGACTGTTCGGGTTTTCAGCGTGACCTAAGAATCTATCAGTCTAATCAGTAATAAACCAAGAGCAAGAACAACAATTTTCTTTTTAACAAATATAGCTTGCGAAATCCGAAAAGCTATATTTCTTAACCAAAATATCCTCAACGAACAGAGAGAAATCCGTTTTTCACCAATTACCGACCCCGCATTGTTTTATTCCCATACTCATACCATTCCATAAAATTACTAATACGTCGGGTTATAATAAAATAAAGAGGGGAAAAAAAATCAACATCTGGAATTTTGTTATTCGACCGGTGACTAATCAATAATCATATACCTTATATGTTTAACTCACCCCCTTTTAATTTTTAATTTTTAATGTTTATTGCTCTCACCATTTTTATTATTTACTACTCCCACATTTTTTTAAATTTTTTTTTACCTTTTTGTTTCACTGTTTGCTTTTTCCAACTACACCTACATTTTTATTTTTACAGATTTGTAGATACTCTTGATGATGGCCTAACAAGCCGAAATAAGAATTGAATATTTTTTGTTGATGCACTACTGAGATTTTATTTTTACATTTATTACGGCATTCTTGCATAGGTTTAAACACTTTTGCTCTTGGATAAGACTTGGAAGAAAATAACAAGGAAATAATGTATGTATATAATATGTATACTTTTTTTCGTTCATATTTTGGAAATCCGGAAAAATTAGATTAAATTAGCCATAGTGAATTTACTCGTGAATTCGACCGCTGCCAAAATGTAGTTTTTTTTGGTGCTTAAGTATTTATGGCTATCAAATTTGGTTTTATTAGTTGCTTACTTTAATTTTGTCCACATTGTGTATGAAATGAAAAAAAAAACTGAATTTGTTAGAAATAATGAAAATACGCATTGTATTCTCATTTATGACACTACCTGAAAAAACAACGGGTGAGTTCATGCTCAACTCGCAAAAGAATTATGTGAAAACCTTTAACTATTGAATCATTTCAAGTCTCTTCGATGGGCCTGAGAAACCAATGCAGCTAGACAGCTGCTGTTAGCTCAGTATTAAAATTACGGTAAAATTTTGGTTTAAAAAGTCAATAAGTTATTCTATTTTGGATTTGGAGGGCGAACGTTAACGACATTAATTGTTTAATTGAAATTTATAACTAACTATATTTCAGTATATCCATGCCTTGGTGAGCTTGAGCAAAGTACAAATCTGTTAAGTTAATCATTTAAACCTGCCTTGAACGCTTTAAAATTCACCATTACTCGTACGCGGCAATTGTTGAAGATTCCATATTTAGACTTTTGTGAATGGTCACGGCAAACCAGGTGAACAAAGCAAATTGGCATCGCTTATTTGATTGATTTGAACTAAATGAAATAGGGCGGTCCTATTAGACAAAGACGCAATTTTGACTGTAAAATTATAGCAGCTAGAAAGACGGTAGTATGTCTCCCTGTGGCTTCCTCCTTGCGTGTATCTTTAGAAAATGGCATTCGAATCTGTTTACCACAGTAAGTTTTTGTTTCCTTATATATGCCTCGCATAACCAAACTCAGCAACAGTATGAGCATTGAGCAATACTAAACTTAACATACCGATAACCGATTAAACAATTTCAAAATTTTTATTATGTATCAACGTATATAGGTGCCACTTTCACAGCTCGCCAACTCAAGTTTTTTGAATCACTGAAGGCGCAAACACCCTGTTATCACGTCACGGGTAAAAGGGGCATATTATCGTTCCTCTCTTGATAATGGTAAATATTGGTTAATTTTTTTTTTTGTTTTTATAATTTTTATTTACCAAAAACATCTTTACAAATTTTTTTACAGACAAATATTATTAATTAAGATTTAATAATTTGATTTGTAAAGTGCAAGTAATGATCAGACTTGGAAGCAAATAATCAAAACAAGCAAAAAAACTGGGTTACTGATGAGTGATGAGAATTATTACAATCAGTAAATTTCTTAATTAGAAGTTTTTTTAGGTAAGATTTCAGAAGAGAAATCCTATCATCTCATAGCGTATTAATTAACTCGTTAAACTAACTGAGACCTTTATAAAAAGTACTATTTTGAGTGGTTTGGTAGGTATACATAGTTAGGTAGACGGTAGTGAAAAGAACTACGGGCTAATTTGTCCGTTACAGACATGTTTGTACAAAACTCAATATTATTTTTCATTAGACCATGCCTGATTTTATAGATAGTTATAATATACTGTGTAACGGGCAGCATTTTTTCTTTATTTTCATGTACCCGTTCCAACAGACCCGTTTTCCAAAAATTTGGTCAATCTTATTCATGAGTACAACATGAATTTATTGTTTCAATTGGGGCAACCTAATTGTAACGTAAAATTGCTTGTACTCATACAAAATCAAAGAAACTAAAAATTGACACACTGAAAAGTGTCGAGTTGCATTAACCAAGAAATTATACACAATAATTTCATGACGCATTGATGTAATTTGACATACATAAAGTGTGCCAGTCTTGTTTTTTTTCCGGTGGAATTTCTACAACAACAAACGCTATGTTTACTGCTTGTAGAAATTGTACAAAACACCAACCTAAGTTTTTTTTGATTTGGCACATTATAATGTCCCAAATTCCTATGTTTTCATTTTCGGTATTGTATACCAAACAGTTTTATTTGGGACGACCAACCCAAAAAGAAAAATAAAGTGGTTATCGGACGGACAGTCAATTTTTGGTCTTTCGAGAAGTAACTCGAAAATTCGCGGAAATTTGCTCACCGGGGCAAATAGTAAATTTCAGTGATATTGTAAGTGTGTGTTTGTGTGTTTTTTTTTTGGTGTAAATTCATAGTTAGTGATTGATCTTGTGAAAAAAAAAAAAAAAAAAAAAAAAAAATATAAATAAATAAATTACTGATAAATACAATTCGTGAAAAATAAGTGTTTCAATCTAGAGAGAGTTTGGACTGTTGTCTGAGTGTGTTAAGGTTGCCTAGTATTGTCAAGCTTTAGGGCAAGAAAAGTTGGGAAATAAAGTCGTCACAAGGCGGGTAAGGAAACAACAGAAAGGTACGTGGGATTTTTTTTTATTTATTTACAGTTAACATCTTTGTTTTGTCGTTTTTGTGGTGTTATTCTATTCAAAAAAAAAAAAAAAAAAAAAAATGTTAGGGTAAAGTAGTCGTGGTTCCTCTTTTTACCTGATGAGCCACTTGGTTTGCTCCCGCTGAGCCACAGGGCTGACTCAGTGTGACAAACTTGGTAGCATGTAAATTTTCCATTCCAATTGGTGGTCCATTGAACCACCCAATGTCAGTCCCGGATTTTATAACCCAATAGGGTTATACCACCCCCCCCCTAACCTGCTTAAAACGGCTAAAACAAGGCCACAACATCCCTCACCAAACCCCACGCCACCCTGCTGAGCTAGCAGGAGTATATAGCCGTGGTGAGTGAGATGTTGTGTCAATTTCTATGTAACAGGTAAGGGGCGAGGTATTACCCCTAACCTTACTTTCGTTACAACTGATATTCCACTAGTGATGATAAAGGAAGTACATTTTCATTGCAGAGCAAAATAGATGGAGTTAGTAGAGGCAAGTTGGTAAGAGCCCTATTTTGAAGGATTTGGCGTTCACTTAGGCGAACAGCACTCAAAAAACCCCATATTTGTATTAGGTATGTGCATAGTATAAACACATATAGTACTACCATCATACGAAAAAAATGTTTCACCAGTGAAATTCCAGACGTCGCGTCGATCGCTAGTAAACATTTAGGATATAAAGCTAGTAGTCGCCTAAATATATGCGAGATCAACCAATTAATACAATAGAAACAAAACCAAACAATAATAGACATTAATTGTATTAGTTTTGTACACGTGGATATGTTTTATCCTACTCTAACACATTTCATATTATTGAAATACTGCGTACCAACAAAAATTTTTATAGACATTTTTGTTGGTTTTGTGTGTCCAGAACTGACCTATGCCAAATACACCAATACTACTAATTTAGATTAGTGAGGTAATCGTCATTCATAATTTCGAAAACAAATCCACAAAAGCGCAATACGCATAGTAAAATAAAATACAATCATAATGAAGGAAGGATGAAACATTAAGTCAATGTCATTAGGTCATTACATTATTGTAAAAACCGGTTTTGAAGATTATTTTTGACTGCATTGTGTTAACTGGATGAGAAAAATTTAAGATATAGTTTAAGTGTCATATAAAATCAATTCTTTTTTTATTCAGCGGTTCAGTCGGTTTATTAGCCTAATTGGCGATTGGCATGGCATGTCTCTGATTTTTGATTGTCCCTTAGGTCCAAATGTCGAAAGTTTAAATATCCATTTAAAATCATTTTCGAATAAAATTCAGGCCGATTAGGAATGAAGTTGGTTATTGATTAACCGATTATGATGAAACTAGAAGAAAAAGGCCGTAATACGGGTGTAAATATTACTTCTTTTAATTTCCACTAATGTAAATTTGGACATTTTGGCTTAAATATTTATGAACTAAAATTCACTCGAATTGAATAATATTATTCGATCATTTGCGTCCTCAATATGTTTAGGATTAATGATTGAAAAATCGTAGAAGAAAATCTCTCTACATTTTCAGGTAGGATAAGAAAAGAAATCCCCCATTTTTCACTACTTATGCAATCAAACAATAAAATTTTTCTGTATACTGTGCTGAGATGTTCTAACATCACTTTTTTCGATGTTTGATAGTATTCATGTCTGTCTTTTCAAGAATAAAATTGTATACTATTTCGACTTTTGAATTAAGCTTTTTCTATTGCACGGCCTGTTCCAATGACCAAAAAGGATTAGCAGTCACTGATTATTTTGCTAGCACAGCATTGATGCAGGTGAACCGAATAAGCAATAGTCGAGGGAAATTCGTCGATTTGGTTTCTCCTGCTCAACACGGATTTTATCCGGGTAGGTCTACGGCGAATAATCTAGTCTCTTTTTGTGGACATTTATATAGTAGACTAGAACATAGGCAACATGTAGATGTAGTATACACCGATTTTTTAAAGGCTTTCGATAAAATTGACCATTCGATTCTTATCGATAAGCTGGATAAACTAGATTGTCAGTTCATCCCTATTAAGTGGTTGCATTCATATCTTTCTGATCGTTACCAATTTGTTAAGATTAATGATTTTAGGTCTCGTTCATTTCAAGTCACATTGGTCCGCTTTTATTTTCATTATTTGTAAATGATGTTGTTGAGTGTTTTGAATTTGCACATTGTCTGCTTTACGCAGATGATATGGAAATATTTGCTCCAATTAATGAGGTTGCTGATTGAGTGAAACTGCAAGCTGACTTGATTAAATTTTGCAGTTGGGCGATCAATAACAAATAGTTGCTGAATGTGAGTAAATGCAGGATTTTATCATTCTCTCGGATGCGCTCGCCAATATTCCAGCAATATTTTTTATATAATATTGCTGTTGATAGAGTTGAGTTCATGTCCGACTTAGGTATAACATTTTCTTGTGATCTATCTTTTACTAAACACATTGATTGTATCATTACGAAAGCTTACAATATGCTAAGTTTCATTAAGCGCAATTGTAAGGACTTTTGCGATCCGCTCACACTGAAAACTCTATATATATCCTTTGTTCGTTCAGTTCTAGAATACGCTTCTCAGATCAGGTCCCCATTTTATAAGTGCCATTCAGATAGGATTGAGAGTGTTCAGAAGCAATTTGTTCAGTATGCCCTTCGGGGATTACCCACTGAGCGAACGCATCAATACATTCTCCCGCCTTATAATGATCGTTGTAATTTATTAAAACTACAACGTTTGGATCACCGACGAGACGTTGCATCTGCTATATTCGTTCACGATGTTCTGACTTCCCGAATAGATTGTGACGAATTACTTGCTCGTTTCAATATTTACGCTCCCATACGTTGTTTGCGCGGTCGCCCTTTGCTACATATTGATCCTGTCTCGACGAATTTTGCACTTTAGGAACCAGTCTTGAGGATGTCGCGGCTTTTTAATTCAGTTTACGATGTTTTCGACTTTAATATGACAAGAAGTTCGTTTAAAAGCGAGTTGTTTAAATGTCTCTCTAGTAATTGTTAAATTTTGTTTTTTTTATGTTTACTTACCGATTGTATAAATATTTACTGTAGGTAATAATTTAAATAAATAAATAAAAAATAATTTCTTTAGTGATAATGATGAAATTCAGCATGCATGATGAAAATGGTATTCTAAAATGATTTTTACTAAAAGTTCTGGAAATTAGCTAATAATGAAGGAGGCGATCCTTTACCAATTATGATGAAATTCACGATGCATGATGGAACTGGCATTCTTAAACCAGTTTTACATGAAGTTCTAGAATATGGCCAATTAGGAAGGACTTGGTCGTTTCTTAACGGATTATGAAGAAATGGAGTTTTAAAATGATTTTTAAAATGGATTTATGAAATAAGGCCAATTAGGAAGGAACTTAGTTGTTTGTTTACCGATTTTGTCGTACTTGTCCAATTTCATCATAATCGTTTTAGAAATAACCGAGTTTTTTCATAATTGGCCATATTTCAGAACTTCACCTAATCAGTAAAGAAACGGCTAAGTTCCTTCCTGATTGGTTGTATTCCAGATTTTCATTTAAAACTCATCTTAGAATCCAATTTCCATCATGCATCCGGAATTTCATCATAATCGTTTAAGAAATCACCAAGTTCCTTCCTAATTGGCCATTTTCCGGAACTTAACATGAAAATCTTATCGGAATCCCATTTCCGTCGTGCATGCTGAATTTCATCATAAAAAGGAAACAGTCAAGTTCCCTCCTAATTGGCCATATTCCAGAACTTCAACTAAAACTTATCTTAGAACCTCATTTCCGTAGTGCATGCCGAATTTCACCATAATCTGTTAAGAACTGTTCATGTTCCTTCCTAATAGGCCACTTTCCAGAACTTTACCTATGTAAAATTATTTTAGAATCCCATTTCTATCTTGCATCCTGAGTTTTATCTTAATTGGTTAAGTAATAACCAAGTTCATTCCTAATCGGCCTGAATTTGACTTGAAAATTCTATTGATGGATAAACTTGTATACGGGATATTTAAACTTTCTACATTCAGGTGTAAGTGCAACCGGAAATCAGAGTTGGACAATCCCCAATTAGTAATATATTATTCCTATGCCGTTATGTAGTTAAACCAGTATATATAAATATAAAAATCGAAAACCGGGAAATCCCGGTCATACTTTTGATACAGAAATCGAGATCCTAGAATTCCACTTCAGAATTCCTTAATTTCCTAAGCGGATTTTATTTAAAGACAACTAACACTAAATACATAAACTGAAAACCGAGAAATCCCGGGATTTCCCGGTCACACTTTTGGGACCGGTATCCCGTTTGAGAAACCCTAGTTCAGACGTGTCTGCATGATTTTTCCTCTCGTATATACATAAATAGGTCAGAAACGAGGAAAAATACGATACATATTATGAAGAATACTCAAATTTCAAACTGAATTGAACTTGAAGCAAAAATATTTGTGATTCATATTGTTGATGCATATTGCAATTATTTGTGGAATCCCGAAAATGTTTGACTAAATAGAAATTTATTCATTTATATTTTGTAGATTTAATTCGAATTTAAAAATTTAATATATCGCATTTAATTCGTTTTGAGAACGAATTAAGTTCTCAAGGAATAAAATCGTCTTAATCTGCGAAGCATTACGTGAATTTTTTAAAGAATTTTTTTTCACAAAATAAATATAAACGGGCTTAAATTTATTGTTTTTTGATTACATCAAGAGATGGTGTTTATACTACAAATACTGTTTATTTTATTCGCTGGTTTAAGAATTATACCGATTTTACGAAAAAGTGTTTGCCATTTTTTGCTAAATTCGCCCGAACTGTAGTGTTAATTAATTTTACAAATTATACCTTCACGAAGGGCAGTGGATTTAATACTTAATTAAAAATGAATAAATTTCTAATAAATATTTAAATAAACTTGATGTCACGGAATTAATTCATAATTGAAATGATTTACCTAACTGCGCGGTGAAAATGTCGCAAAATGAATTAATTTTTTCTTTTAAAATATTCATAACGATAAAAGTCCAAAATAATTAAAAAAAATACATTTTCATAAATTTCTGTATTGTGAATTTGTGATCAATATGTAAACTTATACTCTTAAAAAATTATCTGTAATCTTTAGAAAAAAATCGAATTCATTAAAAAAATGCTTGGGGAGAAAAACATGTGAGATTTAAATGCAAATGCCCCATGTACATATTGTATTTCGATGAACCAATTTTTTTGTTTCTTCCAAACGTTTCTTCTAACATGTTAGCAGCCATCATTTAAAAGCAATTTTAATTTAACGTGCAAAATCCATAAATGGCATTCATTCTTTTAACAAAACGAAACAGAGAAACCGAATTTGAATAAAAATGTTTAACCAAAAATAATATTAAAACTGGTTTTTTTTACAACAAAATAATGGCTGTGAAAATATTTTTATTTTTCATTCTTTCATTATGGATGTATTTGTTTTGTTCATTCATAAAAATATTATGGTTTTATTTATTTTTTTTTTTGTTAGAATAATCCGCGAACAAAGGAAAGAAATATGGTTTTTGCGTTGGTTGAACGAAAACAGAAAATTTCGACGCAACTACAAACTAAGATTAGAAATAATAGATGACATTTAGGCGATTTTGACTATAAGTTAGGCGAATTTGAAAATAAAAATTTGTTGAAAAATTAAAAACGATATCGGTATCGCCATCTAACACTTCACCGGTGAAGCTACGGTGGTAGTACTATATGTGTTTCCTGGACTATTCGGTAATAGAGCGGGCGGCGGCTGCAAAAGTCGTGTACCCATCGAGTTAAAGAAAATTTCAATTTTGTAGTAACAGTTGACTACCAATAGATATGAGAAAGCTTGGTCGGCCAAGCCCTATCTTTGTGCGATTGGCGTAAGAGGGTGACTTTACCCCTCTCTGAGGTTGCACTATATATCCATTTAGTTAATAAATAAAATTATGTTTATTTTACAGCTTTTAATTAGTATAACGAGATAAAAATGGTCTGCCGCGTGATATCTTGGTGGGTGGCGCAGTCCGACCGAATCGGGTGGTAAGTTTTTCAGGGTACATTTTACGCATCGAGTTAAAGAATAAATTTTACGCTAAATTAAAGGTAAAACGTTATACTTTTTAATTTTCTTGGTCTTCCAGTGCATAGCCTGGTGGCTTTTTCAGTCCGACCAAATTTATCTGCGAATGTAGGGTCGCACCCATTATTAGTCGGTTTTAATATATGCAGTTTTAGAAAGATTTTGGTGATGTTATTCAAATATTAAGATGTGTTGCATTAAAATTTAGTATATAAGAAAAATATTGATTTGAAGGGAAAGAATTAAAGTCTTACTCCAGAAGCTGTTGTTGAGGACGAGCATGATGTACCTGCAGCTCTGAGGCGTTTGATAACAACTTTAGCCGCAATAGCGGACAACCGACGGTGTGACAACGAGGAACACAATATTAGCAATTAAGCAATATGTGAAGATATCATTTACGCTGCGCACAAAGGGAGAATGAATCTATGACCAATAGTAAAAAACTAATACAGCTACTAAACCGACTGGGTATCACTTCATCGGATATACAACCGCAGACAAATTGATAACTGAGTTGACATATACAGCCTACGAAAATAATAAAATGATTCCTAGCGGTATCAACACTAATATATATTAATTAAAAATTCCGTAATAATGTAAATACATTATTATTTTTTGTGGTGGCCGTGGCTTATATCACATTTAAATTATTTGATTTAATTTTATATTTTATTCAAACTTGAAATAGTTTTTAATTTTCTTTATTGTGATATTTTTGTATTTTATTTTAAAAATACTAGTTTCGAGCTTCGCTCTTTGTCAATTTTTTGCAAACTACTAAAAATTGTTTGTGTTGTTTGTTGTTTTTCGATGCTTTTCCTGGTTGTTGTTCTATTTCATTTTTGCTACCCTGTCGTACAATCTATTTGTTTTTGTATTTAGTTTTTCATTTAAAATCAGTGTGTTGTTGCGTTGTTTATAAATTTCCAACTCTTCGTACCGGTCCATTATATTTCCCTTTTCTAGCCTGTGTAATATGATTAAATTGCTGTGAATATCAGTGTATGAGTGATTCTCGTCCTTTAAGTGTTGTGCATAACTAGATTTAAAAATATCTTTTGATCGGGTTTGTTTAAGCGCATCTGTGTGTTCTTTAAAACGAAAGGGAAATATAATGGACCGGTACGAAGAGTTGGAAATTTATAAACAACGCAACAACACACTGATTTTAAATGAAAAACTAAATACAAAAACAAATAGATTGTACGACAGGGTAGCAAAAATGAAATAGAACAACAACCAGGAAAAGCATCGAAAAACAACAAACAACACAAACAATTTTTAGTAGTTTGCAAAAAATTGACAAAGAGCGAAGCTCGAAACTAGTATTTTTAAAATAAAATACAAAAAATATCACAATAAAGAAAATTAAAAACTATTTCAAGTTTTGAATAAAATATAAAATTAAATCAAATAATATGTATATTAATTGCAGCATTCACGTAGCGTGAATGATCATTTCGTCGAAACCTTGGATGGAAAGGACACGTTACATGACACAGTGGGGGTCATCGATCAATTCAAAACTGATCATAAAGTAAGGGAAACTAAGAATATTGCTGAAGTAGATGAGATTTCTGCAACATCTACTACAGCAACACCAAAGCTCAGAAGAAAACGATTTGATGAAATCCCGAAAGAGATAACTGCGTACTTTAAAAACCCTAAAGCAATTACAACATTAACTCCACATAACAATATAGAAAAAAATACAACTTCCAGAGATAACGCCATTGTTCGCGATTTAATATGAATGTTTTGTGTGTCGCAATTCGCAAATACCTGATGTCACACCCATGTGGATCGGTTTCAATTCTAAAACATCAGTAGATTGCAGCTGTATGTAAATTATAAATTACTTACCACAAATAAATATGTCAGGTCACCCTCTTCATACACAATGGTGCATGAAACTAAGATGCAAGCTCAAAACAACAAGAAAGAATGTAATCAACAATATATAATAGCAACGTATGACTTACAAATTGCAAAAATGGCGATGCAAATCCAAATGGAAGAAGCACCAAAATTTAATGAGGTGCTTATCAACTTAAGAGGATTTTACATACAACTTTCCTTTTTTAAAGCTTTGGGTAAATACATCGACTGTTGTGGTATTGAGAATATCCTCGTTGAAAGTGGTATCATTGCAGCTGGATCGGTTAACGGAGTTATATCTGGCAAACACTACAATAGGTGTAGGAGAGTACATATACATTATTATCTGCAGCATTACAATCAAAAACGACGAGAGATTTGTATACCCTACCAGATTACTGGAGAAACTCAGAGCAGAGACAGTAATTTCCAGAAAAGCTTAAATAACATCGGCTTTAACATGTACAATGTAAATAATGATGATGTCAATGCTAAAATATGGGTCACAATCCACGAAAGGACCATTTTTAAAAAGAATTCATAGTTTCACTCTGCGAATATTCCACCATGTTGAAACTCTTTAAAACACCAGACATTAAGATGAATTTTTATTAATTTCATGTAGCTGACTGCCACTGAATTGAATTGCCAATTATACAATTCCGAAAATTGTCGCTGGTTGTTGAATATTGACACCGGTTCACTGCAACCAAGATGGTTTGAAGGTGAATCAACTCCTTTGAGGGTAGAAGATATTATACAAACTGTCGAAACAGAAGTAAATTATAACAGTTAAAATGATGACATATGTAACTAACTACAGCTCGGAATCTTATCTGATGAAGAATAACAATATATACGTTTTCTTACATTTTGTAGTATTAAAACAACCATGTATCGATAAATGTGAAATACAAAGTAAATAGCCAAATAGCGTTGGCCAAAACAGTTAACAAAAATATATTTTTGTTGAGATGCAGAAAATGTCACGTCTTTCCAAACAATAGACATTTAAACAATGTTTACAAAATTAATGATAACCACTTTCGATCGATAGAAGCAAAATTCATATTTTCAATCATCACTGTGGAAATTAGAGAAATTTTTGGACTCATAAACCGGCTCAATAAAGAAATTTTGGAACTATGTATCAAATAAAATTAAAAGTGAGTTCCCGGCTAATATTTGGAGGGATTTTTTTCAAAATTCTAAAATTCGATATGATGCAATTTTTCAAGAAACGAGAAAGAAACATTTGAGGAAATTTAACTAATTAATCGGCCTTGAAATACCTACAATATCTGAAAGAGAAGCAACTATATTGAACATGGAGGAGAACAAAATTGGCAACCGGGTGGTTAACAATTTTGAAAATTGTGGCAATAACTGGATTATTAATTTGACAAGGTTGGAAATTCCGAGTGATGTGGCAGAAATTCTAAAGTTAGGTAATACATTTTGTTTACCATTCAGAAAAGATATTGTTCCATATCCCAGAATTGTAGCTGATTTAGAAAGTGGCATCTCTACATAAATTAGACGAGACTGATCAGAATGCTATTCGGAATAGAATGGTGAACATTTTAACAAATTTCAAGACTAATAATAACATGTCACGGACATTTTTAGGAAGTAATGAACTACAACAAATTCTACAAGCCAAAAGGGCTAAAGTATTTCTAACCAATAATCCAGATATATGTATATGTGGTAAAGGCTGATAAGGGCAATGTTACGGTTCTTATGTCAAAAATAGCATACGTTGAAAAAATGGAATTGCTCTTGTCAGACGATAACACGTATATAGAAATTAGGAAAGTTGGTATCGCGACGATACAGACGAATTCAAATTTAATTATTTCTTCTTGGGAACGTTTAGGCAAAATAATTAAATCGATTGGTAAGGATTTACGTAGCTACAATGCTACAACTCCGAGAATGTACGGTCTTCCAAAAATACATAAAGACGGTAATCCGTTGAGACCAATTGTGAGCTAATTGGGTTCACCTTTGTATAATTTATCTAAATTTTTGTCTGATATTTTGAATTGTTATGTTGGTAGTAATTTTTCGGGAATAAGAAATGCGGAGGATTTCAAACTAAAAATTCAAAAATTCAAACGACGTGGTTTCGTTGTTCACTAACGTGGATTCAAAATTGGTTCTAAATTTAGTTAAAAAATTACGGAATGATATAAAATTAAACAGTGGGACAAATTTGGATTTGAACAATTTCGTGGAGGCATTAAAATTCGTCTTGGATCATACTGAGTTTAGTTTTAATGGAAGATTTTTTAAACAAGTATTTGGTTCACCAATGGGTTCACCAGTCAGTCCCGCAATAGCAAATTTACTGATGGAACATATTGAAACCGAAGTGTTGAAATTATCTTCTGTTAAACCAATACTCTTTTTCAGATATGTAGATGATATTATTGCGGCTATTCTAAATTCTGAAGTTACCACATTCCTTAGTGATTTCAACAATTTTACGCTGCGTATTAAATTTACGGTAGAAATGGAAAATGAAAATCGGTTGGCTTTTCTGGATGTGTTGGTTATACGGAATGATAATGGAAGTTTGAGTACAAATTGGTATCAACAAATGTCTTGGTCAGGCCGCTACCTAAATTATAATTCATGGCTTCCATTATCATATAAGAACACAGTATTTTTGTTAGCTGAAAAGATTTTAAAATTATCAGATGAATGTTTTCATTCGGATAATTTTTCAAAATTAACAAATGTGTTATTAAAAAATGGTTATCCAAAGAATACGATACGCCTACAAAAATAATCGCTTGGAAACTCGATCCAATTCACAGGATTTAGAGGTGGAAAATACTAGGAAAGTCTTTATATCGATTCCATACATAAA
The DNA here is from genome assembly GCA_963556165.1 of Tipula helvola. Taxonomy (NCBI): domain Eukaryota; kingdom Metazoa; phylum Arthropoda; class Insecta; order Diptera; family Tipulidae; genus Tipula; species Tipula helvola. Next base: position 127,188,015 of record OY744483.1, read on the forward strand.
AGTTCTTTTTGAAAAAATTAAATCAACTTGTCAAAATTTTGAGATGAAAGTTGTGGGTAGACCAGTAAAAAGTTTAGATAAGTTTTTGTTTACTAAGATAAAAGACGAAATTCCTTTAGAACTACAATCAAATTTGGTGTATAAACTAAATTGCTCATGTGGAAAGGAATACGTTGGACAGTACCTAAAGCAGCGTGTTTACCAATATGTTCATGACTCAATTTTCAACTTTCAAAATTAACATAGTGCAATGAGAATGACAAACCATTTACCGGATAGTGGCCACGTATTATCTTTAGAGGATGCTACAATTTTGGAGAAAGAAAGTAATTTGGAAAAGCGTTTATTTTTAGAAAATATTTATATTAAAAAAATGCGGGGTCCAAATTTGTTAAATGTCCAGGAAATTTCCAAATTCTTGTTAAATTACTACGACAATGTTATTCTAAATTAATTTACACTTTTGACCAACGGGTTTTTTCAAATCAAGTAGTATGTACATTTGTAAGGACTTGTTGTTTTGTTTGAAATTTTAAAAAAAAATTGTCCTGAGGATGACGGAATAAAGCCGTTGAAACGTCGACAGTAAATTAATAAAAAAATAAGCTAAATACCAAATAAATTTGTTTTAATACAAAATAAATATTTTAATTTTCTAAATCATTATTTATTTATTATTATCATCAACTTTTTTATTGTGCTGGTACAATATTATATTAATTCATGATATCTATTTAAAAAGTCAAAAAATCATAAAGTCTATTATTTCCCAATAACACAATTATTTACGCACATATGAAATAAACTGCATATATTAAAACCGATTAATAATGGATTCGATCGTACATTCACAGATAAATTTGGTCGGACTGAAAAAACCACCAGGCTGTGCACTGGAAGCCCAAGAAAATTAAAAAGTATAACGTTTTACCTTTAATTTGGCGTAAAATTTATTCTTTAACTCGATGGGTAAAAAGTACCCTAAAAAACTTACCACCCGATTCGGTCGGACTGCGCCATCCACCAAGATATCACGCGGCAGACCATTTTTATTTCGTTACACTAATTAAAAGCTATAAAATAAACATAATTTTATTTATTAACTAAATGGATATATAGTGCAACCTCAGAGAGGGGTAAAGTCACCCTCTTACGCCAATCGCACCAAGATAGGGCTTGGCCGACCAAGCTTTCTCATATCTATTGGTAGTCAACTGTTACTACAAAACTGAAATTTTCTTTAACTCGATGGGTACACGACTTTTGCAGCCGCCGCCCGGACTATAACGACATGTGGATAAAAATTAAAGGCATTCACGTTATACCTGCAACGAAAACCATAATTAGAATTAATTTTAATTATTTACCTTACGTTCACTGCTGTGCAATTCTGCTACAAGATTTTTCCTCGTATCACCGGCTTCATAACCTTAAAATAATACAAAATTATGTAGCAGAATTTCACTTGTAGAATATTAAAATACTTATCTTATAATTAGGTGAATAATTGTAAACCTGAAATGGTTAAAAAGTTTAGAATTAGCATAATTTTCACATCTAAATTATTAATATTTCTTACCAATTGTTTGTTTACATTTTTCCATTTGATAGCCAAAAGAAAACAAACAGCATAGTATATTTCAATGATGACTATACCGTTTTGTTACGTAGCGGCCATCATGTGTAAATCATGTAAACTAATTTAAATATGTACTAACATCTAGCGTTAGTTACGAAACGCTAAAAATTGAAATTATTAACTTTTTATAATTATGTCACTCTCTTGCGCTAACCATTGACGGATAAACATCATTTTTGTGTTCCAACAATTAAAAATTATTTTGTATAATAAAAATGTATAATAAATTAATGTGAGCAGTACGTTAATAAAATAAAACAAAATTGTTAAAACTGATATCAAAAAGGGCTGAAATGTTTTCATCGTTATTGTGTGCTAATTAACGTGTGCATCGTCATTTTTGTGCTTCATTGGAGTATTTCACATTGCGGTGAATTTTGCTATACGAATCGACAGTGGCTGAGTTAATTTTTTGTTTAACATGTTTTGCTGTTGAAGGAAGGAGTTATCATAATGCTGTTGTAAAATTTGAACCCAAAGAAAGCATTATCTATTGGAGTGGGATATCTTATCCCATGAATCGATTTGGTTCCATCAGATACTAACTTGCCATTCATCCTATGATGCTGAGTTTATGACCAACCAAATTATTTAAAATATCACAAGCCCCGCCTATTAGTTCCACGCTCTAGTTGAAAAATTTCTTACTTTTGATCAAAGTAGGCTAGTAGGCGGGGCTGGTTACATTTTAATTAATTTGGTTGGTCGTGTCAATCTTCATATCTTCCTCATAGGAAGATATCTTCTTCCTATATCTTCTCATATCTACCTATGTCATAAACCCAGCATTACGACGACAATTTTCGATGATCTCAGCCTGTGCAATGACAGTCAATAAATCACAAGGACAAACATGCGACCATGTAGGTATTGATTTAAACACTGCCGTTTACTCACACGGTCCATGGACAACTTTACGTAGCTTTATCGCGATCCAGAGAATCACATCAGCTGAAAGTGAACATTCACCAATCACCAAGGAGAGCTGCTGAATAATATGGAAGACACTTTAAAAGAAATGTGGTTTTCCATGAAATTTTTGATATGTAACCAGTAAAATGTGATTTTTCTCCGAATAAAATAAGGTTGAGGTTGAGTAATGGGTTCAGTTGAGGTTTTAGTTGGGGTGAGTTGAGTGTAAAATTGGAAGTTGGCTTAAGTTATCCATATTGATTTGGGAGTTTAGGTGGGCGTTGAGTTTGGGATCAAGTTGATTGGAGAGTTTGTGGTCGAGTTGGGGGTTGGGTAAGGTTTAAGTTGTGGTTGGTTCAGTCGTTCAGTTAGGAATTTATTTCAGGATTGAATAGAGTTTTGAGTTTAAAGTTAGCTTAAGTTGTTCTGTGTTGTAATATTTAAAGATTGAATTGTGCGTTGAGTTTGGGGTGCAATTGGGGTTGGGTTTAGGGATTTGAACTATTAGTTGAGTATGGATTGAGTTGAAGTTGAGTTGAGTTGGGCGTTCGGTTGTGAATTAAATTGGGGTCGAGCTAAGGGTTAAGTTAGAGGTTATATTTAGTGTATTTGAGCTGAGTTCACAGGTACAAGCATTATGCATGTAGTTTTTCGAATCGAGTTGATTTGGAAATTAGCCTTAAAATTTGGCTCAAGTTGGCGTTGAGTTAACGTTTAGTTCAGTTTGGGTGAGGGGTTCAGCAGAGGAGGTTAGCGTTAGTTGATTTGGGTTGTGAATACGTTTGAGGAATAAAAGGCATTGAGGTCAGGGTTGAGTTAGGTGGAGTTGGGGTTGAGTGTGGGGTTCAGTCGGGGATTTATTTGTGGTTTGAAATTGGAGGTTAGATTAAGGAGACTTGAGTTCAGTTCATGTGTATGTAATTTTTGGGTCCGCCATTATTTGGGCATTGAGTTGAACGTTGAGCTTTGGGTTGAGTTGAGGGTTAAATTGTGGTCGAATTAGAGGATCCGCTGAAGTTGAGTGAAGAGTTCAGTTGGGGATTTATTTTAGGGTTTAGTTGAAGGTTAGATTGAATTGAGTTTATAGAGGTTAAATTATGTTGATTTCAGTATATTTTCGGACCGTGTTGATATGGGGCTTGAGATAGTCATTGAAATTGGGGATGCGTAACGGTTGAGCTGAAAGTTATTGTGGTGTTAGTTTAGTTGAGAATTTGGTTGGAGGTTGATTAGGTGTTCTTTTATTTATTCTGTGTAGTTAAGGCTAAACAAAATATTGTTACCGTAACTCCCAATACTTGTATAAAAGAGTGTCGTTGCTAAATTGTTATACAGAGTTCAATATTTAGGTGAATTATTATTGCACTCGAATATTCTTCGGCATATTAAAAAGCGAATGAAATTAAATTGGACGATTAGTAAGTTGAACGCGACAGAATAATAATCAAAGTTTTATTTAAGTAAGGAAAAGATAAAATCCAGAAATGATAGTACTCTCAAATTTTTTCAAGTTTCATTTGAATGTCGATAAGCCGCGCGGCATTGGGGAATGTCTTATTACAATATTTGAGCTTTTACCTTCGAAGTTTTAAAATCCGAATTATCCAATTATGAGTAAATTGGAGAAATTTGCAATTCAAATTAAATTCGAGTATTATCGCCATTTAAATATGAAAAATTATATTTTGCATATTTACCTGTAAATTAGTTTACGGACGAACGCATACAATTACAAGCAAATTAGCAAACTATTGAAAAACAAACGAGGCAGAAAGAATCATTCTTGCATTAAAATTAGCCGCAAGATAATATCTAAATAATTGTATTTAGTTGATAATTGAAATACTTAGTGAACACATTGTTAGTAGTGAATTGTCGAAGCCTCAAGTGTTTAAAATGTATCTCAAAATGTTCCTGTGCTTATCGCTTCTATTGTATGTTGCCAACCCGAAATTATTACGCACACAGACCTATGAACATTTTATAATTTATATAACATACGAATATATTAAATTAACATGTTTGAATTACAATTCACTGGATAATTTAGATGTGATCGACATGGTACAAATTAGTGACTTGAAGCTAGACCGCGAAGTATCTTTTATATTTGAGAATTGTTTTAACACTGAAACGGAACACGGAAACTACCGTAATTTTAGTGTACAAAATCTTGTAAAAAAATTTGAACCGTTAAAATATTTTTACGTTGCTTTTCAAAAGTATGGAGTTATTGATGATAAGGTATTTTACCGTGATGTTAATTTATCACAATATGAAAGAGTAAATTTGAAAAATATTGGGGGCCATGATACTAAATTTTTACAATACGCAAATTCAAACTATATTTTGTTAGACAATATAAATCACGTGAACTTCGATGACTTCACGGAAACATCGTTAAAATACATGTTTTTACATAATTTAAGTATATCACATTTCACGAGGGCTAATTTGGAGAAATTGCGAAATATACAATTGTTGGAGTTTTATGATTTTTCGTTTGATGATTGCAACGCGTTAAATGTGGCAAATTTATTTGCGGCAAATAGTGAAATTAAAACTATATACTTTATGAGGTCTTCAACACAAATTGTATTGCACCAGGAGGTTTTTACTGGTTTATTCAAATTAGTTCATATTGTACTACAGTACTTGAATTTGGAAGAGATTCCAAAGAATTTATTCAGAGGTTTGTCTCATCTCGGCTCAGTACAATTGGACGGCAATAATTTGAAAACGTTGGATCCGCATACTTTTATCAGTAACCCGTTGCACTCTTTAACTATATACGGGGGATCTTTATTGGAATCCAAGTAAATAAAAAACATATTTTGAAACTAAACTAAATTTTTAAACTAACCTTCTATTTCAGAACATCAACAAATTTGGTACTGCGACATAAACTTAATTTAACCTTTAAAAACGTTACCATTGATAGTTACAATTCAATCAAAGATCTTACGCTTAACTCGAATATAAGCAGTATCGAAATAAGTTTAAGTAATTTAACGAACATACAAATAACAGATTTCAATCAAATTCGAAACCGTTCAAACACTATTTCTATTATATTGGACAATCTAACTTTTAAATTTACTTTGGCCGAATTTCGTGCGCAAAAAATTAATTTCGATATAAAAGCATCCACTGAATTGCAATACAATAATTTAAATGCTTTGATTACCATAATTTGGTCTATTTTACCCTGCCCTCACTGTGCTATCGACTCAGAAATGTTTATGCTGTACCTAAACGGGAAATTTCATAATCTCAACATTTATTTAAACGATTCCAAAATTTTGTTCATAGTTAATCCTAATACCATAATCGATTTGGGAAAATCCTATAAATTTCCTTATTCAGAAAATTGTCCTGAATTATGTAAATGTCGTCACAATCCTTTGCTGGATGATATCGAAATTGCTTGTATTAATCGCGGTTTGACGTCTATACCAAAAATTCCGTGGCCTAGTCAATTTGACAAAATTGACTTAATTGAATTGGATTTGAGTAATAATTTATTGACCACCATTAGTTTTGACGACCAAGATTATCGCATAGTTCAACATTTATCTGTGGTGCATTTTAAGAATAATTTGATCGAAAATATTGATCTAGGTGCTGGGGCAGCACAATTAAGTAATCAGGTTCCATGTTTGTATGCAGTTGATTTACTTCGAAATACTACTGGTGGGCTACAAAATAGCACAAATGTATGCAGCTTAAAAAGTCCAGTGGTAAAGGACTCGATTCAATATATTCGTGGAAAATCCGTTAAATCTGTCAAAAATATGTTGGATGCGATGCCATGCGATCAAATGTGCCTTTAATCGAATTTGTTTTTTAATTCAACAAATAGTTGGTTTTGAAATTCGGTAATTAACAATCAAGAAATAAACCAAAATTTATGTAATTTTCATTTAATTTAAAGTGTTTTATTTTTATTGTTTTTAATTCTTGTATGTATCAGCATTTTAATTATAATAGAACAGAAGTTACTTTGAATCGTTTACAAATTAAAATATTTTATTTATTTATTGCAAGCACCGTAAAATAAAACCCACTTGTCTGCTAAGCACATAGTGCAAATAAAACCAAATAAGCAAACTGCAGACCATGCTCAATAATGCAATTGCAGTCAGCATACAGCAACAACTATCATCATAACTAGTGTCGCTAGATATAGATGACGTACCGTTACACATTCTTCGTTATATTAAATAATCTCACAGAATTAAGTTATTCTACCGAATCCCAAGTCATATCATAACTACATATCGGCATATCCCAAATTGCTTGTGAATATTTACTCGAAATCGAAATCGTATATGGTAACAATATAAGTTTAAATTCCAAGTAATTAATGTAATTCGGTAGTTTGTCGGCTCTGACATATTGCTGATAGCTTCGATACATTTCGCATCTGGTTTAACTCCTTTGTTGTTTATAGGAACACAGCCCAAATACCTGATTTCCGCCACAAAGAAATTACATTTTTCGATTTTAAGCAAAAAACCCAGTCTATTTTATGTATTTGCTGCAAAACTTTGGTGAGATTTCGATCGTGTTCTTGGTGGTTTTTGCGCAATTTTTACTCATTTACACTATGAATAAAACAACGGATGCTCAAAAGTGCGATTTTATACCTCGATACAGTAGCGGGCTCAGCTTCATTATGTGTACATACACGTAAAATGGCAGAATATATAAATATTTGAAACAAGGATGGACTGGAAGCCACATTATCGATTCACCTAAGAAAATGTCAAATGATTGTCCAACCATTTTCTTAGAGAATATTGGGAAATGCGAGGAGGAGGTTTTTCAAATGAACACAGCGGTTTAGATTGTTTTTAAGGTTGACGGTTCGAGTTTTCAGATTGACTTAAGAATCTATCAGCAGGGCCGTTCTTATATATTTAGGCGCCCTGGGCTAAAAATATTAGGCGCCTTTGTAGAAGCAAAAACAAAATTTCCCAGTGCAGAATCATCTTCTGTTTTAAAACTAGTACATTCGACACCATGAAATTCTAGAGAAAATACAAGACATGAAGTTCAAACAGCATTTAGAAAGAGAGGCAATTAATTCCAGAAACGAAAAAACGTTAGTGATTTCGACGATCGGAGACCATACAATGAATAAAATGAGAACACCGGATGATTGTGAAAATGCGTACTAGCACTGATACCTCTATCAATAGGCGTTGAGACCTGGAATTGTCATACAAACGGCCATTTGGATCGGTCGAATATTTCTACACGTTTCGTGGAAAATTCCATTTTTTTAAAAATCAACTGAACTATAGCCCACAAATTCAGAGCCACAAAAATCGAAAATCTGCAAATGTCCTCCGATTTCGATGATTGATACCTCTATCAATAGGCGTTGAGACCTGTAATTGTCATACAAACGGCCATTTGGATCGGTCGAATATTTCTACACGTTTCGTGGAAAATTCTATTTTTTTGAAAATCAACTGAACTATAGCCCACAAATTCAGAGCCACAAAAATCGAAAATCTGCAAATGTGCTCCGATTTCTATGATTGATACCTCTATCAATAGGCGTTGAGACCTGTAATTGTCATACAAACGGCCATTTTAATCGGTCGAGTATTTCTACACGTTTCGTGGAAAATTCTATTTTTTTGAAAATCAACTGAACTATAGCCCACAAATTCAGAGCCACAAAAATCGAAAATCTGCAAATGTGCTCCGATTTCTATGATTGATACCTCTATCAATAGGCCGGCAATTTGGATCGGTCGAATATTTCTACACGTTTCGTGGAAAATTCAATTTGTTTGAAAATCAACTGAACTATAGCCCCCAAATTCAGAGCCACAAAAATCGAAAATCTGCAAATGTGCTCCGATTTCGATGATTGATACCTCTATCAATAGGCGTTGAGACCTGTAATTGTCATACAAACGGCCATTTAGATCGGTCGAATATTTCTACACATTTCGTGGAAAATTCAATTTTTTTGAAAATCAACTGAACTATAGCCCACAAATTCAGAGCCACAAAAATCGAAAATCTGCAAATGTCCTCCAATTTCGATGATTGATACCTCTATCAATAGGCGTTGAGACCTGTAATTGTCATACAAACGGCCATTTAGATCGGTCGAATATTTCTACACGTTTCGTGGAAAATTCTATTTTTTTGAAAATCAAAGGAACTATAGCCCACAAATTCAGAGCCACAAAAATCGAAAATCTGCAAAAATGTCCTCCGATTTCGTTGATTGATGCCTCTGACAATAGGCGTTGAGACCTGTAATTGTCATACAAACGGCCATTTGGATCGGTCGAATATTTCTACACGTTTCGTGGAAAATTCTATTTTTTTGAAAATCAACTGAACTATAGCCCACAAATTCAGAGCCACAAAAATCGAAAATCTGCAAATGTCCTCCGATTTCGATGATTGATACCTCTATCAATAGGCGTTGAGATCTGGAATTGTTATACAAACGGCCATTTGGATCGGTCGAATATTTCTACACGTTTCGTGGAAAATTCAATTTGTTTGAAAATCAACTGAACTATAGCCCACAAATTCAGAGCCACAAAAAACGAAAATCTGCAAATGTCCTCCGATTTCGATGATTGATACCTCTATCAATAGGCGTTGAGACCTGTAATTGTCATACAAACGGCCATTTGGATCGGTCGAATATTTCTACACGTTTCGTGGAAAATTAAATTTTTTTGAAAATCAAAGGAACTATAGCCCACAAATTCAGAGCCACAAAAATCGAAAATCTGCAAAAATGTCCTCCGATTTCGTTGATTGATGCCTCTGTCAATAGGCGTTGAGACCTGTAATTGTCATACAAACGGCCATTTGGATCGGTCGAATATTTCTACACGTTTCGTGGAAAATTCTATTTTTTTGAAAATCAAAGGAACTATAGCCCACAAATTCAGAGCCACAAAAATCGAAAATCTGCAAAAATGTCCTCCGATTTCGTTGATTGATGCCTCTGTCAATAGGCGTTGAGACCTGTAATTGTCATACAAACGGCCATTTGGATCGGTCGAATATATCTACACGTTTCGTGGAAAATTCTATTTTTTTGAAAATCAACTGAACTATAGCCCACAAATTCAGAGCCAGAAAAATCGAAAATCTGCAAATGTCCTCCGATTTCGATGATTGATACCTCTATCAATAGGCGTTGAGATCTGGAATTGTTATACAAACGGCCATTTGGATCGGTCGAATATTTCTACACGTTTCGTGGAAAATTCAATTTGTTTGAAAATCAACTGAACTATAGCCCACAAATTCAGAGCCACAAAAAACGAAAACCTGCAAATGTCCTCCGATTTCGATGATTGATACCTCTATCAATAGGCGTTGAGACCTGTAATTGTCATACAAACGGCCATTTGGATCGGTCGAATATTTCTACACGTTTCGTGGAAAATTCTATTTTTTTGAAAATCAAAGGAACTATAGCCCACAAATTCAGAGACACAAAAATCGAAAATCTGCAAATGTGCTCCGATTTCGATGATTGATACCTCTATCAATAGGCCGGCCATTTCGATCGGTCGAATATTTCTACACGTTTCGTGGAAAATTCTATTTTTTTGAAAATCAACTGAACTATAGCCCACAAATTCAGAGCCACAAAAATCGAAAATCTGCAAATGTGCTCCGATTTCGATGATTGATACCTCTATCAATAGGCGTTGAGACCTGTAATTGTCATACAAACGGCCATTTAGATCGGTCGAATATTTCTACACGTTTCGTGGAAAATTCAATTTGTTTGAAAATCAACTGAACTATAGCCCACAAATTCAGAGCCACAAAAAACGAAAATCTGCAAATGTGCTCCGATTTCGATGATTGATACCTCTATCAATAGGCGTTGAGACCTGTAATTGTCATACAAACGGCCATTTGGATCGGTCGAATATTTCTACACGTTTCGTGGAAAATTCTATTTTTTTGAAAATTAAAGGAACTATAGCCCACAAATTCAGAGACACAAAAATCGAAAATCTGCAAATGTGCTCCGATTTCGATGATTGATACCTCTATCAATAGGCCGGCCATTTCGATCGGTCGAATATTTCTACACGTTTCGTGGAAAATTCTATTTTTTTGAAAATCAAAGGAACTATAGCCCACAAATTCAGAGCCACAAAAATCGAAAATCTGCAAAAATGTCCTCCGATTTCGTTGATTGATGCCTCTGTCAATAGGCGTTGAGACCTGTAATTGTCATACAAACGGCCATTTGGATCGGTCGAATATTTCTACACGTTTCGTGGAAAATTCTATTTTTTTGAAAATCAACTGAACTATAGCCCACAAATTCAGAGCCACAAAAATCGAAAATCTGCAAATGTCCTCCGATTTCGATGATTGATACCTCTATCAATAGGCGTTGAGATCTGGAATTGTTATACAAACGGCCATTTGGATCGGTCGAATATTTCTACACGTTTCGTGGAAAATTCAATTTGTTTGAAAATCAACTGAACTATAGCCCACAAATTCAGAGCCACAAAAAACGAAAACCTGCAAATGTCCTCCGATTTCGATGATTGATACCTCTATCAATAGGCGTTGAGACCTGTAATTGTCATACAAACGGCCATTTGGATCGGTCGAATATTTCTACACGTTTCGTGGAAAATTCCATTTTTTGGAAAGTCAACTGAACTATAGCCCACAAATTCAGAGCCACAAAATTCGAAAATCTGCAAATGTCCTCCGATTTCGATGATTGATACCTCTATCAGAAAACAAATTTTTAAATTCGGGATGGTTTACAATTGACGACTGGTATGGTGTGCTGTAGCGGACAATAGTGAACTACGAGACTTCTAATAACAAAAATTTGCTATCTGAAGTTATATGGAAATAGTGTCTATTTAGTTTGAATTGTTATTTATTAAATTTGTGATGGTTGGAAAACCTTATTAATCTATTATGTAGCTAAAATTGTGTTTTTTGTTTATTTGATTCAATTGGAACAGTTTATCGTTTTAAATGCTCGAAAGCCGTACTTAAAAATTGCAGAAATTTAATGTTAAATTCATTATAAATATCTACATCTTTGAGTCACTAAACCTTTTTCAAACTAAATTAGAGCATATTTATCACGTTTTAACAGATAATTAAAAGCCAAAATTTAATATTTTTAAAACAGTTATGCTTTTAGTATCAAGTAGCTTAATATCAAATTTATGCAATATTTAAGCAACATTTTTTGGCATCTAAATTGAAAAAGTGGTACCAAATGAATCAAATATACAAAAATCACACTTTAAACTATGTAATAGATTAACTAGATTTTCCAACCAACACACTTTTAATAAATAACAATTCAAATTAAATAGACACTATTTCCATATAACTTCATATAGCAAATTTTTGTTATTAGAAGTCTCGTAGTTTACTATTGTCCGCTTAAGGCGCTTTTTCAACTTTACCAGTCGTCCGTCAATGCATAAAATAACTATCGCGAATCGTGCATTCCAAGCGACGAATAGAATAAATTTATTATAATAAAACGGTTTGCATTTCCTTTGAAGTGAAAAATGAAATTCAAATAAAAAGATGTTATCTAAAATTGATTCGATCTTGTACATGTGGTGGCGCCCTAATAATGCGGCGCCCTAGGGCTGCAGCCCTTATATCCCCATGGTAAAGATGGCCTTGTCTATCAGTCTAATTAGTAATAAACCATTACTGATGATATTGGCAAAATTAGCAAGAACAACAATTTGTGGATACAGTTTCCAACAATTGAAGAGGGAATGGACACATTAAAAGCTCTGCGGCAATATACCAAATAACAACTAACAAGCAGTTGATTATTCATGGCCAGCGTATGTACATGATGCAGGAATTTGGAGATATTTATCTGCGTATATACACAGTTATAAAGGTTTGGCTTGGCGCCTTGGCTTATGGCTCCTTTCGATGTCCAATCCTTGGCCACAAAATAAGGCTCCTTCGAAAAAATTTCTTCAATATGGTAAATGTAAATTCGATGTGCGCATATAATACAATTAAATTATAAGCAAAATAATTAAACTTTATACAGCAAAATTATAAGCAATTTAAAAGCAAAATTACCAGTTGAAAAACTTCAGCTTTCCAATCTCAAGTTGAAGGATGTTTAAATTCAAAAGCAGTGCATTCTATTTTCTATATCATCAAATCATTCTGCTCCCCTATTAAGATTGAGTTGAAATTAATATTTCACGCGAGATTATTATTTAACAGTAACCTTTTCCTTTCCGAGTCACCATATACAAACTTTCAATAAATAAAGTTGTCACTCATTAGTGATATCGATATCATTGCGAACCGCTTAAATCGACGGGCTAAAACGAAACCCTTACCCCGCTGAGTTGTGAAGATAGTACGCTTTCCTAATTATTGCCGACTGATTGGCTATTTATATTTCTGCTAACTGAGTCTCCAACAAATTTATTTCCTGACCCATTGTATGCAAATATTTAATTTATTGATTGACATGTTGATAAAATAAATTTTATAAACTTATTAAACACGCGATGAAAATTTTATCGTTTTGAAATATTGACGATTAACAAAAAATTGAATTTATTAACATAAAGTCCACACCATTTATATATATGTTTGCGGTTATAACTCTTCTTCAGTCGAATATTAAATTACATCTTATTCTGGCTTGTTCTTTATTATAATACTTTCTTTGCTGGCGGTTATGTCTTTTTTATATAAACCGCCGGCGCGCATCATTGACAGTTTGATTTAATTTATTGTCACACAGTCGCAATGTATATTTTTTAATTATCTATTTAACATAATCTTTTGGGCCAAATCAAAATGTCAATGCAGTAAAAAGAATCGTGTAACTTTTCGTCGTTTGTTTGGCAAAAGTGTAGCAAGGTTAATGACATTTTTATCTCGCGTAAATTTATATACAAGCGTATAATGAGAAATATGTATGCGGCCAAATCCATAAATTTTTTGTGTTTTGATCACATTTTTGTTCAATAATAACGATTTGTGTCTAAATAAATTGAAATTATTGCAAACGGATGTCGTTTGAATCTCTAATGATCGCATTTACTGCCAGTGACGACATAATATAATCTTCGTTATTTATTGTATTTTACCTATAAACATGATTATTCGATTCAGATTAGAAACGCAAAGGAAATTGGCACAATTTTCATTGAAAGCAAGTGATTAATACTAAAATTTATGTTAAATAATTCGGAAATGCCTGATATAACCTTACATAAATTAATGGATAACTATACTAGATTGGTGTTTTAAATGATGGATCGGTTTTTTTCTGCTATTTATTATTCAAAATCAGTTTTAGAATTATTTATTAGATGGTTGGAATGGAAATATGCAATTTGTAAGATTTTCTGGTAGATAGATTGGAGGAGGATGCTAAATTGTGAGTTAAGGGCGAATAGGGCGTCCAGCTAAGCCCTCTGACTTAACTTTCTTTATTTCGTTTTATGCAACATTTGGAATTTTTTATTTTTTTAGAGATGCTCAAGAAAGCATATAATATGGACAATTCTGGATAGAGTATCACAGCACAAAATCGTGTCATTTTACCTGCCACCGTGACCAGGTTAATACCGGTTGCCACCGGTATGTTGTTTGGAATTTGTAATGGTTGGTTTGTTGATTTTAGGATACTGTAAATAATCCTATGTATATTGAAATAATTCTACATATTGTATTTAAAAAATCTAAATAAGTTTTCGTACACATAAAGTAAAAGGAAAAATATAATTATCGCGGGCATGTGAAGACGATAATATAATCACAAAGCACATAAAATCTTTCATTTTAAGGTGGATCCCCATGTACAGAAGGCAAACCGCAAAATCATATAAGGATTAGATACGATTGGAGCAACCGCAGGAAAATATATCAGACCTCCAGCAACACGTGATTGCCCTTCAGCAGTCCAGAAATTGATTTTTTTTTTCTTTACCAACTTTATTATACATAAAACATATTTGGTACGGTAAGATAATTGAACCCTTGGCTCATAGAGCTCGTGACGGGAGAAAGGACAATGATTCCTTAAATATAAAAATAATAAAGACAACAAATATTAAATTAACAGTAAAAAAGAAAAGTAACAAATACAGTAAATTACATAAAATACTGAAATTTATCTTAGGATTGCAAATATTTTTTCTACGTCTTGCGTTGCAATTAAATACTGTTTGAGGGCTTTGGAGAAGACAGAAAAACTGCCAGCCATTCTAATTTCAATTGGTAAATTATTGAAGATGATGGGTGAAATCACACTAAAGAAACGCCTACGAAAATCTGACCTCCAGTTGGGTATAGGTTTTCTGTATTGAGAGTTCAATCAAAGCCTATAGCCAGAGCAAGAGCTAAAGTTATATCCGCTAATGATATAGAAAATCTTCAAGACCCTAAAGACAAACATGTGTTGCAGAGCAAGATGTCAAATGCCCGAAAGATGGACCAAGAAGGAGATAGCGCATCATGAAACGTCATTAACCGGATAATATGTTTCTGTCGAACCAAAACCGAATTCATAAGTGTTTTACAGGCACCACCCCAACACGCTAGCCCGTAGAGAAGAATAGAATCCACTAGGGCATGGAAAACCAACCTACGTAGGTATAATGGACAAAAGAGGCGTAAGACATACGTCTTCCTTGAAACTAGTAAAAGTTTATGTTTCAAGCCTTCATTGTGGGCCTTCCAATAGGTGTGAATCAATCAAAATATCCAAATATCTAATTTCCTTCACTACACTAATCTTAAAACATGCAAACGAAGTACACGACTGAGCTCTGTTACCGCCAAAACAATGGTAAGAAAGACTATCAGGCAATCCTGGTTATCCCTAAAATGTACTATTTTAGTTTTCTCACTCAAAAGTAAGTTGTGGGCTTTAAGCCATCCGCCAGTAAAATTAAATCGTGTTCGATCCCTGATATGTTGACCTGTTTGCTTACACCAGAGTACACAAATGAAAAATCGTCAGCAAAAGCGGTTAGGGAGCCTACAAAAGGACGACCGAAAATTTCATTCACGTAAATAAAGAATAACAGGGGTCCCAACACCGAGGGATGTTATAATTGATAGTTCACCACTTAGATGATGATTCACACGCACTACTTGGGATCGACCAGATAGAAAACTACATAACCAGCTGTAAATCATTCCGTTAAATCCACAGTAAAAAAGTTTCCTTAAAAAAACCGCATGGTCCACTCTATCAAAAGCTTTAGTCATGTCGACAAACAGAGCAGATGATTTGTTCAAGAACTGTTAAAATAGCTTGTTCCGTGTTTTTATTTTTTCTAAACCCGAACTGCAGTGGAGACAGAGAATTATTTTTATTCAGGAAAAGTACCAACCTACTTTTCATAGCCTTTTCAAAAATTTTGGAAAAAATGGAAAGAAGAGGTATTGGTCGGTAGTTATCTAAACTCGATTAGTCTTTTTTTTTTAAATTGGGATAACTACAGCTCGTTTTAAATTCATGATGAAACTCAAGACATCCACAAGATAACAAGCCATCTTCTTAACTAAAATATTTGAAACACCATCTAATCCAGGTGACGAATTATTTTTCAGTGAATTGATAATTACATATAATTCACCCGAGGAGATCGGGGAAAAATAAAAGCTTCTCGTCATATCGTAGTTTTCTGTACTAATCTGTTTTTTACCGACTCATCTAAATTAATAGTAGAGCTACCTGATTCACCTACTCGCACAAAAAATTTGTTAAACTCATTTACATTCGATCTTGAATCAGAGATCACATCACTCGACCTACATTTTAATTCTTTAATTTCGGCAGACTCGGCACGGCCATTTATCAAGTCATTGACTGACTTCCAGTTTTTCCTGGCATTAGTGCCGTTGAAATTAAACTGTTCAACGTAGAACTGCTTTTTCCTCTGACCTATCTTGGCATTAACGTTGTCACATAGTTTGTGACTATAGTTAGCAAGCCTTATGTCAGTTGGGTGTTTCCTTGCAAGCTGGCATATTTTATTCCTCTGATTAGATATGCCCAAGTCTAAAACTTTGCATGAAACATTTCGGAAGTGCCTCTGGTCAAACCTACAGAGTACGTTATCGATGCAGGTTGCTGATGATTTGAAAATCCTAGTATGTTCAGACACAAGAATATCAAGGCCATTAACTGACAGCACATCTAGTAAGTTATCGACATCTGAGTTTTTTAATAAAAAATCCATATTAAAGTTGCCTATAATTATGATATTGGAGTTTGATAAATCGGACAAGAGCCTAGTGAATTCCGCAATGAAATTGGAAATGTTGGAAGAATTCGGTCTGAAAATGCAAAAGGCACATACTAGTTTGGACCCTAACCTGAACGAAATACCTTAACCATCAAAAGTGGTAAAATTGAGCTTAATATATTTACAATTCAACTCGCTCCTAGCGTAAATTGCCACACCACCTGACCTGTAATCCTTATTACACCCGGCAAACAGAGTATAATTCTTCAGCAGACTGAAATTCGTGATTTTGTCGGAGATCCAGATCTCCAAAAGACCAACAAAGGGTTTTTATTTGCAGAATCCAGATACGCAAGCAGCCTTACTGAATTTCTTCTCATGCTTCTGATGTTTTGATACACAAAATCAAATCTCTCTAATGCGCTAGCCATAAACATCAACAATAAGAAGAAGAGAGAATGCTTTATAAATAATCCGGGATTTATCCAGAGACTCATCAATTTCATCCAAAAAAAGTGTCTTCTTTCTCCGAAAATTTGTGATAATCGTTTCTTTCATTTCAGGTGTTCTTAATGAAACAATAAAAGCATTATTTAATGAACTGGCACCATCTTCATGTTTGTGTTTTATTTTTGTGACGGATAGGATGTGTTCACTTGTGATTAATTGACCAATTTTTTTAGCAATCTCTATGAATAATTCACTAATATTAGGTTGACAGGGTAATCCACATACTACGATGTTTTTCGAATTGTGGATCTGATTTGGGATGTCGATGTTAGCCTCGGACTCACCAAGTTTATTGTCATAATCATCGAGACCAAGAAAAGTGGAGACCTTCCCTATCTAGTGGCGAATCCATCTCCGACTTAAGGGGGCTTCATCTGAAGTTGACGAATTTATCTTTAATCAAGAAAACTCGAAAAACCTTAAAGAATCGATCGGCTACACTGATTTCGACGCGGCCACTAAAATTATCACTGTAAAATAGCATTTCAACATGGAAGGACTGTTTTACATACTATGAACTGGTCGCGGAAACCAATGGGTAAGGCCATACTCCTGAACGAGCTATTAAGCTTGTGGCGATACAACATGGAGTCGCGGTGCTCTTTCGCCTTTGAAACCAGCAGCAAGCCGAAATTTACACTTATTGTGGAAATATCTGTCTATACGTTTTCGGATAGACTACTACGAGAAAAACAGTCACACTCTTTTCCGATACTAAGCACATCTACCGAAATAGAGCTTCGGTATTTACCACTCTATGCGATGTGCATACCTAATCAGTACATCTATCCCTAAAACATTCCAAGATTCACTGACGAAAGATGCCGAAGTGACGGCCGTCCCAAGCTAACTGAATGAACCAGTGAACAATTTGCGAAGCGGTCTTGGAAAAGACCGCTGAATTGGTAACCGATGAAGCAACTATCGATACCATCTGCAAAGCGCAGTCCACGTCATAAGGGAAATCACCTTATGGAAGTGCAAAGCATGTCCAAGGGAAATGCATCTTTGTAATTGACGCTGGTGCACCAGTGAGTCTAGTTAGCATCAAATTTCAAAGAAAAAGGTCCATTATCATCCAGTCTTGTAATTTATGTATCAGGACCGTACCTGGAGACTCCTTTTCTGTTACTGGCGCAACCAATCTAATCTTCAAACTCGCGATTTTCGTTATTGCCAACAAACGATTTGGCCGATGAATGGCTGCTCCTCGACAATAACAAAATTCCATTCTCCGTTGCTAGCAATTCGTCCGTCACCACTTCTTTGAGGGTAACCTTACCCCGATCAGTATCGAAATTGCCTGAGGTAGTACTAATTGCGAGAGTGCTTGTCAACACGGAACTTGCGCATGTACGAATTGCTAATACAACGGATAAAGAGAAGACACTACCGGAAAATATTTGGGCGGAATGAAAGGTGCAGAGATCTCTTCACCTAAAAATTATGATCCCGCTAGAGGCGACCAAATTAACAAATTGATTAAAAAATTAATAAACAGCCACCTCGTAAAGTGTCCATTGCCAGAAGAGCCGAAATGAAGATTCTGTTTCTCGACTTGTTTATCATTCCTCAGTTCGACGTAACACTGAATGCGATAAAGGGTGCGTCTATATTTTCTTCTTTTGATTTGAAGCCTGACAGATTGAGCTCGATACAAACAACCGATCAAATACAGCATTTTCAGCTGGGGAAGGCCTTTGGCAATTCACTGTTCGGCATTTTTAATGCGGCCTATATCTATATCATCGTCTACGAAAAAGACATCGTCGAACTAGTTAAAAAGATGAGTGTAGGAGTTCAAGATTCTGTGGATGGGGTATTTGAAGCTGAATCCGATTTTCAAATGGGAAGTTCATTACCTCGGGCACACATTGAACGACAAAGGAATCCGAACTGACCCAGCTAAAATAGCGACTGCTCGGGGTTGGCCACGCCTATGCCGAAAAATCTCAATACGTAGCTTTCTTGGCGTTTGTTCCTATTATCGACCACATTTCATTAAAAACTTCACTTTCATTAACAAACCATGTTCGAGCTCACGGAAAATCAACGTTAATTCGAATGGAATGACAAAGCAGACCGAGCCTTTAAAGAGCTAAAACAGCTACTGATCTCATCATCAATTCTGGCTTATCCCCAACTCGATAAACTATTTGCTGTCGACACAGATTCAAGTCTTTGTTGATGGAATTTTATCTCAAGAAAGAAAGATAAGCTACTTCTAGCTTATTCTTAGGAATAGAGCAGTTCATTATCAGCAGAGTGATTAAACAGTTTCACTCGTATTTGTATGGGCAACGTTTCATCGTATACATGGACCACGAATCGCTAACATGATTGTTAAGCTTGAAAAAGCCGGATGATCAAGCCACCGTTCGTGTAACAAGTTTGGATACTGGAGAAAAACGATTCTTCAATGAATTTATCCATAGAATGTCGGAGAAACACGCCCTACTTGGCAGGAAATAGCCGCACTGCCTGCAACTATCAAAACATATTGGGTACAATGAGTTTACATAATACTGCATGATGACCTCTTTAAAAGGAAATTTTAGTCTGGCGGACAGATCTTGCTTTGGAAACTTGTGGACACTTTGCATAGCGAAAACCAAACAGAGAATTCGAGGAAAGTCTTATTTAACGGGCTCGAGCAGCCCACATCGCCGAATACGCCGATGCTCGAAAATGAGAGCAACTCAGTTACGACCACAATCTGACGGAATGGTCGAGCGCTACAACAATACTATGGCTATGGGTGATTAATTCATTCAACAATACACAATACAATCTCCCGCTGAAATGCTACATCATCTTCCGAAAAAACATCAGGAAGTGACTACGCCGATTATCTTCGAATGCGAATGTAGCGCATTCATGAAATCGAATCTAAACTCTTCAACCAATCGAAACAATGCAATTAAAACAAATCCAGAGTAGTTCAGTATGGTCGATCTAGTGTGCCTACTCAATCCAGTCAAAAGGATAGGAGTTTGCCCTAAATTGCAGTGTGATTGGCGTGGATCATACGAGATTATCGGGAAGCAAACGATCAGATTGTTAGTAGACGATAGTAGACGGGCTTAGTATTCCTGGTATTCCTGCTTGGTTGAATTGAAGTGTCCGAAATAAAATATTTGCGCGACTTTAGGGGAATAAGTACCTCAAAATTACTAAAATGTTCAAATATCGGCTATGAATTTATAATTGCAATACGGTCTCTCGGTAATTTACCGAAAAATTAAGTTTCACACAGCATTTTTAAATTCTTCAATGGGCTGGATGAAATATTTTTATTATCTTATTGAAAGCATCATTTTTTTAGAAAAATTTACCTAAAATAATGAGGTGCTAGAAATCAAAATAAATATTAATTTTGAAATTTTACAAATGTCGTTTTGGCGTTTCAATAGTTATTCACTACGCATTCGATTATATGAAAGTTAAACGTAATTGCCGCCATAAATTTGACATCGGGTTTTTGCTTATATAGTTGCCATCTCTATCCTTTATTTATAAATTGATCAGGTCAATTGAGTTTTCTTCAGATTTACCAATCTTCAGATTTATTGGATTAAACGTTTTTAAGTATTTTCGGTAATCTTCCGAAAACTTTAAAAATACCTTGGTAATTAAAATTTGGTCGCTAACCAGTAATCCGGAGAGTGATGAATCTTGGTGGAAAATTCTACCCTTAAAATTCGTGACTCACTATAAAACATAATTTTTGTAGGGTTTCGTTAGTCCTACGTTAATTTTACGTTACCCAAAATGTAAATTTGAGAATTTTCTAACTTAATGGCCCCATGGTAATTATTTGTGGAATAATTTGACTTTCTTTAACTGATACAATCACCTTTCAATCTTTGCAAAATTTGATTTTAGAGCGCGTTTGATTCATGTTTAGTAAAATATGTACTTTAATTAGTAATGGATAGGGCGCATGGTGGGGACCATAAGCGCCTAGTATTTTATTAAATTAATTTACTTCCATAACTCAATCGTACTAAAACAAACAAGAAATGATTGTATGCGTCTCACAGTCTAATATTCAATGAAATTTTTATCTATTAAGTAACACTGTGCCACAATAAAATTCATTGTTAAATTTTTTCTTCAACAAAAATTTCAATGTTAAAACGCGTATCAAATAACGATAACTTATGTGTTTACTTTAATTTCACTGTTTCCACCAAATATATTAATTTCGTAAGAATTTCAGGTCAAATTTTGAATAATCAAGCAGCAAAATGTCTAGTCAAACATTTTTATTATTCTCAAAAGTTTGGAATATTAATGTTAAATTAAAATCTTTCTTCTCTGCATTTAAAATATTTCTATAAGCCGATTAGTTTATTACTTTATATAGCTTCCTTATGTGTTTTATAAACTCTGTATAAAGAAATCGATTCTAGTCGATAAGCCGCATAAGCCGTAGTATTCTGCGCAAATTAGAATTTAACCTTTTGCACTCCACTGACACCTATACGGTGACATGAGCATAACAAATAATTTTTTTGCTGTAACACAACAGAAATATAAATATACATATGTAATAAAATATATAAATCAACTTTAAGCATACATGGGGTAAATTATTCACTAGAATACATAATGATATCGTAAAGTGTGGGTAAACTGACAGTTTTAAATGATAAGCACGTTTCCATCGTGTAAAAAATCATGTAAAAAAGATCATATAAACAAAGGGGGTATTTGTGAATATGATTCGAACTTATTCTTATATTTGAGGGATTTGAGTGCATTCGAGTCAAATTCACAAATAGCCCCAATGATTTATAGGTGTAATCAAACATCATAGTATATTAGAGATGAGTCATTCAGTACAAAAAATAATAAACTCATTTCTTTATATAAAATATTTACGTATATGTATATCAAAGGACCCTATATATTGCATCGGGGGACCATATTTTTGCCTGATATTTTTGTACTGAATGAATCAACTTTAATATGGGATTATCTTTGGTGTAATATACGAAGACACAAATACAAAAGTCAACAGCCGCACAAACTTGATCTCCTTTGTTATTTGATCTTCTGTTTTTTTACAGTTGTGCATGATTTGTTTTTACTTCGGTCTAAAAAGACCAAAGCATTGAAATTTTGTCAAAAATTGATTGGTCCAAAACCACCTTTCTCGAAGTTTTGAAAGTCTCTGAGTCTAAAAAAGCAACAAAATATCCGTCCGTCTGACTGGATGTCTCGAGAAATTAACCTCTACTCGAATAGTAATGATTCGTTTCTTGATTTAGTATTTGCGAATAACATTTATATGTTCATCAAACTTTTGGACGTTTTCTAAATAGTGAACGTTACGTACCTTTGAGAAAGAATCGTAATTATAGTTACCCATCTTGGTTTGATGACAGCCTGATAAATTTGCGCAATCATAAGAATAAAGCTTACTATATAGACTTAGGAAAAATGATTGCGCACATAACAATTTAAATTTTATAATTCTTCGTGACCAATTTAAATCTGAATTTGAGGTTAAATACTGCCAGTACATTCAATCGATTGAAGCCAAAATTAAAATGACGCTAAACAGTTTTGGAAATTTGTGAATGATAAGCGCAGCACAATTACTGGATTTCCATCTACAATGAGATATAACAACATAAAGCTTAATACAGTTTCTGATATTTGCGCAGGGTTTGCAAACTGTCAGTGTATAAAACATGTGATATTCCAATTGATAATAATCACTTCATTAGTGCTTCCCAATATAACATTACTCATTTAGTAATAACGGAGGATGAGATTATCAAGGCTCTTATAGATTCTAAGAATGAATGCGGACCTGATGGGAATACCCTCATCTATTCTTAAATCGGTAGCATCTTGCATAACTACTCCTTTATGTTATCTGGTCAATCAATCTTTGGCGAGTGGATATTTCCCAGATGTCTGGAAAATCGCACACATTGTTCCAATTTATAAACCAGGTGATCCCCTTGATATATCAAACTATCGGAGTATTTCAATTTTGTCTACAATAACAAAACTTTTTGAATTAATAGTGCCTAATCATTTGACATTTTATACAAAACAAATTATCTCACCTTTCCAGCATGGTTTCACTTGTGATAGATCAACATCTACCAACCTTTTGCAGTTTACAAAGTTCGTAATCGAATCAGTAGAGGCTAAGGCACAGGTTGATGCAATCTATTTTGATTTTGCTAAGGCTTTTGACTCAATTGAGCACAGAATTATTATAAAAAAACTTGCTGCGATTGGTGTTGATTCAAGGTTTCTAAAGTGGATTGCATCTTACTTGGTAGACAGGAAACAGTTTGTTCTATTGAGTCACATTAAATCAGATTTTATTTATTGTCATTCGGGTGTTCCTCAAGGCTCCCACTTGAGCCCTATTATCTTTCTTTTATTTGTGAATTATGTCACCGATATATTTAAATTTTGTAATTGGGGTTCTATATCTTACCGATTTTGATGAAATCCAACATGTGCATTGGAAATGGGAATCTAAAATGATTTTTGGAAGAATTTCTAGAATATAGCGAATAGAGGTGGAATTTGGCTACTTCTTAACCGGTTTTAGTGAAATATGATATCCGCGATGAAAATGGGATTCTAAAATAATTTTCAGATAAAGTTCTGGAATTTTGCCAAGTATGATGGAACTTTTCTATTCCATAACCGATTGTCATAAAATTTGATATATGCCTTGGAAATGGGATTTTAAAATGATTTTTAGATATCATTCTGGAATATGGCCATAAGTATGATGGAAATTCCCTATTTTTTAACCGATTATGAGGAAATTCGACAAATTGCTTGGAAACTGCATTATTAAATGATTTTAAGATTAAATTCTGGAATATGGGCAATTAGGAAATACCTTATCTATTTTCAACATATTATGATGGATTTTGATGTTTCCAACTAATATAGAAGGAAATGTGACAAAAAAATATTTTTGAATGAGGTCGTGAGGAATAAGTCAATATGGCTTTTAAATTGTTGTCTGATGAGGTTTCTGTAAATCATGCAGCTATTGAAGTTTCTTTGAGGCAACGTGAACGATTATTTCAATTGCGTAACGATCAAGATTATCTTCGAAGTAATATTCAAGTTCGCCTTGAAACTTTTCTCGCTTTAAACGTTGGGTATGTTTCCTGAGTATTTACTGTTAGAGCTGTAAGTTTGGCCATGCTTAAAAAATGAAGTGTGTGGCACACACGCGCTGATGAATTAAAACTACTAACGATAGTGAAGAGTCTCGGAATTAGCAGTGTTATTATAGAATCACCTTTCCTTTCACCTTAAGGAAAATAGCCAAGTTCTATCATACTTGGCCGTATTTCAGAACTTCATCCAAAAACCATTTTAGAATCCCGAAATTTTCTTTCTAGCAATTTCATAATAATCGGTTGGGAAATAGGCAAGTTCCATCCCACTTGGAAATATTAAATTTAACCAAAAATCATTTTAGAATCCCATTTTTACTTAATTCCATCGAACATGTCGAATTTCACCAAAATTAGTTAAGAACTAACCAGTTTCATCCTGCGTGGCCCCATTCCTGAACTTCATCTAAAAATCCATACTAATTAGTCATATTCCAGAACTTCACCTAGAATCATTTTAGAATCACATTTCCATCGTACTTGTCGAATATGCTTCGCTTTTCTTCCATATTCAATTACAAAATGATAGCCAGTGACATGATATAGTTTCTGTGTAAAATTACCGGTCAACATTGTGTTAACCAGATGCAGAAAATTCTATATTAAAGATCTTGAAACAAGCAACAGCTGTTAAATTAAAATTTAAATTAATAAAATGTTGGTAGAACGCTTATAATCACATAGGGCAGGGCCAACACGTATTCTCTCGAATTTGCTTCAAGTTGTAATTCGACACACGGTTGAGATGTATAATAGTTTCTCATGAAACAAGCTACCAAACTCGCACTTAATATTTTAATAATATTATCTATACAAAGTTACAATACGTCATAACTCGACCAAAAACAGAAGTTAATCTTTGGTCACTTGATACCACTAGAAAGGTTTGAGAAAAAGTCTTGGATTGTGATGTCTTTCAAACGAAGGCCTACGCTACAACGAAATTAAATAATAAAAAACACCAACATACTCAGGTAGATAAATGAGATTGCTAATTTGTGGATGTCGAAGAGACTTCGAAGGGTACCATTAGAGAAATCTTGAAGCGCAACATCATTCTACATTTTTACCATCATTCACGATTTCGCCCCACTGGCGCGAATGGAATTTCTGCTCCCTATACGAGCGGATGGCGATTGTTCGATGAAGTGCATTAAACGAAGCATCTAATAGCTATACAAGAATTTATTAATATCAGGTGATTTTGGGAAAATTCCTCCTATAGGAAAGAAATTCGCGCAGAATTTTGAGAAATACTGTGTTTTCATTATGGTCAGCTTTATTTAGGGCGAGTTCGATTGCGCCTCGAAGTCAGTGATTTAGTGTCCCCTGAAAGGATGATTACATGTTCTATACGGACAATAGGTGCTACACCGTGAACGTAGTGTAAAAATGTTTAGTAACATAAACCATCCCGAAAAATTTACATAAATAAACTTAAGTGTGGTTACTCCACTTCGGATCTATAATAGAAAATTTGATGTTATGAATTGTATTGATGTTCCAGAATATTTTTAAAATAAAAGCTTGCGTGTGCGATGTGGGCGAATTTTATTAGTAAAGGAAAGACCTCATTTCGGCTTAACTTTGACTAATTTTATTTTCCATAAAGAGTACTTCAAATGGCAACAAACATTTGATATACAAGCGCATTTCCCTCGCTTATAATAAATATTTATAACTTTGTAACCAATACAAATTCTCAATATAAGTATGTAGATCATTTAATATCAGTCATTAATCATTCGTAAATTTCCAATTTCCTTTAAGTATGGTATTTCCTCTTTTAGAAGCTATTTATAAATCTCATATCTCTTAAGGTCATTTACGAAAATATTAAAGAAATAATAGGAATACTTATTATAATTTACAATAAGTAGAAGCAAATTACATAGTCTAGTCAACCTTAAAATAAAATGCAAAAAACAAGCGTTACATTAAAATAAATTGTGATCTGAAGATGTGCTAACAGCCAACAAGAATTTATTGTTACATAAACTCTTAATAAGTGTATACGCCTGCAAATTAAATTCATTGCAATGAGTATAAAGAAATAATAAGCTTGATTTAACTGCACCGTCTTTTAGTAGTGTGCTTCAAAATATTAAGATTATTATGTACAAATATATGAAACGATTTACTTAGACTTAATCATATACAAAATTAACCAGTTAATAAGCATACATATTATAGTTTGAGGTTAAAAACTTTACACTTACATAAACAATGTTGAATAAAGTTGTTATTGCAATACAGCAAAAACTATTATATTTTACTTTTTATGGGGTAAGTGAAGTGCACTAACCTATTACGCTACTATGACTCGTTTTACTATTACAATGTAATTAATATGCATATTTATGGTGAGTGCATTAAAATCTGTCAATTAATTGGAAATAAGGAAAATCTGCACGTTTTATATTGTTCGATGTTTTCTTGTAAAAAAAATCTATTATTTATTATTAAAGAAGATGGTAAGAAGCATCTCTGCATAATTGTCGAAATAGTCTTAAAAAATAAACGCAAGTATATGATTCGAAATTTACTCAGTCAAGCTTTATACTTAATCAATAAAATCAAAAGAGGTTTCA
This sequence comes from Tipula helvola, assembly GCA_963556165.1. Classification (NCBI taxonomy): domain Eukaryota; kingdom Metazoa; phylum Arthropoda; class Insecta; order Diptera; family Tipulidae; genus Tipula; species Tipula helvola. Next base: position 127,215,100 of record OY744483.1, read on the forward strand.
TTTTTTTGACATTAACTATAATTTGATCACCAATAAAATCATTAAATTTACAGTAGTAGTTAGAATTTGAATTAGTCTATCTTCCGTCAAAGCTGAAATATTTTATAGGTTTGCAGCTAAATAAAATTCACAACTGCTTGGCTTATAATTTTACTAGTAGTTAGTAGTAGTAGTCGTAGTTTCAAAAACCGAATTCTTTTAAATTTTTAGTTTTAAATTTAAGACCTGAGTCTGAAACTGGACTACATATTTTTGAGTACTAATTTCTGACAGTTATTTGGAAAAACTGCACACCTTGGTTAGTATGCACCACCGACTGCAGTGAATAACATTTATGCATAAAAATTCTCCTGTCAGATATAAATCCCCAACTGAACCGCATCTTAACTTCACCCCATATCAGCCCTCATTCAATTATAACTCAACCCCAACGCACCCTTAACAAAACCCCAAACTCAACGCAAAATTAAACTCTAAAATTAAAATTGCCCAAATCAAATGGAAAGACTACATTCGTAGATGAACTCAACTCAAACAATTTAAATTAACTCTAACTCAGCCTTCAATTTAACCCACAAATGAATTCCCAACTAAACTAATGACTCAACACTTAAACCAAACCCAACCCAACCCTAACTCCACAGTAACGCAACCCTAACCCAGTACTTAACTCAATCCGAAAATATAAAGGGCTGAAACCTCTTGAGGTGATCAGAACTTCGGTCTTGAAAATTAGTTCAACTCCCAAATCAATTCGTAACTGAGCCCCTTAAGTCAACATTCAGCTCAACCTCTAACTCAATTTACAAGGAAATACAATCCTAAATGCAAACAGCAAAATGACCAAAAAATCTAACCTTCAACTCAATCATAAAATCAACCCCAAATCAACTTTCAAATCAACCCTTAACCTAATCCCAAATTAACCCTTACATAATTCCCCAGTCGAATAACTCACTTAACCCCAACGCAAGCTAACTAAACATTAATTCAACTTCAACTCAACTTAGCTCGAACCAAATCTCAACCCTCTGCTTAACTCCACATTTAATAGCCAACCCAACCCAAAAATCAACTCGAAGTTTGGTTCAAATCGGTCATGTCTTTAAATATCATACACATATACTGTATATACCTATAAACACTCAAATATGTATATAGATTGATGAACTGCTCATTAATCTGTAATCCAACCCCATCTCAACACTGATTCAACCTGCAAACCTGTATCCTGATCAACCCTCAATTCAACCACAAACTGTACGCCAAACTCAATCCTCAAACCAGCATATAAAAAAGAATTTGTCAACTGCTCACCATATCTTAATATTCAAACCAGAAACCAATACACAGGACCGGCTCAAGGTGTGTGCGAACTGCGCGATCGCTGAGATGGGTAAAACACTAAAAAAACTGACTTCGACAATTGTGTCAAAAACTTAAAATTATGGTCAGAAACTGTCTAAAAACTGTCGGAAAGTGTTAAAAGCTGTGCGAGTTATATTGGGAAAAACAGTAAACAAAATATTCTTATTGTTTCGTGAGCAAGATTTTGCTACTGTTTCGTGAGCAAGATACTAGCAAATTTCGTAAATTTCCAAACTGTTGAAACAGTTCTGAACGTAAATGAAGCTAAAATTTTATATTTTTCAATTTTTTTTGCTGTCTGAAAGTCGATTTCGAAAAGTGTCAAAAACACAGGTTTTGAAAGATTTTATCAAGAATACGTGTCAAAAGTGTCGAAAACTGTGTCATAAATGTGTCTATAGTTTCCGAAACTACCCATCTCGGGTCTTAAAAACCAGTTTTCAACACTACCCATTCCCGATTTTTAACTCAATTTTTTTTTTGATTTTTCCTATAACTGCTGGGGTTTTGAAAAATCTTTCTGTAAGCGACAACAATAATTTCTACGAATTGAACTATGTTGTTTTTCTATGGAAAAATCAAAGTAAGTCCGTCTGTCTGGATGTCTAACGGTATCTCAAGAATAGCTTGTCCGATTTGAAGTTTCTTTTCGCCAATCTGTTTCTATAGTCAAGGCGGCGAATTGAAAAGCACTTCAAGACAACCGATCACCTTCCATACGAATTGATGGCAAACCGCGACTTTATTATCAGTTTGAAGGTTGTTGAGTTTGGAGTTGGGTTGAGGGTTCAGTGGAGTCTATTTGCGGGTAAGGTTGTAATTGAGTTGAGGCTGGTTAGAGTTGAGCGTTCATTGTTCATCTGCGATCAGCGTGGGTGGTTGAATCTATAATCGAGTTAGGGATGGCGTTAGTTTTTTTAAGTTGAGCTGAGGATTGAGTTGCACGTTGAGTTAGGGTCTAAGTCGAAGCTTAAGTGATGGATTCGATGGGTTAGCATTCCGTTGCGGTTATGAATGCATCCAGTGCGTACTTAGGGTATACAACCAAAAATGATCTACTGGGCGTTTCTTACACTCATTAGGCGTATGGTCACCTACGCATATCGGTAGAATGGGGGCCTAAAAGTGAGCAGAAGGCAGTGTAAACTTTATTGAATAAGGTTCAGCGTATAGCCTGCATCGGTGTTTCGGGCTCAATGAAAACGTGTCCAACTGCTGCGATGGAGGCACTTCTATGACTGACTCCATTGCACCTGCGGAAGGAAATATCAAACCAAGCAATATGAAAATCCTCGGACTGTATGCCAGCTAAAGTGGACTTCCACAAACCATTCTGTGTTAGGTTACCTGACCGGGGTGTGAGGAGTGCAGAGGGATCATCCTTTGAGCGAGGGTCACTGGTATAGTTTACGCAGGTGGATCAACAACGGAAGATGGGGCGGGGGTAGGCATATACGGGAGTGGGACTTAACTCTCGAAGTTCTTGGGTACCAATGCAAGCAGAAGTACATGCTATAGAACTTTGCGCTAGAATAGGCATAGCAAAAGGCCTAAACGATGCGAAGGTTTATATTGTATCAGACAACTAACCGGCCTTAAAGCTCTTAGATGAAGGTTATCAAATATCTGGCAAGCTCAAATAAGGTAACACTTATACTGGAATCAAAGGAAATGAGGCAGCTGCCTGAATATGTGACGGCTATTTGAACAGGGTCCAAGCATAAAAGATTTGTTAGGTCGCAATGCGAGGTGGCTTGAACGTCCACAAGGCCCTTTAATAATAACAATAATAATACGTCTATTAGGTAAGCACCTGCAAATAATCTCATACGTTCTCTTTCATTTGAGTTTCAAGCCAGAATTATTTCTGAAAGTAATTTCTGTAAAGTAATAGTTATAGAATTTTTACATTTTGTGAATAGGGGCACTAATAACTTGCAAATGCAGACATATAAAGGGTCTTTATCAATCCATTTGTCGTTTATGCTGCCCTAATACGCCTTGTGATTCTCTATTTTCCCTTTGTTTTTAGGAAAATGAGATATTCTAGCAATTCCAAAGCGCATATTCTATCTTATCCTAGGCCAGTTTAGCCGTATTTACCCTGCAAATATTGTGTTACATATAATAAATAATTTAAACATTTTTGAAAAATTAGAATGGCACTCAATTATACCTAAAAGTTTGAATTACTCAAAACGATAAAAATGCAGATAGCCCCATTGCGCTTAGTAGGGCAGTATGGATGTGAAACTTGATGCTATACCGAATGAGTATAAAAGACTGTGCTTTATGACTTTCGAGAAAAGAATCTATGCGTGATTGCTCAGAACTCACCAATAGTTGCACAAAACGGAATTCTCATATTAAGAAACCAAAAACAAAAATTTTTGTGATTCATGTTGCATTTGGTTCGCGGAAATGGCTCCATCGGATTCACTCGATGAAAACTATACTTACCAATTTCTATCAGGTAAGCGGCTAAGCGCCTGTAAATAATCTCATTCATTCTCCATCATTTGAGTTTCAAGTCTGAATGACTTGTTATGATTTGTTTTTGTGACATTTCTTTTTGATAAAAGGCTAAGATTTTATGATTTATTTTGAATATTTTATTGCTTTTACCACACGATCATTCTCTTCTTCAGTGCTAACATCAACGAGCATCATGCCAACCATATAATACAGAATTGATGCGCTGAGTTTCAAACTTAATTTTACGGAGTACTATTATAATGTTTGATATTATCTGTGTAACATACTGTCCATTTCTAACAGTTGTAGTAAAAACTACTACAATACAGTTAACGCTAAAATTATTAAACCCAATGCTGAATAGCTACAGTTTAAGCAGTACTGTTTTGTAAATTAAATGTGTTCGATTGTTTGAGTTGATGAATTAAGAACTATGATAGATGAAAATCGATTTGCTTGTTGTAGAAAGTATTTAGTAAATTTATGTTGTTTGTTTTATTCACAATCCAGTGATTCATATCTAGACTGATATTATGGATACAATCAAAATACATTATGAATATTTATCTCTACAGAAATCTTTTAGCGAGACCGCTTTCAACATTTTCTGTAAGCTGGAGTAGCATACAGGAAAATCGTATGTGCTTAAGCGTCTATAATATATTTACAAGTTTCACTACCTAAGTTTCGCAAAATGGTTTAAACATAAAATTACAGAAAAACAAAATATTTTAAAATGCATTATTTTATCAACATTAAAATAAATCTAATAATAAAAATATTAAAAATAAAAACGATCATCTCATTAAAATACTAAAATAAGAAAAAAATGATTTATAACGTGTAAGTAAAAATTAATTTTTATCTTCTTTCGTTTTGACTAACGCATCTTCACTTAACACAGGTATCGTTATCATATGTAAAGAAAACCAAAATTCATATGTAGGAAGAAATTATAATTGTAAAATAATACACCATTAGTACTTTTTAAAATGAATGTAGGTGAAATGTACATCGATCGTACGATTACGTAATACAAGGACACCGTAAATCATAAATGTAAATTTACCAACCAAATTACTCATCACGCTGCACCGCCAATGATATTTTAAAACGTAGAAATGTTTACCGAGTCGTTCGCGGTTGAATTGATTTAAACGAAATGATAAGGTCTTAACATTTTTTTTTTGGTTAAAGCTTTTCTCACGTTTTAATTGTATGTATGTTTGTATGAACGTGTTTATGTATACATAATACACTTTTCACCTATTATTCAATGACATTGTGTTTATTATTGCCTATATATGTACAAAGAAATATTATATAATCTTTCTCGATCTTATTACATAAATATGCCATATACATAATTTCAAGTTCATTGTTATTGTGGTTCAAGGTGACAACATAATAAGTATGTTGTTGAAGGTGTCAGAAATAACATCAGCCGAGTATTTTAATTGTTATTTATAAAAGGATGCAACAAGCTACTGATTTTTATTGTATCCATAAACGACTTTTTGTTTGGGTGAGAATTCTAAATGAACGTAAAGACCATTGAACCGGATTAAACAAATGGCGGTTAATTTAAAACAATTTTTATTCATTATGATTAATTATTTTGCTGTATAAACAAGGCTTTTAACTTTCTTCAAGAATACTTATACCTGCTTTAAGCAATTTGATTTAATTTATCTGGATCTTTAATCATATTCCCTTATTATATTTAAACATATTATTAAAAAATTATAATGTGTATACGGTTTAATAGGATATTCGTCGACTCAATATGCTGAACTAATCTTAAAACATCTATTTATGTATTATTATGCTGCATAGCTTGATCACGTTTGTTATATAAAACATAATTATATAATTTATGCATATTATAGCTGAAATGGTTGAATGATCTGTATGGACTGATGAGTGATAGCAAAGGTTGTCAAACTTGTTATTTGAAATATTTTGATTAACTTTAGTCATTAACTTTGTATGATATTGAATGTATCGATGAGTAATTCTCTTGGATCATCTAAGTATGTGTTAGCTTATTTTATAATAGTACAATATTGGGCGAACAATGTAATATTTAAGAAAGAAAGTTAACCGGTGTGGTGTTTTTAACATATTATTTAACACTTTTTGTTAACACATTTACGTGAGTGTACAACTGTGTAACAGTATTTATGGTTCGTAATTTCGCGTTTCAATAATAAATATTTTTATTTAATTTTATAACTTAACTAAGTAGAGAAAATATTGGAATCTATCGTGATAATTTACCTTTTACCAAAAGATTTAAGATGGTATCGTCAACCTTGACAATCGTAATTTTTTGCGTAAGCTTAATGCTTTTGTTAAAAATAACGTCTTTTACTAGAGTTACATTAATTTTCTTAGAAAAATCCAAACTTTTTAACTACATTAAATACCGGACGTATACTTAAAACTTGACCGGCCGGTCAAGTGGCAAAATTGTTCGATTTTCAACTGAAGTAAAGTGTAAAACATTTTTTGGAAATTTAAAAAGTTTTTTTGATATAACTGCAATTTCAGGTTGAGGGTAGGGTTGCCAGATACAACTTTAGCAAAAGAAGTACATTTCTGGCATAATGAACAATTTTTTTGTAATATTTTTTGTTGAGACTTAAGCTACATGCAATAGAAAAAATTACATGCGATAAAAAGGGAAAAGTATAACACAAAAATGCCGGCATGCTACAATTGTTTTGGTGAGATAAAATCGACGAGATAATTTTTGACGAATGGAAGTTTATTTTTCAAAATATCGAATTTCCTTTGTCTAAAATTAAATCTTTCCAACGTAAATTTTAATTTATAATTAAAAGTTTAACCCTTGTGTACGCACCCGGCTACCCGGGTAGCCATTTCAATTTTAAATAATTGTGGGGACTGCAATTTTGAAGTTAGACGTTTCTAGCTTCTTGAGATCCAAAAATTGACTATTAGTTTTCGATATTTGTATAGAAACTGGATAAAAATTATTTCTTGATGTAGTTATGTGTGAATAATTTTCTTTACCCTTCTAACGCATACCCGGCCACCCGGGTAGCCAGAACAAAATATAAGGAAAAGACTTAGTTTTATTTTAATTTATTTTAAATTGTATATCCCTATTGCGTTCCGCATTGAAATTTTGTATAAAAATTTAAAAATATATTATTTTATACCAGTGTTCGCAAGGAGTTGGTTATTACCGTGCCAATACAATTATGTTTTCAAATGACTGATTTTCTGCGTGCCAAATCAAAATATAATATTTAAATATAATATTAAGATCATCATAGTTCTATTTTAAGACGCATTTTATTATCCCAAAACTCGGGCTCAAAGTCTTAACCCGAGCCAATTGCCTTAGGCCGTTCTATTCCTAATTCTTTTCAACATGTTCATCTATAAAAATACGAACCTGCAAGGATATTTGGAGCAAACATTTTTTATCTATCTATTTCAACTATTATGAAATGGTGTGTTAAAATTCTGTTACACAATGATCTGGCATCTTCAACTAAATGGTCAAGTAGGTTTAAGTAGATGAAGTAAAATGATTCAGAATTTTAGATCTTCTTACGAATTTCCAGTTTTAAATCTTTACACGTGAGAGTTAACCTTTTTGCTAATCGTATTTCTCTGGAATTTTGTTTAAACTTTTGGTTCAATGCCTTTTTAATTAATTGATATTTAAATTCAAATTAATAACATTTTTTCATTCAAGAATACTATCTATCGCAAAAGTGCTTCTTAATTCTCGTAATTTGTAGTACTAAATAAACCCTGAACTAAAATTACAAGCTTACGAATAAAATATCGCTAAACTCACCCATTTTAAACATATCGATAACTAATATCGGTAAAAATATGTTATCACCTAGTAATTTACTTTCGAACTTTCCGTATTTGTTGAAAATACTTGACATTCATTTCAACGGTGGTTGTTTGTATGCCCAAATTGATTTACTGTTTTCCTAGTTCTCCAGCATTTCAATAGTTAGGCTTTATTAAAATTCTAAAAGCCATCTCTCTTTTTTGGAAAAATTCTAAAATTTTTTGACGTGCCAGGCCAATTTTTAAACGTGCAAAATACAAAATTTATAAAATAAATGCAACAACATAGCAGAACCGGCAAAAATCTGTTGAAAAAACAGAAAAACTACACTGGGCTACCCGGGTGGGTCGGGTGTGTACTAACATAAATTTTTTTGGGTATACACACAAGGGTTAAGTATACGACGAGATTCCACTTTAAACCCAAAATGCTACGTGTGCTAAAATTTGCTAAATTAATTTAGTCAATAGTGAGGAGCATTTTCTGTTTATTCAAGTTAAACAAATGCCTCACTTTTTATTGTAATTTCATAATAATAAGTTTTACTTATAGGGAAACAGACACCGGCCAAAAGACAGTTTGGAACCTTATTGCAGAAAATTATTGATGGATTTAATGAGACAAACGCTAATTTTACATAGAAAATACAAATCCGTGCGATAATTTCAAACACAGTCAAAATTATATGTTGACAAAATACTTCGCTTTATACTACTTAAAGCAGCATGCACGATTCAACTCGTGCATCAATCTTAAAATGCTGCTGTCGCGTATGGAACACATTGCCTTCGTTTTCGCTTACAGATTGGAATATATTTTACTTATTTTTTAAGATCTCTGCTCGGGTGTGAGTCGTCCCCACGCTGTAACAACCGCTTATGGTTGTTCTGTTTTAATTAATTCAAATCTGTAATTACTAATGAAAACTCAAGCGACGCTACACGTGTATTACTTGCCTTAAATTCTCTTCCACTATGCGTCATCCATTCATTCAAATTGTTTTATAATTGAAAATACTTTCTTTTACTGTGTACCATTATACACTTCTCCTCAATTATGTCGTGTTCGTTTTTTTTTTGAATGTATGGAGCAGCGGTATGGTGTGTTGGTATCTTGTTTCATTTGTTTTATTTTTATGCGCGCGTGGATTTCGTATTAAAATGGAATGTTCGAGAGATTTGATTGTTTGGTATGGCCGGGTGTGATGTGAATCGATTTTGGGTGACGTTGTGTGTGTACGTCAGCCGAAGTCTATCGGTCGGTTTTTTTTTCTATGGTTAATTATTTTTTGGGGTGGGGATACAAATTTTTTATACGTGTCGGATTTTTTTTTTTTTTAGTTTAGTCTAGTTTTGAAATTTAACGAGATCAGATAAAGTCTAGTTTTGGGATTCGAGAAAAGTGTCTCGGTTTTTGTTTGAAATTTTTTTTTTTTTTAGTTTAATGATAAAAAGTCTAGTTTTTGCTTAAAAATAAGGATAATGCTCGTTTTAATTTTGGATCGGTGAAGTCTTGGTAAAGATTAAAATATAAAGAAAAATCAAGTTTGGAGTTTAATCCAGTTTATCTGGTTGTTTGGTGAAATTATAAAAAAAAAAAAAAAATAATCATGAAATTATAAAGATAAAGGCGTGAGAAAAATGGCGCACATTTTTTTTTGTTTCAAGTTTGTTTGAACTTTGAAAAATTTTTTTTTAATAATATTTGATTGGTTAATAATACCGAATTGTCAGAAAAATAAATAATAATAAAATTAATTAAGTAAACTCAGTTAAGTTATAGAAATAGGAACTTTCCTTTTGTACATATGAAAAGAAATTTTTTTTGTGCTAATTATGTATGTTGTGTAACTGTGTCTCATGATGAAATAAGTATATAAGAACTTTTATATTACCTACATTGTGATTCGGAGGAAATATTGTTAATAAAAGTGTTCCTATTAATAAACTTTAAATAATTGTTTTTTGGTTGGTTACATTTGTGTGGTGAGACTAAAATTTCTTATCCAGTACTGGTTCTGGTACTGGTAGTGTTCGAATCGCATTTCATTTGGTGTTCTCTGGAGTATTGGAGAAAAGTTCCAGCCAGTGGGAAAGTTCAGTGAATTATTTTGTATTGTGGTTCCACAAGGCGATAATCCGATCATAGTGGTGTGTAATCGGAAACGGGTGGAAAAAAAAACCCTCCCGAAGTAAAGTAATTGATATGGTGGCAGCTGACCTTGCAACGCATGTGGGTCGACGACGGTGAGAAGGGGTGCTGTGTTCCTGCGTCGGCGCTGTAATTTTGTGGTTGGACGCGCCAAGTTTGTATATTCAGGTGTGGTGTTTTCCAAGGAAAATAGATAAAACTTGGAAACACCGCGTGTTTTTATATTTCTAATAATTTGTGAGCCAACCTTGATGGTTTTTTATCCCATTATATTTTTATTATATATATTTCTAATTTTTGCTGGTGTCAGGTTTCGGGTGGCGTCACGTACGACACACCCTAAAATCGATTCACATATCACGCGTTTTGTTTTTTTGGGTTAACGTTTTTTTTTGTTAGTTTTCAGTTTTTTCCAGTTTACTAATTTTCCGTTCATTAAATTAGTTTCTTTTGCTTTCATCAGTAATTACAGTTCAAATAGTATGATTTTTGTTTTTTTTTCTTGGTTAAATTTTCCCCAGTGCAGTGTAAATAGTGCCATGTCCCATTAACTTTCTGTAGTGATCACGTGAGGGATGGAAGCGTCTCATGTTGGGTTAGTGCGCGACGTTTTCTTGTATCGGAGGTGTTTTAACTCGGGGGACGGGGGTGTCACTCTAGGGGGTTTCGACCAGGTCTGGAGGAAGGGTGTCCTTCCTTCTTTCTATGGCGTCGGTGACCGCCGCGACCGGGAAACGGCATCCCGGTAGGCGGCCCGACGAATAAGGGGACTCTTCCTGCAGACAGGGTGGAGGTCGCCGGAGTGACATCAGCGTCCTTGGTAGGAACACACACTTTATGATTATCTACCACTGTGGCTCGTGGCAAAGGTAGGATATTTTTTCTTGACCCGTTTGTTTTATCTCTATGCGGTTTTCTAGCATAGAAATATGTCTGGTAAACCCCACGCCTAGCGACGAGTGTAGCCAGTACCATACCGCAGCCAGACCGCTATTTCTATGTTCTGTTAACACAATCCCTCTTTTGTGGGGATTGTGTTACATTATTACGAATTAAATTATTTTTCAACAAATTGAATTTATTTTGAAATGAAGCCAATTTACATAATTTAAAAAGGAAGAAGAAAATTTTTATTTTTAAAACTCGTCAAGGTATGAAAAGTATTTAAATAAAAGTACAAACAATTTGTGGTATTGTCGATTTCCTTCAACAATAGATGGAATTAGCATCTAAGTAAATAAAGGGGTCGAGAATTGTCAAATTCAATTGTTTGACAGTTCTGGTGTCCCTTATTATATAGTTAAATTTTGTTCCAATGGTTTTTACCAGATGTCAGCTACTTTGTTGGAAATCGCGAATTAATAATAATAATTTGAAAGTTTTAATTAATAATTAAAGTATTTAAATTATAATTTTTTTTTTAAACTTTATGTTGATTTTATTTTGATTTATTCATAAATAAAAATAAAAAAATCAGCTCAATCAAGACTGATGACATTTGTATTAATATTGATACCACAATCTCGTAGCGCTACTAGCTAAACCTTAGTCTGTCAGTGCACTTGATTATTAGTGATAGACTAGCTAATCGGGCTTAGCTATTCGAGCTTAGCTAATCCCTAGACTTTTTGTGGTAAAAGGTATAGCTTGTGGCGCCACTAGTTTGTGGTATGGAAATTAATACATATGTAAGTCATCAGTTTTGATCGACTGATTTTTGATTTATTTTTTAATAAATCAAATAAAGCCAACATAAACTTAGAGAGCCCCATCATTTGGCGGATTATGGGGGCGGCTGTCAAATCTCTTAAATATCATTTAAGGTGAGTAATGGGTAATACAATCTATACATTTGAGGAGCTAAAAACAATAGCGGTAGAAATTGAAGGCATATTAAATTCCAGGCCAATCTGTATTTCGTCAACCGATGACCTAGATGCTTTAAACCCTGGCCATTTTTTGATTGGTCGGCCTTTAACCCAACTACCAGAACCTGATCTTACACAGATTCCATCATCACGCCTAGTTAGATGGCAACATTTACAAAAGGAGTTACATCAGTTGTGTCAGTGATGGCACATAGAATATCTTGTAGTTACACAGACGAACAAAGTGGCAATTACAAGGAGAAAAACTTAAAATCAACGATGTGGTGTTAATTAAAGATGAAAATCTACCCCCAGCCAAATGGTTATTGGCTCGTATCGAGTAAATACATCCTTGAACTGACAAAATATTTCGTGTTGTGACGTTAAAAACCAAATCAACAACATTAAAGCGTCCAGTGCATAAATTATGCAAGCTGCCTCTCGACGATAATTGAAATGATAGATTCAACGGGACGGTATGTTGCAGCTCGATGGTAGAGTCACATAGATAATAATTACCTAAAAAACGAGGTAAGAAAAACTATAATTAACTGGACAGTTTACAGCATCACAGAGATGTTACAGAACTCTGCGTCTTCTACACATGCTTGCATGGTAAATGTTCTGCAGAACTATCGGAGAAAATACCACCATTCGTTACAACAACAAGAGTAACAAGAGGCACAACCAATGCACATAGGCTTACGGGGAAGCTCCCGAAACCTCGAACTGAAGAAATCAAGCGCGAATTTTTATACCGAACATCAAAAAAGTGGAATTCGCTAATACACTTCAAATTTCCGAAGGAATACAAAATGAATAAATTTAAGATAGCTATTAGTCTGTACTTGCAGGATTGCGCATTGGGTGCAGAAGCTCTGACAGTTGCAAGGAGCTAGGACCGTTAATAAGTCCGCTCTGCACCCAATTAAAAAAATGTATAAAAAAAAAAATAGTAGATTTACTTATCTTGTCAAACAGCATGTTACGATTTTTCAGTAGCCAAATACCTAAATTAAATGTTACATTTTTTATTACATTACATTTTCCACAAGTAGTTTCATTGAATTATTGCTGATCTTGCACATCATTTTGAGAGTTTTAGTGTGGTGTAAATAATATCGATAATATATCTGTTTAAATAAATAAGATACGTTCGAAACAATTTTATAAACATTTTTCGTTTTTTTGATTTCCGATAAATTTTACAACCTGCTACTTATAGTGGAGACCGATAAGTCACCTTTTTTGAGACGGTCGTCGGTCACGTTACAATACGTATAAACAATTCCCATGATGTTATTATCCTTATTTTTTTTTCTACTTTAAAACTCAATAATTAAGTGTCCAAAAATCTTAAATTGTTTATTTACTTCCTTCTATGAAAAAAAATCAAGAAAATCACCTTATTTTTTTGACGCTTGATGAGAACCTCCAGATAAAATTATGAAAAACTATTTTAATTCACTTAATCAAGTCAAGGAAAAAATTGTGCATTCAAACACAATGACGTTTCTCTAACGACAACCGTCACTGGCTCTCTATCTATGTATAATATGTATTTAAATTTAAAATGTCAAATTATCAAATATTTATTAATCATCACTAGCTAGAATTAATCATCGCCTACAACATTAACAAACTTAAAAAATTTAATCGATTTGTCGATTTGATAGATCGAATTGTTTTGTTGAAATATTTCTCATTTTTAAACCAATATGTATTACCAATAAATAACAACAACAAGACTATATAAATAAATAAAATTATTGTGGTCGAAAATTTAAAAGATTTATTTATCATCTCTAATATCTTGTGGCTTTCATTATTCATCATACAAACCAAACCATAACTGCAACAACACCATCATTACCATGAAAATGGTCTTAAAATTATTTAACAGATTTTTTTTATTCTTTTCCACAATTTTATATCTACAATGAAGAATTTTTTCTTTTAATTTAATTATAACAATAATAGAATTATTATTATTTTATTATGATTAATAACCATGAAAGAAAATTGAAATTATTTGGTGAAAATATGTGTGAAGCAAAAAAAAATCAACTGTAAAATGTATACAGCGAATAAAATTGGAATTGATGCGGTTGTGATTTAAGACTTAAATGATTTTGTTTATTGCAATAATTTTAATTGCCTTGTTCAAGAGATAGAGTGTTTTGTGTGTAATTTGTCTGAACATTTTATTGCGACATGGAACATTAAAATTGATTATCAAAATAAATAATTTACGATGATTTTTTTATTGGTAATTCATTAGCCGTGACATAATATACTTTTGTTTTGATTAATTAGAATAATTTTTTTGTTTTTATTGAATTGTTAAACTTTTAAACACTTCAATTTTTAAACATTTTGAATTAAGCTTAATTAGACAATATGTTTATAGTAGAGACATTTTAAAATCGTTTGACCTTAGCATATCGCACTTTAAACATACGAATGTGTTGGCTGGCATAATGATTATCTTCATTAAATGATTTGCGCAAGTTGATTTTATTTCAAGTTAGCAGCTTTTCGAATTAGCGCGTAACAGTAAATTATAAAAGAATAAGAAAAAGACTTAAGTACATATTGTAAATTAATCGACGAATATTAAGTTAAATATTTATCACACGAATCAGGATCGGGAAATCTTTGTATAGAAGATGGTTTATCTGTAAAAGACAAATTTACCGATTTATTGCACAATTTTGATTACAATTACACAAGCACCAAAGTTGTATGAATAATAAATTAAATTAAGCTGAAGGAATGTTCTCGAAGAAATGTTAGTTATATTCAGAACACTACGTGATATATCATACTTGTATTATGTGTTTATTAGGCCACAAAGCTTAAATTCAAACTCTAAATAAAAAAATAAAAAAACAACGGGCGAGTTCACGCTCAACTCGCAAAAGATTTATGTGAAAACCTTCAACTATTAAATCATTTCAAGTCTTTTCGATGGGCCTGAGAACTGTTCGCTCAGTATTTAAATTACGGTACAATTTTGGTTTAAAAAGTCAATAAGTTATTCTATTTTGGATTTGGACCTTACCGACATTAATTGTTTAATTTAAAATTGAAATTTATAACGGAGTACATTTCAGTATAGCGATGGCTTGGTGAGATTGAGCAAAGTACTACTGTTAAGTTAATCATCTAAACCTACCCTGAATGCTTTAAAATTCATCATTACATGGCAATTGTTGAAGATTCCATATTTCGACTTTTGTGAATGATCACGGCAGACCAGGTGAACAAAGCAAAGTGCGGCATCGCTGATTTGATTGATTTGAACTAAATGAAAAAGGGCGGTTCTATTAGACAAAGGCGCTATTTTCACTGTAAAATCATAGCAGTTGGGAAGCTGCGGCTTCTTCCTTGTGCGTATCTTTAAAAAATTGCATTCGAATCTGTTTATCACTATTGCAGTTTTTATTTCCTATATGCCCCGCATAACCAAACTCAGCAGCAGCATGAGCATTACTAAACATAGCACACCGATTAAACAATTTCAAAATTATTACATATTTTATTATGTATCAATGTAGTATAAAACAAAAGTGTCATTTCACAGCTCGCTAAGATGTATAATATTTAATATTTAAAGTATGGGTGCATTTGTCTTTATTTAACGTACTTCCATTTCAGTTTTTTTGAATAACTTGCACTACACATGCATACTTTTTGTGCCTTTTTATTTTAATCTGACGGAAATTGTAATTCGATCTACATATAGTATGCAAGTTCGGTGTATTTTGTATTCGTTTTTCTCGTATATAATTTGGAATTTCGGTCGTACCGGATTTTCCGTTCCTTTTTTTACATAAAATTTTTAACTTACCCCCGCTAAAGATGTTTTCACATCAAAAATTATTAAAATGTGTTAGAGAAATTGAGGCACGATTGAGTGACACGGAACGGAGCACAAAAATGTCAATGTTTCTGCTTTATGCAACCACGCTGGCAGTAGAGACCTGCAAAATCAAATTTTCTTGGCACGGGCCCGACTCTTCCTACAAAATCCAAGAGGTGAGCCGGCCCGGCCCGGCCCAATTTATGAAAATGAAAAAAAGGCCCAGCCCGGCCCGACCCGATTTAATTAGTTTCATAACAAATTCATTAAGTAGTTTTATTTAACAAATAAATATAAAAAATAAAAATTAATAGACAGTCAAAGGATTAAGGTTTGATTTTCGACCACCAGTGTTAAATACCCGTTCACTTGAAGCACTAGATGTAGCTATAGCTACAAATTTTCTGCCTAATTTTAACAAATTTGGATACACTTTTTGATTTTCTTGCCACCATTTTAGCACATCGTCAATTTCGTTATCATCATTAGTTATATTTAATATGTAATTATCTAGCTCTGCATCTCGAGGATTATCTCAATCTCTTCCTATTCTTGAAATCTGCCTCACTTATTTGGTCCTGCCTCTTTGAGATCAACTTGTATTGTAGAAGTGCCAGATGCAGGTACATTACTTTCAGTGTTTGAATAAGGTCCTGTTCCAGTTCCAATAATCTTTTAACTTCAATATGCACCTCTCGTCGTGTATCGTCGGGAACCATTTTTAGCTGCCTGAAGCGGGGACATAGAAACGCAGCTACCTTATGCAACATTTCAGTTTTAAATTTAGTAACCAAATATGGACTGACCGTTGATTTTAGTTTTTTTATATTGTAGCTGCTGTCGCCTGTTGTGTATGTTATATGTTTTAGTAGATTCCATGACCATAATAGAACGAGATATATGGTTGGGTTCTTATCTCCTTCCAAACTATCGGTATAGCTTTCTTAAATATCTCCAAGAAGAGTACTAATTCTTTTAACAAGCTGCCATTTACATATATCAAAATCTTTATTTTCTTTATTTATAATTATTTCTATTTGTCGATACTGATCATATGCTGATTTTAACATTAGATATTTTGTATTTTATCTGGTTTCCACGTCCTGATGTACTGTTTTTTCTAAGTAGGCCACTTTTCCGCTCTGCTTTAAATATGATTTACATTTGAAGAAAGTTGCTGCCCATTAAACACTGATTGGTAAAATATTTGTAGAATATAAACAAACAGTAGGAAATAAATAAGGTTGTAACCTAATAGTTTTAACGATTTTATGTTGAGTTCTAGCTATTCTGCTTAAAATAGAAAACGAAGTGGATGACCAAAAGACTGTGATGACCAAAAGACTGTCATATTGCAAATATGGCTATGACCAAAGGCAAAGTAAAGCATCCAAGCTGTTCGTTCTGCGATACAGTATCGTATACGGTTCAGTGCAAAGTTCATGGATAAAACCTTATTTTGTATTTTAGTTATGTGACGCGTCCAGTCTAATTTCTCATCTATTATAAGACCCAGATAATTATAATTAGTAATTATAATCATGATAGATCTTCCTTTGGTTTGAAATACTAAGTATTTTGTTTTGGTTAAATAAGGAGTAAGTTTGTTCGCACTAAACTAATTATTTATAAGTAGAATATTCTCCTTCATATAAATTAATAAAAGCGATGCACTCGTTGCTTCATAAATTATTAATTATAAACCAATGTTCATTTTCACCCGTAATCCCCGTGATTTCTCAATGAGGGTAGGTTTTCCTAGTTGCATAAGTGTTGAGAAGTCAGACACCATACATCATTTTACGGGGACATCTCTGAGAGCGGCACAGGAAATTTCGAAATTGGCCTTTTTTAATTGTAAGTATTATGTACCGTAGATCATCTAAAAATTTTTCGAATTCATGTTTTTCTTCTATATAATTCTTCAACTGGATTTTCTTGGTGACTGTGGGGAAAAGCCCAATATCTAAAAATCATTTTAAACCATTGCCAAATTACATAGTGCCGGTTTGCCTCTATTTTGTTGATCATCTCTTAATAATACTCTAACATTGGAGTCGAAATAATTTCTAGCCAATAACATCTCATTATCAAGCAGAAAGATTTTTCTATGTGTTAACGATGATTTTTTTTTTCGGTTGTGAAGATATTTTGAGTTTTTCCTCATTATTTATGAAATTGGCCGAGGTCAAATATACTGATTGGAGTCTTGTTGTAACTAAGGTAAAGTTAAAGTATACCGGAGAGAAAGAAAAATATGAAATGTGGAGTCAGAGTCGGTCAGTATTCCGACTCCGCTAAAAGAATCCGACTCATCGACTCCGACTCCCGGCTCCGAGACCCTGGTTTCCGGTTCCTTTTTCTTCGTTATAACGAGATTTCACTTTCTTAATTAATTTTGATCAAAGGACTATTCATACTATCAAAATTCTAGGTTTACAAAATTTTATCATCTACAGCTTTTCTAGAATTACAGAATGTTCTAACAAATTTTAGAATTTCGTGACGCTGGAATTTCGTAGTTTTAAAATTATAATATATTCACCGTGTAACTTTATTACTTCTTTACCGTGATATTATTACTTGTTTAGGATAAATTCTAACGTAAACACATATTGTATCATCGTTAACTGTACATTGAAAGAAACAAGTGAACGTAATAATCATTATTCTGTAATGGGTCAGTTGAAAAATATAATTTAAACAAGAAACTTCTCGAGTTTTGTTTACTTTTCAGGATAGGGTACTTCAGGATAAATTTGGCAATGTGAGTACGCAATGCACGAGTTTGCATATTTACATGAAGTTTCGGAAATATCATATTTCATAGTTCTATTATAAAAATCTAGACGTAATTTTAGTTCCTGTGTGGGGAAATAATCAGTAAAACTTCCGAAAGCAATTGAATTTTTTAACTCCTTCATAAATGGTTTAGAAAGGAATCTAAAGTTATTTTTTAATGTGGAGGACATTTTTGCCTCCCGGGAGGATGGAGGAAACTTCTTTCAAAAGAAGGACTATCCTCCACAGAGGAGGACGGGTGGCAAGCCTAGCCTTGACGAAAAAAAATAATTTTTCTATTGACAAGGGGGGGGGGGCCTTGACGTAAAAAAATAATTGTTCTATTGACAAGGGGGGGGGGGGGGCCCTTGACGTAAAAAAATATTTTTTCTATTGACAATGGGGGGCCCTTGACGTAAAAAAATATTTTTCTATTGACAAGGGGGGGCCTTGACGTAAAAAAATATTTTTTTATTGACAAGGGGGTCCCTTGACGTAACAAAATATTTTTTCTATTGACAAGGGGGGGGGGCCTTGACGTAAAAAAATATTTTTTCTAGTGACAAGGGGGGGACCTTGACGTACAAAAATATTTTTTCTATTGACAAGGGGGGGCCTTGACGTAAAAAAATAATTTTTCTATTGACAAGGGGGGGGGGCCTTGACGTAAAAAAATAATTTTTCTATTGACAGGGGGGGGCCTTGACGTAAAAAAATTATTTTTCTATTGACAAGGGGGGCCTTGACGTAAAAAAATAATTTTTCTATTGACAATGGGGGGCCTTGACGTAAAAAAATAATTTTTTCTATTGACAACGGGGTAGCCTTGACGTAAAAAAATAATTTTTCTATTGACAAGGGGGGGGCCTTGACGTAAAAAAATAATTTTTCTATTGACAAGGGCTGGGGCCTTGACGTAAAAAAAATAATTTTTCTATTGACAAGGGGGGGGGGCCTTGACGTAAAAAAATAATTTTTCTATTGACAAGGGGGGCCCTTGACGTAAAAATAATTTTTCTATTGACAAGGAGGGGGCCTTGACGTAAAAAATAATTTTTCTATTGACAAGGGGGGGCCTTGACGTAAAAAAATATTTTTTCTAGTGACAAGGGGGGGACCTTGACGTACAAAAATATTTTTTCTATTGACAAGGGGGGGCCTTGACGTAAAAAAATAATTTTTCTATTGACAAGGGGGGGGGGCCTTGACGTAAAAAAATAATTTTTCTATTGACAGGGGGGGGCCTTGACGTAAAAAAATTATTTTTCTATTGACAAGGGGGGCCTTGACGTAAAAAAATAATTTTTCTATTGACAATGGGGGGCCTTGACGTAAAAAAATAATTTTTTCTATTGACAAGGGGGTAGGCTTGACGTAAAAAAATAATTTTTCTATTGACAAGGGGGGGGCCTTGACGTAAAAAAATAATTTTTCTATTGACAAGGGCTGGGGCCTTGACGTAAAAAAATAATTTTTCTATTGACAAGGGGGGGGGCCTTGACGTAAAAAAATAATTTTTCTATTGACAAGGGGGGCCCTTGACGTAAAAATAATTTTTCTATTGACAAGGAGGGGGCCTTGACGTAAAAAATAATTTTTCTATTGACAAGGGGGGGCCTTGACGTAAAAAAATAATTTTTCTATTGACAAGGGGGGGGGGCCTTGACGTAAAAAAATAATTTTTCTAATGACAAGGGGGGCCCTTGACGTAAAAAAATAATTTTTCTATTGACAATGGGGGGCCTTGACGTAAAAAAATAATTTTTCTATTGACAAGGGGGGGGGGCCTTGACGTAAAAAAATAATTTTTCTATTGACAAGGGGGGGGCCTTGACGTAAAAAAATAATTTTTCTATTGACAAGGGGGGGCCTTGACGTAAAAAAATAATTTTTCTATTGACAAGGGGGGGGCCTTGACGTAAAAAAATAATTTTTCTATTGACAAGGGGGGGGCCCTTGACGTAAAAAAATATTTTTTCTATTGACAAGGGGGGGCCTTGACGTAAAAAAATAATTTTTCTATTGACAAGGGGGGGGCCTTGACGTAAAAAAATAATTTTTCTATTGACAAAGGGGGGGGCCTTGACGTAAAAAAATAATTTTTCTATTGACAAGGGGAGGGCCTTGACGTAAAAAAATAATTTTTCTATTGACAAGGGGGGGCCTTGACGTAAAAAAATAATTTTTCTATTGACAAGGCGGGGAACTTGACGTAAAAAAATAATTTTTCTATTGACAAGGGGGGAGGGGCCTTGACGTAAAAAAATAATTTTTCTATTGACAAGGGGGGGGCCTTGACGTAAAAAAATAATTTTTCTATTGACAAGGGGGGGGGGGCCTTGAGGTAAACAAATAATTTTTCTATTGACAAGGGGGGTCCTTGACGTAAAAAAATAATTATTGACTTTATTTAGTTGTTTTAGTATTCTTTTTATCATACATTTTATTTTATATTTTTCCACCATGCAATGCCGGCATGAGGTCGGTTTTGAATTTAGGCGAGGCGAGCGCGCGTGCGCAATATCCGAAACGAGACTGATTTAATTTATTTTGTTTTGTGTTTATGTAGGTGTCTGTCGTGCTGCGATTGGTCCAGCAGTGTACGAAGGGGAAGCCAATAGTCAACCAAACATGGCGTGAAACATTGTAGTGGTGATTGGCTGAAATCGGACTCCAATGTATGTGTTTGATACATTGTAGCGGAAAACAGATGACTGAGCCGCTACCAAGGCATGCATTTCCGGAATTCGGAATTTCGGTATTTCGGAATACGGGCCCATATTTTCATTTTGATTATTCCGGAATTAATAATTTCAACATAATTTTATGTAATTAGTTACCTATAGTCTTTGTTGTACTATTAAAAACTATTGTATATAAATGGAAACTGTTTAAAGCCACTATTCAAGGGAGCCAGAAATGTTGGTTAATCTATGGAGGTGGTTAGTTTAAAGAATACAATAATTTAATAATTTGAAAATTCAAAGTCAAGTCAGGTACGTAATATTTCAGAGACTGACAAGGATCAAAATAGAGAAGTGGCTACTTTTTGAACTTTTAGAGTATTTCTCATTTACGACATGACACTTAACAAAGGGATTACGAAACAATAAATATTCTTTCCTGATAATTACCATATGCATTTACATATTTAATTTTATCCGCATATTCGGTTTCAGACTCAAACACACAAATTCAGAAACTTTCTCGTCGTCCAATTCCGGTTATAAATTTAATGAGAGGAATTTAAGCTTGGACGGCGTTAATTTAATTGATGAATTCAATAATCTTGTCCCTTTTATTGATTTATCGCTAAGAAAATTAGTGATTAGTCTTTTTAATATTAAATTTGTTACATCAAAACGTCCAAAATTGAAAAAAATATTTAATTTTGTTAGTTGATTTTAATGTTTCTACAAATTTACTCGTTTTTCCGAATTAGTATAATTTATAAGGTTTACAGAATTCAAAGAATTTATTGAAATTAAAAATTATAAAAATTAAAGAATTTTTAAAAATAGTAAAATTTATAGAATTTATAGGATTTATTGAATTTTAAGTCACATTTTGAGTTTGTAAAATTTATAGAAATGAAGGATTGAACAATTTGTAAAATCCATTGAATCTATAAAATTTAAAGAATTTATAAAATTTATAGAATTTGTGGAGTATATTTATATTGTAGAATCTTCATTATTTATAGAATTTATAGGTTATATAAACATATTAAAATTTACAATATTTCCAGACTTTGTAGAATTTATTGGACTTACAAGAACTAAAGAATTTATGAGATTTGTGAAATTTAAAGAACTTAATGAATTTTAAAACTTTATCCACCAAATCTATAAAATAATCCATAAAACTTATTAAAATTATTAAAATTATAAAATTTCTAGAATTTATTGAATTTATAAAATTTGTACAATTCAAACAATTAATAGAAATTATTTATATACATATATCTTTATGGAATTTTTGTTGTTTCTCTCTAAAGCGACCACTTCTTGAAAAGACCTTAAGGAAGTTTCACTGTAAGTAAAATATTGGTTTGTATAATTTATAGAACTGACAGGCTTGAAACAATTTATAGAATCCACAGAATCAATAAAATTTATAGAATTTATAGAATTATAAACATAATAGAAATTATAATATTTATAGACCTTTTAGAATTTAGAGAATTTTTAAAATTTTTTAGAATTTAACAAATTTACGGGAGCCGTTTAAATGGCAAACAACATTTGACAAAGTTACTTTTCATCAAAATATCTTTGGCAAATTTGCACATTTATCAAATATCATATGATAAAACAAATTGAATGGCAAATTTATGTTTGATCAAAAAATCTATTATAAATGTGACAGGTACGATGTAAATGGAATTTTTAAATGATTTTGGATACATTTTTGGAATATAACTAGCCTATAACCTAGTTATTTCTTAATCTATTGTGATTAAATTCGACAGGTAGGGTGAAAATAAAATTAGTCTGTAACTTGGTCATTTCTTTCGAGATTATGATACATTTTGACACGTACTATGGAAATGGCATCGTTAAATGATATTTAGAAGAAGTTTTTGAATATGCCCAATTCGCTTGTAACTTGGCTATTTCTGAACTGATTGTGATGAAATTTGGTAGGTATGTGACGCGCGCTGGAATTAATAAAAATATTTTTACTTGAGAACGGAGATTTAGAATTATCTGGAAAATAGAGATTTGTTAGTAAAATTGAATGGGAATCTTCATTTTCCAGAATATTACAAAATGAAATTCTGGAGAAGGAAGATTTCATTTTTCAGAATTTAAATTTTCAGTTTGAAGCAAAAATATTTTTATTTAATAATCACTTTTTGGCAAATTATTCTTCAGGAATTATTAGGCATTTTGATCGCGCGATCAAAATGCCTCATAATTCCTGAAGAATAATTTACCAAAAAGAAATTTGTCAAACAACTTTTTGGCATAGGTGAATTTGCCATTCATATTTCTTTGCCAAAGAAATGTTTGCCAAATGCGTTTTTTCCTAAAAGTAATTTGATCAAACTTTCATTTGCGAAACGTTTTTTTGCTAAAAAACGTATACCCCAAATTTACAGAATTTATAAGAACTAAAGAATTTATGAAATTTGTAGAATTTAAAACATTTACCAAATTTTTAAACTTTATTCATAGAAATTATTGAATTTATAGAGTTGTTAAAGTTTATAGGATTTATCGACTTTTTAGAATTTATAAAATAGACACACTTGAAACCATTAATAGAACTCAAAGAAACTGCAAATTGTAAAGAATTTACATTATTCATAAAATTTATAAATTTTATAGAGTTTATAGACATGTTAATACAGTATCTATAGGATTTATAGAATTTATAGAATTTTAGAAACTTATTGGATTTTTAGACTTTACAGAATTTATAGAACTTACTGATTTTTATAGGATTCATCTGGAAGAGTCTTCATGCCAGCTGCGTCAACATGGCCATAGAATGATTTCGGCTCAGTCAGAAGTTGAACCTATTTCACTCTCAAATTTTACAATATGTTGAAGATTTTCGAATGCCTTCAAGGAGGTTTATTTTCGATTACCTGAATCATGAATGGCAGTATGAAAGAGCGTGTCTACTCTAAAAAAGACCACGTCAACAAGTTTCACCCACATTTTAAGTTGAATTCCTGGGACCGCCTTTTAGTATAAATCAATCGACGCTAGAGGCACCACAAATATAGTTTTCCGTCAGTGACAGTGTTTCTCAATTTATAAGAGCCACCAGTTGTTTAGCTAAAGACGTACAAATCTCTAATAAAAAACTGAAAATAATATTATTTGTCAAAAACTAATTTTATTTTACAAATATAGTCGAACGGCAAGTGAAAGTCGGTTCAACTAAAGCTCGATCCAAGATAATATCGAAATAAAAAATGATATAATTAATATTCGGCAAGGTTCTAACGAAGTCGTTTACAAGTAAACTGCCAACTAAGCTGTTAACTAGTAGATAGTTCTTATTAGTCATAAGTGGCCTTCAACAAATAAAAATTGACTATCTGCACTTTTACAAGTCACAGCAACACCAAGCTCGTTTAAAAATATTCCTTATACGATTATATTATTTATTTTAAAGGATATTTAAAACAATACACGGCACCAAAAAGCACAAAGAAAATCGATGCGATACAAAAAAATTATTTAATATTTAAATTTCCTCAATCATTAAACAAACACAAATTTTATTTTATGCAAATATTTCGCGAGCACAAAAACGCCAGCATAAACTTTATCGGCAAAATTTATCATAAATCTAAATTAATCCTAGTTTTTTTTTTTTTTTTTTTTTTTGTTATTGGTGTACTATTGTGTATTCTGTAACAGTATATAGCAGCTTTGTAGTACTACTAAAAAAAATTGTTTTCAAAATTGGATTTCGATTACAAAAAAAAAAAAACGATTTATACGAGTATAGATGTGTTAGTATATGTATATGATATTGATTTATATAAACTTTAGTTAAAAAAAAATTGATAAAAAAGTTTTAATCCAAAAAAAAGCTCTTGGTACAAAAAGTACTTATAATTTGTTTTTACAAATTTTTTACGTTTTTGTTTTCCAATATTGAAAAAATTTTGGATTTTTTTTTTACCCCAAATTTAATATTTATATTGGAAGGTAATCCCTTTATTGTTTTGGAAATATCAAAAATCGTAAATTTTATTTTGTGCTGAAATCATGAATCAATATATGTATGTACTGATATGTACATATTTCATTGGATCTGCTTTGATTATTAAATTACGAATATGTCTGAAACGAAGCGTTAGTTTACTTTACAAAAGGACACCGTCCACATTTTGTTTATTTTTAGTTAGTATGCTGTTTTAATAAGTTTCGCCTGCAATTTCATTGTGTGAGAGTTGCTTTTTTTGGCCGTTTGATTGTTAATAACTACTGGTATTCTACAGTAACAACTATAACCAACGATATATGTTGAAATAAAATAGAAATGTGATTTAGGAGATTGTATTAAATTTAGAGATTACGTTTTTGAATTGAAATGCTTCAAGTAATTTTAATTAGAAAATTAGTTAATTTATTTCCAATATTTCCTAATCGATTCACGTTTGTCTATTTTGTAAATTGCAATCTCCTGAACCATAATATGTGAATCAATATTTTAAATAGCCTTGTCTTTGCGACTGCATCGAACAGTGGACAGTTTTTAACCCTGTGCTTTCTGATATTATCAGAATCTTCTCTCTCTTATATTTCATGCATTTGTGCAAATTTTTAGAATTATAAGCCGGGAATAGGGTATTGAAATATTAAAAATCGCTTAATATTAGATGTTGTATAGGAATGAACTTTTATTGAATACTAAGGCCTATACTTTGTACACGAAGGGCATTATTACTTTGTAACCTTTCTTTATGTTTCACACATTTGTGCCAACTTTAAAAATTCTAAGCTGAGTATGGGGTATTGAAATATGTAACCAAAATATCCCATATGTAAAACCCATATGTAAAACAAAATATTTCAACACTTATTTTTGATGATGAATTTATAGAAAATTTCCGGAATGTTGGATCCGATTTGTAGCCTGATAAAAAATTGTCAACGGCAAAATACCACATTAGTGGATGCTCGGAATCGGAAACTATAGGGATGCGTCACATTTAGCCCATCGAAAAAATTAATCCACGTTTATTATTTTCTAAATAATAATGCAATAGTACCTACATTCGATGGTGATAAATAAGATGTTTGTTAAGGAAGCGAATTGTACAACCATTTAAAATTACAGTCGTTGACCAAAAAGCTTGCGCACCTATTGAAACCACATAAATATAATTTTTAAATGTCGATTGCACTGTTTAAATTTAGAAAAAATAGGCTCAGTTTTCTGGCTATGGCAGTATAAGATTGTTGCCCAGTTTCAATGACAGCGATTACATCAGAGCTGGATAGGGATTCCTACTGCATTTTGGGTTAGTTTCTTAAGCATTATTTTTAGCCTTAAAGTAGGCAGTGAAACTATGTATAAAATATTATTAATTGCGTGCCTATCACTGAAAATGTAATAAATAAAATCTTGTTATAATTTTAACAAATTATTTTATGACCGTTGTTTGAATATACATTACATACATATGTATCGGTCAAAAGATCCCATCGTTTAGTGAAATTGTATTAAGCTGAAACCAACATTTCGTGAAGATTGTATAATTCATTCTAATTGTTCGTAAATGTATGAAAGTTATTGATCATTTAATTGGAAAACCCCAAGTTAATGAAATTTAGTCGCACATAGCGGACTTAACGTAATATAGGGGTTCGCCGTACATATTTGAGATGTTATGATGTATGTATGTAAGTCAAGTATGTAGGTAACTTTTCTTTTTTTTGCATTTTTAATACATACATTTGCTTTCCAAAGAATTTATCAATATTGTAAAATTTTTGTTAATAACGTAAATTCACTAAATCTTTAATAAGATTTAATTCCCTTAATAGCATTTTGTTAATTTATTCGTCTTTGTGGGTGTTCTTCATATAAAAATTTTACTTACAATTTGTGAAATCATTGATAACGAAGTTATGGGATATGGCCAATTGGGAAAAAACTTGGCCATTTCTTGCCCGATTTTGATGAAATTCAGCATGTACGATGGAAATGGGATTCTCAAATGATTTCTGGACAAAGTTCTGTAATATGGCCAATTAGGAAGGAATTTAGCCATTTCTTGCCCGATTTGGTGAAATTCAGCATATACGATGGAAATGTCATTCTCAAATGATTTCTGGACGAAGTTCTGTAATATGGCCAATTAGCAGGGAACTTAACCATTTCTTGCCTGATTTTGATGAAATTCAGCATGTACGATGGAAATGGGATTCTCAAATGATTTCTGGACAAAGTTCTGTAATATGGCCAATTAGGAAGGAATTTGGCCATTTCTTGCCTGATTTTGATGAAATTCAGCATGTACGATGGAAATGTGATTCTCAAATGATTTTTGGACGAAGTTCTGTAATATGGCCAATTAGGAAGGAACTTGCCCATTTCTTATTGGATTTTGATAAAACTCAGCATGTACTATGGAAATGAGATTCTCAAATGAGTTTTGGATGAAGTTATGTAATATGGCCAATTAGCAGGGAACTTGTCCATTTATTATCCGATTTTGATGAAATGGGATGGAAATGGGATTTATTCCGTTCAAGCGTTAATTTCTTCGCAGTTTCCAAATTTTTGATTGTCTTTAGATAAAATCTTCTGGAACTTATTCGAATTTATCATAAATAACTATTTTAAGAAAAACGTTTGATTGGTTTAGAAAATAGAATTATAATATTTTGATCAGAAAAATATATTTGCTACAGAAAAAAATGAGCCCCTTCTTCTAGGAGGTTCGATAAATTTCCAGAAGTTTTAGAATTTTGAATATAAAGCAAAATTCGGAAATTATTGTGAACAAATTAAACGTTTTTGTTTTCGTTTTTCTATGGATTTGGGGTTTTATTAAGAGCATTAAGTTAAAGAAGTTTGATAATATCAAGGTAGTAACTCGTGCTATAAATTTAATTCAAAAATTGTAAATAAAAAATACAGGCTGTGTCAACAACGTTGTATTTTTTACAATGGGAAATATAATTTTTTTGCGGTTGTATCGATGTTTCTTTTGTAAAGTATTTGTAATACAATTATAATTGTAATTGTATTAAACCAGAGCCTTCTAGAGTATAGAGCCATAATCATTATGATGTATTTTTTTGAAGCTTTTTTAGTGGTATAACTTTTCACTGATTTCCATAGGAATCCATAGTAAAATTGGTGTTTTTTAGCTTCAAGTTTTACAACGAAAAAAGCAAAAATGTTACAAAATTTTTATACAAAAGTGTTCTACATATCTTTAGCAGCAACATACAAGAAAGGTATATTGGTATTAAGTAAATATTGATTGCAGAAATATTAAAATTAAATTATTTCTAAAATATATTTGTCGAACTTTCATTTTGAAAAATACATCAAAGTTGGCTCTGACGAATTAAAATAATACTTGCTACATTTATCTTTAGTTTTACTAGTGTACGTTAGATGTCTCAGATTTATACAGAAAAATACGAAAAAAAATTGTTTAATCTCAAAATTATCACACGTTCTTAATATTTTGAGAATTTGTTTTGCTTTTCCTACAATTTTTGAACTTAAAATTTCCCCATGTGGCAATTTTTGATACGATTTTTCAAAAATTTGTACTGCCATCACTGCCATCTATGTAATGTATATTGACTTAATGCACACAATTTGTAGTAAGCTTTTCTTTTTTATTTGACCAGATTGCTGTTGTTATGAACTTTTTTTTATATTTTGGTTTAAATAAATCAATTATTACAAGAAAATGAAAACGATTTACTTAAACGACATTTATATATGTTGAAATCCAAACATTTATGAAAATATTTCAGAAATCATAATTAAGAATTTGTAACGTTTTCATTGACAAATTTGTCTTAAGAAAAAAAGTGATTTCCCATATGTTTTATGTGTTTTACTATGGAAATTTTGAGTTTTTCGTCGTTTCTAATTCCCTTAAAAAAGCTTCGTTTTTTAGATTATGGCTTGTATAATCAAGGTTGCTTTGATTAAACCCCAAAACTTATAAATACATATACAAACGAAATACCGACACAATCGTAAAAATAAAAAAAACTTCCCTTTAAAATTTACAACGAAGTGTTCTGTGGAAACCAGGACTTAGGATACAATTTTTTAATTTTTTTACGTATTTATGGTAAGGCTGGGTTCACATGGCATTGTACTGCACGTTTTTTTGCAGTATAAATCTTATCGAATAAACGGTGGCGCATATATTGTATATAGAACCATTCACACGAAGTTTGTACAGCAAAAAAACGTACACAGCTAAACACGTTTATCGAATACTCACCGGACTTGTCAAGCAAATCGAATGAATTTTGACGTATTCGTTTGCAGTGGCGCATAATAGTACACCGTCTATTTCACACGGCTCAGTGCCACACGTCTTTTATCGAATAGTAATCGAACAAACGTTTAGTGTTGAAGTATCTTTTGGAGAGAGTGCGTATGTGTTAAGCTTATTATTACAAAGTGGCCAACGAATCTTTTTTAGGTGCCGATTTATTGATTCAGAATCAACAACTGGAAGTAATACAATTGAAAATTAATTTTTATAATTAAAGTACATGGATCCACTATCAGCAGGTTTCAAAATGTTTATATGTTTTCCATTAATTGCAACTAAACAATGAGGGAAATTAGTTTTCTTTTAAAACCTTCTACTACTTTCATCCATTCATGTTCTGAAGAAGGCGTTCGAAGATATTCTTCGCGTGGAACTTTCCACAGAGTCCAGCAAACACCCCAGACGACCCTACTTATAGTTGATACTTCAACTTTATAAGAATAGTGCAAGTCTTTCATGGAACTTCCTTATGCTAAATACCTCAAAATAAACACTACACACAAAAAAATAAAAGGTCACCACAACACCGAATCGGTGTTACATAGTGTCCCACCGATCGGATATTTATAATTTGAATCCAATCGGATATTATAATAAAAATGGCATAAAATACATTTGGATAAAAACTTTTACACCGCATAAAAACCAAACAGGAACATTCATCTTTCGGAAAACATCTAGAGGTGCATTTTATTAAATCCAAAAGGAGTTTTTATAAAAATTTATCTTTTCGGATAGATAAAAATATTTATCAATATCAATCATTTATAAATATTTTAGAAAAACAAAATACTTTTTCGGATAAAAAACCAATTAACACCGCACATTTTTTGAGTGTATGGTTTTTATCCCATTGGTATTTTATTTTAATGTGTATGATTTTAATATGTTCCGAAGATTGTAAGAGAATTGAATCTTCTCATCAGGCCGCTGCGACTAGACTGATTGTATTACAATTTAAATTCTATTATAAAGAAGGAATATGCAGGTTGTTTTAGCGAATTTAACTAATACAGCCAAAATCTCTTACAATTTTACTTTTTCACGAAAACTCCAAACGGTGTAAATATTTACTCCGATAGAACGAAAATAATCTCTGGGAAGTATTTTTAAAAAAATCCGCTGTTGACAACTTTTGCGTTTACTCCGAACGGTGCAAAAGTATACTGTTCGATCCTTTTGGATATTTTAAAATTTGTACCCGATCTTGCGGAGTTAATATGGTACTATTGGATAAAAAATAAAGTTTTTTTCGGATAAAATTCCATTCACACCGCAATATTTTTTTGTGTGTATGTAAAGTACTCTAAAGTGAATCCATCACAGACGTCTATTCAGAGTTATTGCGGTATGAAAACTGCGGCTATTCGTTTTTTGCACGAGTAAAAATTTATCGTGTGAACATCCGTTGATTTTACGTTTAAAATCGAATACTGTAAAAAAACTGTAAATGCCGTGTAAACCCAGCCTAACCTTTGGAAAACTACGTAAACGAGTTGTAAATATTCGAAACATAAGAGCTCAATTGGATTGGTTGGAATGCTTTAATATACTACCATCGTAAGGGGGCGTGATATAAGTGGAGAATTTCTTAATCGATTCAACGTAATGGGGTGTATATTAAGCCGTAGGGGTTACATTGACATATTTTGCTTTTAATGACCATTACGACGATATTATAAAAATGTTTGCCGTTTATAATCATAAACCGCGAGATAGAAAGTTGATCTAGAATTGAGCTATTTTCTGCATTGTAATCGTTGGGTAATATCATGAATATTTTTTTAGAAAAACACGTTGCATAAATAAGGGCACATTTCATTGCCCCAACCTGTATATTCACAAAACATCTAAATGCGTTTTTTTTTAAAACTATGATTTTACTTATACGCCATTTCATTACCAAAGAGACGATATTTGGGACAATTATTATTTGAAACTGCAAATAAATGGACTATTATATAAAATCCCGCATATCAAGCCATCACTGTATGATCTGCGTTGAAAATGCAATTTTATAATATAATCTGCAATAGCATTGGAACCTGAAGCTTTTATTTCTTCTATAAAATTTACACAAATAAATGGAGGTAACCGATACATTTCTATGAACCTAAATGCATACATATGTCATTTGTAACAGCAATTATTGAAAAATATTCTAATTTTTACCAAGCTTCCGAAATGTCAAACAGAACCATAGTGTCTCGTAAATATTTATGAAAAATAATCAATTTATTTCGTCTTTGACGACAAGATACAATACAGCTAACGGAACTCATTTCAAAATTTAAAATTAAATTTCAAAAGTAGGATTTATCTAGCAAACTTATCTAAGTTACAGAGCTTATCTAAAAACCATTTAAGAATCCCATTTCCATCGTACATGCTGAATTTCATCAAAATCGGATAAGAAATGGCCAAGTTCCTTGCTAATTGGCCATATTAGAGAACTTCGTCCAGAAATCATTTGAGAATGACATTTCCATCGTAAATGCTGAATTTCATCAAAATCGGGCAAGAAATGGCTAAATTCCTTCCTAATTGGCCATATTACAGAACTTCGTCCAGAAATCATTTGAGAATCCCATTTCCATCGTACATGCTGAATTTCATCAAAATCGGGCAAGAAATGGCCAAGTTTTTTCCCAATTGGCCATATCCCATAACTTCGTTATCAATGATTTCACAAATTGTAAGTAAAATTTTTATATGAAGAACACCCACAAAGACGAATAAATTAACAAAATGCTATTAAGGGAATTAAATCTTATTAAAGATTTAGTGAATTTACGTTATTAACAAAAATTTTACAATATTGATAAATTCTTTGGAAAGCAAATGTATGTATTAAAAATGCAAAAAAAAGAAAAGTTACCTACATACTTGACTTACATACATACATCATAACATCTCAAATATGTACGGCGAACCCCTATATTACGTTAAGTCCGCTATGTGCGACTAAATTTCATTAACTTGGGGTTTTCCAATTAAATGATCAATAACTTTCATACATTTACGAACAATTAGAATGAATTATACAATCTTCACGAAATGTTGGTTTCAGCTTAATACAATTTCACTAAACGATGGGATCTTTTGACCGATACATATGTATGTAATGTATATTCAAACAACGGTCATAAAATAATTTGTTATCATAAAATTATAACAAGATTTTATTTATTACATTTTCAGTGATAGGCACGCAATTAATAATATTTTATACACAGTTTCACTGCCTACTTTAAGGCTAAAAATAATGCTTAAGAAACTAACCCAAAATGCAGTCGGAATCCCTATCCAGATGTCCTTTCCAACCATTTTTTTTTTTTCGAAAACATAGAATTTGATAATCTTACTCAAAATTTCACATTAACACCACTGTACGTGAAATAAAAAATATAAACATACATACCTCAAAATATGACGAAATATCACGTAAACAAACTACAAAAAAAAAACAAATTTTTATTGTTGAGTACACACTTACAGTCGTTGACCGAAAACTTGGCGCCTAACTAAGAAAATCTTAACTACATATAACTAAATTTAAATCAAAAATAAAAATTCTACAATATTTTCTAACATGAACAGCCAGGATTTTAGCTCTCTGAGGAATTTAAAATTATATAATTTTTTGATTGAAATGGGGAAGTTTATTGAACAATCTTGGGGCCAATACTGTAAATGTCCGAAACGAGTAAGTTGTATTATATTTGGGAAGATTCACGAGATTTAGGGCATTAGCTATAATTTGATGGGAAAGACGCCGCACTGGTTTATTAATAAAAAATGGCCACGAATGGGTTAGTTTAGGGTTATTACATAAAATTCTAACCATATACTTTTGCAATCTCATAATTGGTTTAGTATTAGAAAAGTAAGTATATTGAAGCTTCGAAGCACCAAGAGCGAAACAAATAATACGTAACAGTTCAGGACGACATAAACTTTTTAACAAAAATAACTTGTTAATGAATAACCAACAGTAAAATTTTAAATATTAAATAAGCTCTTTCCAATTTAATCTGAATTAAAAGTAATTCCCAGATATTTGCATCTTGTTACCTGCTCAATTTTAAAACAAAACTGAAGAATTGTGAAATGATAAATCAAAATTTATGTCACGACTTACAGTAAGACTAAATGATATTATTTTGGTTTTATCTCTTAATACCAAATAGTGTGCATCAAACCATTTCCTTAGTATGATCAAATCAGAATTCACAGCATTGATCAATGATATAATGTTATTGTTAACGTATATAAAAACCAGATCATCTGCAAATGAAGTAATTGAACCTTAAAAAGCTTGCGAGTAAATTGAATTAATATAAACTAAGAACAGCAGTGGTCCAAGTACAGACCTTTGCGACACACCACACTCACCACGTCTAAGTTCACTAAAATGATTGCCTATTGGATAAAAATGACGCAATCCAGCCATAAAAAAATCCGCGGGAGCCATAATTATAAATACAAGCAAAGCAATCTAGATTATACAAAGCCATAATCAAAAAAACGAAGCTTTCATCAGGAAATTAGAAACGAGGAAAAAACCAAAATTTCCATAGTAAAACAAATAAAACATATGGGAAATCACTCTTTTTCCTAAGACAAATTTGTAAATTAAAACGTTGCAAATTCTTAATTATGATTTCTGAAATATTTTCATAAATGTTTGAATTTCAACATATATGAATCTCGTTTAAGTAAATCGTTTTCATTTTCTTGTAATAATTGATTTATTTAAACCAAAATATAATAAAAAGTTCAATAAAAAGGTCAATAAACATTACATAGATGGCAGTGATGTCAATAAAAATTTTGTAAAATCGTACCAAAAATTGCCACCTGGGGAAATTTTAAGTTCAAAAATTGTAGGAAAAGCAAAACAAATTCTCAAAATATTAAGAACGTGTCATAATTTTGTGATTAAACAATTTTTTTCGTATTTTTCAGTATAAATCTTAGACACCTAACGTACACTAGTAGAACTAAAGATAAATTTAGCAAGTATTATTTTAATTCGTCAGAGCCAACTTTGATGTATTTTTCAAAATGAAAGTTCGAAAAATATATTTTAGAAATAATTTAATTTTAATATTTCTGCAATTAATATTTACTTAATACCAATAAACCCTGCATATATATTGCTGCTAAAGGTATGTAGAATACTTTTGTATAAACATTTTGTAACATTTTTGCTTTTTTCATTGTAAAACTTGAAGCTAAAAAACACCATTTTTACTATGGATTCCTATGGAAATCAGTGAAAAGTTATACCACTAAAAAAGCTTCTAAAAAATACGTCATAATGATTATGGCTCTATACTCTAGAAGGCACTGATACAAGACGATGATCGACAGTGTCTAAAGCTTTAGATATGTCAACAAATAAGCTAGCTGTAAATTTTTTCTGATCTATTCCACAGTTTAATTAATTCAAAAACTTTACCAGAGCATCTTCAGCGCAATGACCAGTACGAAAGATAAATTGCAGAGTTGAGAAATATTGTTACTCTCACGGAATAGTTAAAACGAGTTTTACCTAATTTTTCAAATACTTTTGAGACCACTGTCGTCAAAGAAATTGGTCTAAAATTCTTTAATTCTATTTTTGGGCCCTTTTTATGTAGAGGAAGCACTATGGAGTATTTAAATGAGTCAGAGAATAAAATTAAAACTATTGGATAGCGGAATATTGTATTGGGAAATAATTTGAAACAACCTGAACGTTTTGTTTACATGAGCTTAAATCTGGAAATATTAATTCTAGTGCTGCTAAACCAATCGTGTCAAAAGTATCGTTCGAAATTCCTGATACTGTGCATTTAGATTCGGGATATTAAAATGAATTTGGATCCAAAATTTCTATTTTAACTATGTTTAGATCTGCACCAGAATCTATTAAGAAATACAAAATTTAGACTACAATCAGTGTCAGAATTATGAAAAGTTGAAATATTATAATGTTTTTGATAAGTCGGTGAATCGTTATTTGCTAATTGAAAGTCAGAATTTTGAAAAATCAGTTCAGAAAATTTTTAAGTGGTTGGTTTGGAAGTGGTGTTATACTTATTTGAATACTCTACATATGGTTTCGGATCCGTCGAGGAGTACCCAACTGTTCGGATTCCTGCAAGTTGCCCGTATGAGGAGAAGAGCTAGTAACTACGTTCTGTTCATTTAATCATTTCCTTTCTTCCACTTGTCTTTTAATATAACTTTGAATATGATGTCCTTTATTATGACAATATGATCATTTATGTTTGAAGATATAAATGATTTATTCTGTTTTGAGTTATCAGAAGATTGTAACTTGAAACACGTTGATGCCTTATGACCTATTTTGTTATATAGTTGACATTTTGAAACATTTCCAAAGTTTGAGAAAAATTGTTTCGGTTCTTGCGAAAATGGTTTTGAACTAGATAAATAATTTGAAGGCGAATATTTCTGAATTGCCTCCACTTCTAAGGCATTAGTTATCGCTTCTTTCAAATTTGGGAATCTACATGCTTTTACTAACTACTAAGTTTTCCTAAGATTTTTTTACTAAGTTTTCACTTCTTCGAATCGTTGCTGCTTCACAGAATTTAATTCGAACTGAACTGGGTTGGTTCGAGAGAACGCTTAGAACTAAATTACATACAAGCAAAACGACCACAAATTATGGTTGTGTAGTGTAAAAAAATTAAATATGGAAATAGCGAGCTGTGAAAATTGCACATATACATTGATACATAATAGAATAATAATTTTAAAATTGTTTAATCGGT
Source organism: Tipula helvola (assembly GCA_963556165.1). Lineage (NCBI taxonomy): Eukaryota > Metazoa > Arthropoda > Insecta > Diptera > Tipulidae > Tipula > Tipula helvola. The sequence continues at coordinate 127,251,254 of OY744483.1, forward strand.
ATGCTTACTTATTAGTATTGCTCATGGTGTTGGTGAATTTTTCCAATTGTAATTATTTTACGGTCAATATTGCGCCCAAATAGAACCGCCTCATTTAATTTATTTTAAACTGATCAGTGATAAATCAATGCGATTTTGCTTTGTTCAGCGAGTTTGCCGTGACCATTTACTACTATGGAATCTTGAACAAGATTGCTGTGTATGAGTAATGGTTTATTTTAACGAGCACATGGCAGGTTTAGGTGATTAACTTAATAGAACTGTACTTTGCTCATGCTCAATTAACGTCAGTAAAGTTCGTCCTTCAAATCGAAAATAGAAAAACTTATTGACTTTTTGAACCAAAAATGTAACTTAGTTTATATACTGAGTGAACAACATCCGTCTTTATGGAGGGATTTCTGAGCCTAATCGAAATGGCTTGAAATGATTCAAAAGATATTTATACAAAAAAGTTTTCACATAAATCTATTGCGTTTGAAGTTGAACATAACCTAGGAAAACAAATCAACAATTTTTTTTAAAGTTTTTTTGTTAAAATGACCCTCACGCAACGCTTCAATTAACTTTAAATTTTGTAAACAGGTAGATGTTTGGCAGTTTTCTCGTTCACTGCAATCCCTTCTATTCCAGACCCGATGGAACATTAAAGTTAACACAAACTGCCTACTAAAATTTTAACCAAAAATATCAATATTTGTCAGAATGACAAACAAAACCAAAATTCTAAAAATGTATGATTGGATGGTCGTAACTCGCAAGGACGGACACTACATTTGAGTCCAATGAAGATGATATCATGAAACCAATTATTTGTTACCTGAAAAATAAACAATGACATGTTTGAGTGTCTATATCTTTAGAATTCAGTCACCTACAGATCATAGCCATTCTCATTTTTTCATGTCTGGTCAAAGTCTGTCTTTTCATGAAAATCAGATAAACTTTTCGAAATATTACTTATTAACAGACAGAGATCTGCAGCGGGGATCAAATAAAGCACCTCTGTACTCTCACTCTGGCTTTGCGTGCGTCGAGATGCCGAAAATTATATTTCGGTAAATATTCGATTATATGTAAATTGTAAATAAGAAGTTTGCGAACAGATAAACCCCATCGATATAAAGAGTACAAGTGAAAACCCACATGGAAAACTGCTCAAATGCCATATACAATAAACGCACAAGAAGAAAGCATTAGATTTCGCATGTGATGGCAACACGATTCACGTCAAGAATGAAAATCGCGACTTCGATCTACATTCATAAATCTTCGTTTTGGTTTAGTTTTGAAATATATGATCTAAATGATTTCTGCGAAGCTATTTGAGCATAAAGCTTCAGCCGATTCAGTGCACAATTGATTATTAAGAATTTAATTCATAATGCTTTCAAATTTTTTTTTTTATTAATTCACTCACAAAATCGATTATTATTTATACGTTTAAATTCCCAACTCATCTATGTATTTCGAATCACGGCAGATAAAAGCTTATTTTAAATGGGTTGTCAATTAAAAAGAAAATATAAATTTTGATCAAATAAATTATTCTTGGTTTTCAAGACATTTTTCTGTAACATTGAAATTATTGTTGGTTTACTTCGCAATAAAATCGTGATACTTAAAGGACGCAAAATATTTAACCCAATAGATAAAAAAATGGGTCTAACCGACTCCTCGGACGACACTTTTCCCAGAAAGAATCCGTTAAAGATCACCAAACCAACCATTTATATTTTACAAATATTTTCCGTTATTTTGGGCAGGCAAGGTCCTTAAAATATGTCACGGCTTTTCTTAAATTTTTCACCAATATCACAATTGGTCACGACAATATAAATCTTCTACTCTCAAACCGCCAACTCACAGACTCACAAATAATGTTAAATTATTTAGAACTGACCCGTGTTGAGCAGCAAGTCTCATTCGCCATTTTTCATCTTCGACCTTTAACAATTAGATCCAGTTATACATCTCTAGTATACCGTTGAAAATCCTAAATCCTAATTTATTCCATTCAGAGAGCATCCAAAATGTTCAAAAAGTTATTTTCTGAAAATTTGTGCCGTTTGTTTACATCATAATGTTATGTGAGCAACGTGAGAATTGGCCGATATAAATATAATTCTTTACTCAGTGCTCAAGTCTAGACGGGGCATCACTGTGGACTATTCGAAAATGCAAAATAATAAAGCACAAACAATACAAAATCAGAATTAACGTTAATTATCATTTGTTACCGAATCCCACTTCCTTGTCATATAGGATTTCATTTTATATATCTCCCAGCTCTCCTAAACCTGCTTCACCCTAATGGCGCGATATTATTTTAAAGCATCCCAAAGTAATTTGGTATTAAATGTTATATACGACCTTGAATATCAAGAGAATTTGTTACTCAGAAATAATAACTTTATTAAAGCAATTCACAAATAATGTATCGAATGTGTCGCTGATTAAATCATTAAAATGTCATAAAATGTCAATAAAACGTCACAGAAATGTCAATGTCATATAAACGTAAATGTCTTGCTATTTATATTTAAAAGCTCACTAGATATAATTGTTTTTAAATGTTGAAGATATCATTTTCCACCAGTAAAGTATTTTAGGTAAATTTAGAAATTTAAATTCCATATTACGCGGTAATCTCTTCATTTTATCTTAAAGACACCTAGAGAACAATTGTTGGAATTTGCAAGGTGTATTAACTTTAGACCAATTTTCTTCGGAAAGTTCGACATTGCCTCGGTAAACAGATTAACATATTTATATTACTCCTTCTTATTAAAACGACCCCACGCAATGATTCAATCGACTTCAAATTTTGAGAACAAGTATAGATGATGAATTATAAAATTTATCATCAACATAACAAAAAAATCGTCGGTCCCGTTTTTAAGAAAATCTGTTTGGCAGTTTTTTCTTCCACTGTCTCTATACTCTAATGCAGTGTTTCTCAAACTTTTTCCTACTGCGGCCCCCGAAATTGCCCTCAAAAATTATTATTATTCAATAATTACGAATTTACAGCTAAGCATTTTGAGCATTCTTGTTGTTTTTGTAATCCATATCCGTATTCCGCAATTTAAAAAAATGTGCTTCCAACCCAAAATATTCCTTCAGCTTCATCCGATTTGTAGGATTAAATAATTCTTTTACGCATAAATTGTATAATTCCAAAAATCTGTTAAACATTTTGAAAAACTTGAAAAGATTTGGCATAAGGAACTATTAAAAATTGGATGCTTCTGTAAAAACTCTGGTACTAAATATTTTACCTTGACATATCAGTGGAACAGAACAGATAAAGAAATGGCTAACTAAGGTTGAAGCTAAACATTTTTGTGCGGACTATTCTGGGTAACCCAAACCTAATTTCAAAAGGTTTTTACTTGGTTGTTTAAGACTAAATTTGGATATAATTCTTCTGAATTATCGAAATATGAAAATTCTGGAAATACATACTTGAAACATAAAAAAAAAAATTGAGTTTTTCTGTACAAAATTCAGAGTTAATAATTTTATATCCAAAATTTGAAATTTTGAATATTTGAGTTTTTTTAATCTTAAGTTTTATTTAATAATTAAGTTACTTGATAATGATAACTAATTTCAAATTTACACCAATTTTGGGAATTTTTAAACATTTTCGTAGGTTTTGTAAATTTTTACGGTCTTTTCGATACTATTCATTAATATTCAGATTTTCCTGTATTATTGAAATTGTTCGAAATCAATCGACATTCACATAATATAGAGATTTTCCAATTTTTCTGGGGTAATCGAAATTGTTCCGCGGTTTATTCTAGATTTCTTAAGTTTTTCGACATTCCAAGGACTATTCAAGATTTTTAAAGATTTTCGAATTTATTCGAATTTTGTAAGGCTATGTTCTGTGCTTAGCTTTGAGTTGTAAGAACTTGCAGAGTGCACACATAAATATAAATGGTGATATTTAAAAGTTTTTAGAGATTATGCCAAAATTTTGATTATTCTCCGATTTCCTGTAGGTAGGTTATTTTACTGTATAGATTATATCCAGGTTATTTCAGTATACAATAAATGCAAAAATATACGGAAGTTTGTATTTTCTTATTTATTGCAAATGAACTTGTGATTCGTTTTTTTATTTTGGCAATAAATTGTTTACCTTTAGAAAGATTATACTGTGATTTATCTATTGTTGTCATTAACTTGAATTTTTTGAAAAATTGAGTTAGGCCACTTTCAAAATAAACGGCTCATTTAGAACTCGTCAAAGCATAGATTCATGTTCTGTTTCATCTACTTTTGAACGATGGCCCACATATATCTACAAAAACTTAAATCTTGGTTTACTCAGATTGGTTTTCTTACACATGGAACGCTCGAAAATGAAAACACATTTTGGATGAAGGATTTTAACATTGAAAACACATATTCTGAATTTTTTCCAAAAAACTACCTTTTTTTAGATAAAATTACCTTTTTTTTGGGACAATTTAAACGGGCACACAAGAAAAATTTTTTGGCGACAAACATTAGCATCAAAAATAATAAATTGGCATCACAAATAATATTTTGGCACCACATATGAAAAAACAAACAAATATTTTTGAAGGACATTATTAAATACTGTGGCGACAAACATTGACATCAAAATTAATAAATTGGCAACAAATATAATATTTTGGAACAGAAAAAAATTATTTTTAGAGTAAAAAAAAAAAAAAATCGAGACAAAAAATTAAATTTAATCGATACAAATTATTTAATATTTGATGGGGGATCGATATAAAATATTGCAGTGTCATTAATAGATTCTATATAATCCGCTCCTACGTGCGGCACGCAGTGCGACATGTTTGCCTATCCTGGCTCCTACGTCCCTCGAAGTTTAAATCTAAGGCCCCTCGTAGGGCTAAGCGGGGGTGAGCGAAGCGACCTCCTGCGTGCCCGTGAGAGTTACCGAAGCCGTTAGCCTCTACAATTCTAAGTTAAATTAGGGATCTCCATTTTCCAGAATATTTTAAAACTAATTTAATTTTTTTAATTTTTAATTTATTTATTTATAACTTTGTTGCCAGTTAATTATTTTTGTCGCCCAAAATGTTTATTTCGATGCCAAAAAATAATTTTTGTGTACCCTTCCAATAGTGCCAAAAAATTATAAATGTTGCCAAATTATTATTATGATGGCAAGAAATTTTTGTTTGTTGCTCATTAATTTGTGCCGTTTTATTATTTTTTTGTATCTCAAATATTAATTTTTTGTGTGCCGGTTTATTGCCAGCCTTTTTTTTACCATTTTTAAATTTCTGAGTAAAACGATTTGAGTTGAAAAGCTCCGATAAGTGAAAGCTCTTAAAACTATAGCTGTTGGCAATTTTTTCAAATACATGATTTATGCTGATAAAACATTTTATTAAAACCAAAAATTATTAAAAAGCTCAAAAATGTTAAGTTCAAACCCAAAAAGTATGAATTAATTGTCAAGCTTAAAGCTTATTCTAAATTTATTCCAAAATCCCACCTTCTGTCAAACTATCGAATTTCAGGATAAAAGTAAATGATTTGGGCTAAAAACCTTCGATTCGTGAAGCTCCTAAAACTAAAAGTTCGACATTTTTTGCAAATACAAAATAAAACATTTTAACAAAATCCTCATTCAGCACAGCCACGGAAATATGAATATCCAAAGACCTCGATTTTCCCAACCTCCTTTACCTCCTCCTAGGAGAGCCATACCCATACAACAACAACATTTTCCAAATCAACCCAGAAATGTTTACCCTTCATTGTTACATAATCCTCAAGCATCCCAAAATTACCCAAAACCTTTCCAAAATAATTATCAACATCCTTCAACTTCAAGACAAATCCCACAGTATTGTAATCAACAACCACCTAGAATTCCCAATAGGAGTTATTTTCAAAAACCACAACCAATGGAAGACTCTATACACTCTCGACAAATCAACTACCAAAACAGACCAATGAATCAATTCGATCAAAACAGACCAAGGGACCAATTCGAGAATAAACGACCTCATTCACACCAGCTTCACCAACCGGCTAAAATACAAAGAGTTTACCATCTTGCGACCAAGAACAAATAGCACAGAACGACCAACAATATGACCAGACACTCGAAGAATATTCCAATCCTCCAGAAGACCCGAATATAACAGACGAAACTGAAGATGATTTACATAATAATGACCAAATGCCCATCGAACAATTACAAAATATCCATTTTTTAGACTAAGGAGCTCTTCGCTTCCGTATTTAGAACATGCATTGAAGAGCGGCAAAATTTTTAAATTATTAATCGACACTGGGTCGAACAAAAATTACATTCAACCTCAATACAACAGGAACCCAATTCCAAACGATAAACCATTTGTAGCAAATTCAATAGCAGGAAGCGTTAGAATTACGCATCATGCATTAATAGATATCTTCGGTCCCGAAAGAAAATTAAAATTCTTTATACTATCCAATCTAAAATCATTCGACGGAATAATTGGCAACGACAGTTTAAAACAACTCCGAGCTCCAATACACTCAAATGAAGAATTCATGACGATCCATCCAAATATAAAGATACCCCTCAAACAACATATCTCAGAATACGTAAACAATATAACCTTAAGGATTTCACACCTCAGCTTAGAACAAAGACAAAACGTTGAAAAAACTATCAGTAAATACCCAAACCTCTTCTCTGATCCGGAAGAAAGACTAACGTACACAACAACAGTGAAAGGGGAAATCCGCACCATAATGCGGATCCAGTATATTCAAGACCCTATCCATACCCCATGTGTTTAAAAGAAGAAGTTGAAAAACAGATACAACATACAGTTACTTAAAGATGGCATTATTAGGCCATCTAAGTCCCCTTACAATTCCCCAATATGGATCGTTCCAAAAAAAACTGACGCATCCGGAGAAAAGAAGTATCGGCTAGTCATAGACTATCGAAAACTAAATACTGTCACAATTCCCGACAGATACCCGATCCCAGAGATCAACGATATCTTAGCAAATCTAGGGGAAAACAAATTCTTTACAATTGTAGATTTGAAAAGCGGTTTTCATCAAATTCCATTAAAAGAGTCAGATATCGAAAAAACTGCGTTTTCAGTGAACCACGGAAAATACGAGTTCACGCGTCTTCCATTTGGGCTTAAGAACGCCCCATAGATCTTCCAACGCACTCTCGATGATATTCTCCGACAACACATAGGAAAGCGTTATTATGTGTATATTGATGATATAATCATCTTTGGCAAATCAGAAAAAGAACACTTCGAGAACATGGAAATTTTATTTAAAACTTTAGAAGAAGCTAATATGAAGATCCAACTCGATAAATCCGAATTTCTACAAGATCAGGTTGAATTTCTTGGTTTCATAATATCTAAAGATGGCATAAAAACCAATAGGAAGAAAATAGAAGCTATAAACAACTTTCATTTACCAAAAACAGTAAAAGAACTTAGATCATTCCTCGGAATGTCTGTATTCTACAGACGTTTTATTAAAGATTATGCCAAATTAGCAAAGCCCTTGACTTTGCTTTTAAGAGGGGAAGACGGACATGTGTCCAAAACACTCTCAAAAAATAAACCTGTCAATCTTGAACACACGGAGATAACCGCATTTAACAAAATAAAAAATTCCTTAGTATCTAACGAAGTCCTATTAAAATTTCCCGACTTTCAAAAAGAATTTGAACTCACAACAGATGCCTCTAATTACACACTAGGTGCGGTCCTCTCACAAGAAGGAAAACCAATTACATTCCTCTCGAGAACACTCGATAAGACAGAAGAAAACTACACAGCCAATGAAAAAGAAATGCTGGCTATAATTTGGGCTCTGACTTCATTGAGAAATTTCCTGTACGGATCAAGAAAAGTCAATATTTTCACTGATCACCAACCACTAACTTACGCCCTGAGCAATAAGAACAATAATTCAAAAATGAAAAGATGGAAAGTCATCCTAGAAGAGTATAATTACGAATTGAAATACAAGCCAGGGAGAACGAACGTAGTAGCTGACGCTTTATCCAGAACACCTACCATTACCAAAATAAATGCCATGTCGACAACACATCATAGTGATGATAGTTCATCACACGAAATGATTCCAACAATCGAAACCCCGATTAATGTTTTTCGAAATCAACTCATCCTAGATATAGGTGATGAAACTTCCTATCAGATAGTAAATGATTTTCAAAATTACGTCAGACACATTATCACACAACCCTACTTTACTAATACTGACATTATAAATTTCTTCAAAAGATATCTAAATCCAAATTTAATCAATGGACTAAAAACGACAGAAAGCCTAATGGGACGAATTCAGGAAATCTATCCTTTACACTTTAGAAATTATAAGATTAGGTTTACACAAAAAATGGTACAAGATATCTCAAATGAAGCTCAACAAGAAGAGAAAATATTATCCATCCATAGACGTGCTCATCGCATCGCAATGCTCAGGAGAATAAAAATCAAATGATTGAAAATTACTATTTTCCCAGAATGAACAGGAAGATTAATTTACTAGTCAAACGCTGCAAAGTTTGTCAAGAAAACAAATATGACCGACATCCTAATAACCAGGAGATAACTCCTACACCTATCCCAAACTACCCCGGTCACACTCTTCACATTGATATCTACTCAACACAAAACAATCTAATTTTGACCGCCATAGATAAATTTACGAAACTTGCCTTTTGCAAACCAATAAAGTCCAGAGCAATAGAGGATATTAAACAACCCTTGAGAGATATTTTGTTTTCTTCAGCGTCCCAGAAGTCGTTGTAATAGATAACGAAAAATCCTTAAATTCACATTCCATATTGTCAATGATGGAAGATAGCCTAAGTATCAAGGTCTTCAAAACTCGCCCATATAAAAGCGAGATAAATGGACAAATCGAAAGATTCCATTCTACCCTTACTGAGATAATGAGATGTCTAAATTCAGATGGAGTCGAGAGAACTTTTGAAGAACTACTCCAGAGAGCGGTAAACGAATACAACTACTCAATTCATTCTACCACATGTAAAAAAAGTAGAACTTTATTACGGTAGAACTCCAAATATAGATCCAAGTCAATTTGAGCAAAATCGTCTCGATAATATAGAGAAACTAAAAGAAAAACAGACAAATGACTTACAGTATCATAATAAAAACCGTAAGGCGATAAAGACATATCATCCAGGACTTATTATTTATGTAAAAGTTACCAAAAGACTAGGTTCGAAACTAACTGCTAGAAATAAACCCGAGATAGTGAAGGAATATAGAAACACAACCGTTTTAACAGAATCAGACAAAATCGTTCACAAAAGTAATATCAAATCATGAACATTTATAATTTCAGGTGTGGCTTAGGCAAAGTTTTTTTTTTTTTTTATTTTTATTATTAGGCTTGGCTCCTACATATAAAGGAGCCACATTGCCAAGAATTCAAATTTACAAAAAGCTACATATTTCTAATTCATAATTTTAATTTTAGTAATTTTAATTTAATCTATAAAATTAATCCAGATTCCTCCCTACACATATACTGCCGGCCATTATTTACTTCGTATTAAATTGTTATCCCACTCATCCTAATGAATTCATACATTTCCTTATAAACCAGTCCGCCCTCATTCATTAAATCACTTAGATTGCTTGCACTCCGAAGGATGTTGAACTGAGATCTATATTGGCTGTACCTAGGACAATCCAATAAGAGGTGTTCAACATCCTCCACACTTCCACACAACTCACAATCTTTGTCCTCACTCAAATGACGTTTCCACAAGCATTCTTTCCAATTTCCGTGGTTCAGCCTGATTCTCTCAACCGTTCGCAACATTCGCGTATCTCCTTTGAGTTCCTTATAGAAAGGAGTTCTCAAAGGAGTACCCCGGATCGCTCTGTACTTCATTCCTTTCGTTAGACTTTTCTCGTTAAATTCACTCTCCCATTTTCTCCACAGATTCATCTGTAACATTCGAAGTACGTCTCTTGCATCCTTTCTTTCGTACTCCTGAACCACATCATTCAATGTACCCTTTTTGGCTAACATATCGGCTCGTTCATTCCCTTCGATCTGTCTATGCGATGGGATCCATTGTATGGTCACATCACGCTGACAGCTTCGAACGCATTCAAAAATCAAATCCACATACACATTGCCTTCCCTTCCACCTCCACATTTAAGTAAACATAAACCACTCTGAGAATCGGTAAATATTACTATTTTCCTTTTCCCTTTATTCACAGCCAGTTTAATTCCTTCAAAAATTCCAATCAGTTCAGCGTTCATTATACAGATGCTTTTGTCCACTTTAAAATACTTTTCTACATTCTTACTAGGCATAAACATACCAACACCTACTCCATTCTCATTCACACTAGCATCTGTATAAACGATATCATATTTTCCATATTGCTGACTGATTTTCCCAAACATAATTTTGGCGATAACTTCATTCATTCCCTTATTATATTCCTCCATATTCAAACATACAGTAAGATTATTAGGAACGGGTTGCGGACCAGCATTACCTATACTCAGAAACATGTTCATATTTTCAAGTGCAATGCTAGTTCTATATGTTGGTTTAAATACCGCCCTACTTTGTAATCTTACTATCATTTCATTCCAAAACTCATTTTTCTTCGTTATCATTCTCACTGTCTCTCTCACTGTGATCCACTCTCTCTTGTAATCGAGAGGTGAATCACCCATTTCAGACCACAGAGTGTGTATTGGGGTTGAATTAATTGCTCCCAATACCACTCTGGCGCATGCATTCTCTACTTTCATTAATTGGCTAAAAGCCCCTTTTGAACCATTCCCATACACACTAATACCATATCCAATTTTGGAGGATATAAGGGCCTTCCTTAACATGTCAGTCACACTCGGGTGAGCGCCCCACTTGGGTTTGCTCACCCGTTTAACCACACCAAAATTCATACGTCTGTCAATCCAAATACACAAATACCTGTATGCATTTACTTGTTCAATTCTATAGCTATCCACACTGATGTTAACATTTGCAGCATTCGTTCTAAAACTCATATAAGCACACTTTCTAGGATTCACTCTCATATTCAACATTTTAAGTTTTTGAATTAACTCATTTACTCCCTCTTGCGCTTTTTGAGCCGCCGCATCAATACTTTTGCCTTTTCCAATCACAACAAAATCGTCTGCAAATTGCAGAACGATTTGATTGTCTGTATTGATGCGGTGTATCTCGCTGGTATATAGGTTGAACAGAGCTGGTGATATTTTACTTCCTTGCGGAAGTCCCATATTCGCCACTCCCTCCAACCTAAACCCACTTCCATTCAACACTATTTTTCTCTCAGTCATAAAATCTTTTATCCACATACATACTTTCCGTGAAAATCCAAAATTCGAAAGAATTTGTTGTAATTTCCACGGAACCACGTAGTCATAAGCTCTTTCAATGTCCAAAAATACCGCAACAGCTTTCATATTATCCTTTCTCACTTCCCACACAAACTTTTCCACACACTCGATTGCAGAGTGATTCTTTCGAAATCCAAATGTTGTCGATGGCAACAAATTACTTTCATTCACAAAATCTTCCATTCGTTCTTTCATCATTCCATTTAAAATTTTTATAAAAACATTCAACATACATATGCCTCGATAATTTGTTGCCACATTTGGATCTCTATCCCGTTTAGGGATGGGAACCACTCTGCTCTCTTTCCATTTGGCCGGTATTTTGGAACCCATCCACACTTTGTTGAGTATCTCAAGCAAGTTATATTTTGCTGAGTCACTCAACAGCCGAACCATTTTATAACTTACGCGGTTTGTCCCTGGAGTGGTAGATTTTGATGTATCTAACACTCTCAGGAACTCTCCCCATTCATACTTGCAATCCATTCTTTCATTTCTATTCATTCTATCAAATTCATTTATTACATTCAAATCATTGTTTACATTCATTACCATTCTAATAAATTCTTCACCTTTTTCTCTGTTCTCACACACCACATTACGCGCATTAAAATGTTTCCCATTCACCCTATTAAATAAATTCCATACATCCTTAGTTGTGGTTCTATGTGTCATTTGGGACACATATTCCCGCCAACTTTTCCTTTTCGCTCTGCGAATAGCCTTTTTCAACTTCCCATTCATTTTACCATATATAATCTTATTCTCGCTACTTCTATTCCTATTAAACTCACGCAAGGCTATTCGCTTCCTTTCATACCAGAATTGAACTTCATTGTTCCACCAACCATTCACATTAATCTCTTTCACATCCACAATTTTTGTACACAGTTCATTCACTCGTTCAATTTCACTATCCAACTGGCTTTGATTTATTTGATTTTCTCCGAGAATCTCATTCATCTCTTGCACCCATTTCCTATTATTCATTAATTCACGCTTTTTCTTAAACACTCTATTATCATTCATGATCATTTTGATCATGAAATGATCCCCACCCAAATTCTCTTCTTCAACATTCCAAGTGACCCGGCAGGCCAGTTCAATAGTTGTCAAAGACAAATCTATTGCGCTGGCCGTGCCACCCACATTTGCCATTCTAGTTGGCCTTCCATCATTCAAGAGCACCATATCGGAGTCTTGAATCAGGTCGGCCAACTGTTTTCCTCTTGCGCAATTGTCCATACAACCCCACATTCTCGCATGCGCATTCATATCTCCACATACAATCAGGTCACTTTTATCTCTCGTCCACTCAAACAATTTTTTAAAGTCACTCAAGGCTTTTTTCCTTTCATCTTCATCATGCACCTGGGTTACATACACGCTTACTAGTAACAGATTTCTTCCCAAATTCGTCGTTGAGGCGGCTATTGCTTCAATGATCTCAAATGCGGGTAACTGTACCTCTTGAAGCGTAAGATTTGTTTTGTACATAATTGCCACTCCACCATAACCATCATTTCTTGGTTTGGAAAGAAATCTGTACCCTCTCACATTCAACGTCTTGTTCATTCTTTCCCATGTTTCGCTTATAATCATCACATTCATATTATTGTTGGCCAGATAATTAACCAACATATCTTTTTTGGCGTAAAAACTTTGTATATTTATCTGACCAACAACAATTCTTTCACTCATGTCTCACATTCACACAAATAACAATTTATACATACCAATTAATATGTGCAGGGAATATCCGCTTCCAAAATTTACCAGAAAACAAAATTTGTTGCAAACCACAAAAAAAAAAATTAAAAATAAAAATTTGTTGCATAAAATGCTGTTGTTGCATCCTTCAATGTCATAAATGTTGCATTTTGTTGCTCTGTACTCCGCGTTGCTGCCCAATGACGTGTTAATAATATTGATTTTATTATTTTTTTTAATTTTTTTTATTGTGTTTTGTAATCGTTAAAAATCAATATTATCCGGTCTCATTTGTACTGTTTTTTTCGGGTGGTGTTGGTGCAATAAAAATATTATTTTGTGTATTTGCGCTCGTTATTATCTTATTATGCTGTTCGGTGAACGCAATTCTATTTTTTGTAGATGTGTACCTCGTTTTTTTTGCTGCTCGATAAACACGTCTGCTTGAATTCTCACTAGCATTTTCGCTTTCAGTGTCCATACACGATGAATCGGTTTCTTGTCTCTTCTCTTTATTGTTATGATCACGCAAGTTGATCATTGTGTTTATTTTTGCGATTTTCTTTTCTGCCTCTTCGTGTAATCGAGTTATTTTGACTATTTCGTTGTATTTTGCTCGTTCGTGTGTTGTTGTTGTTGGTAGCGTAGTTTGATCGTTAGTGCATGTAAGCTGTTTGTCATCTGTTTGTATTTGTTGTTGTCCTTGTTGATCTTGTGGTTCATGCGGTTGTAGTGGTTTTTGTTGGTATTGTTGAACTGGTTGTTGTAACTGTTGTGTTATTTCTACATTCGTATTATTTAAGAGTGGGCAATCTTGTTTTTTATGTGATTCCTCTCCACATTTAAAGCACCTCTCTTTCATACCCTCATAAAATATTCTCACTTTAATATTTTCTATGTAGATAAATTGCGGTATTTCTTTGTCCAACTCCATGTATAAACCTCTTACACCTGAAAATACCGGTAGCAAAGAGTTGGCTCCAAACTTTTCGCGTCTTGTAGACAAAATGTTACCAAAACGGTGCATTGCTTCGCTTAATGTTCTGTCGTTAATCTCTGGCGGCAAATTAAATATACGCACATATCGCATTACACCACTTGCTCCCTTTACAGTTACTTCCGTAGTTGTCCCATTTTTGTATTCAAATTTTAATACCTTTGTTTCACTACTGAATTCCAAATATTTTTGTTCAAGGTTAAATTTTATATATATACATCGGTCGTATAAATCTTGATATAATGTGTGTATGTCCTTTGTGGTTAACCCAATTTTTAATACAAAGCGCATCATTTCTTCATCCGTTGGCTTGGCATCTGTTCTTTGAAATTGCACTTTCGCCGTATTCTTTCTTAAACTGTCCATTTTTCTATTTCCTCAACCTTGTTAATAAAGGTATATATTTATTTATTTTTTTTTTTTTTTTTTTTCTGCGCAGAATTGCGCTAAACAATTTTGGTTGGCACTAACTTTCACAAAATTATTCTCTTTACTTTTGATTTTAATTTTAATTTCACAATTTGATCTGTTCTCCACGGAGGTTGACAAACGAGTGGCTTAGGCAAAGTATTAGCAGAAATACAAATACTCGATTACACAAACTCCCAAATTATTTCCATTAATAAGGGTAAAGCAAAGATACAAGATGGGAATTTCAAGCTAATTCATATAATCGAACTGGATAATTACCAAAATTTCATAGACAGAATACATACAGTACTGAACAAAGAAATTAAAACCTACAAACATCCTCTACATGAATACCTGACACTGATGAACTAAAAATACATAAAACCAAACGATCTCTGAATTTTATTGGTAGCACATGGAAATGGATTGCCGGAAATCCAGATCATGATGATTATGAAATTATAACAAATAAAATGAATAATGTTCTAAAAAATAACAATCAACAAGTATAGAATCAATAATATTACTAGATCTATAAATCAAATTAATAACGCAATTCAAGATGAAAGCAAAATAAGCGATCAATTAATTCTTAGTATCCAATATAAAATTAAATTAATGAAAGAGGAAATAATAAACATTAAATACGCCATTCATTGGGCTAAAGCGGGAATCATAAATTCACTCATATTATCTAACTCTGAAATTAAATTAGCAATTGACACGATTGAAAAGGAAAATTTACCATATTCTACCCCGGAAGAAGCATTAGACTTCTCAAACATTAAAATTATTAGTAAGAAATCGTCTTTACTTTATATTGTTTATATTCATCTCACCACTTTAGAAATTTATGAAAAACTATTAATCAAACCAGTAAAAAAGAATAATAGAATATCCGAAATAGATTATGAAGATATTATAAAGAATCATAATAATATTTATGGTATTATTAAAAATTGTAAAACCATTCACGCATTGTCATTTTGTAATAGAAATAACATCCTAGGCATTAGTAATTCCACATGCTTACCGAACTTGCTCAAAAGCCGCCCTTCCAAATGCAATAGTACCAACAATCAACACGTACCAACAATTGATGAATTAGCAGAAGGAGTAATTCTACTGAACTAATTTGATGGCGACCTCGGCTTGGAAAATGAAACCCAAGCACTAAATGGCACCTACTTGATAAAATTTAGTAACATTAGTTTGTCCATAAATAATGATATCTTCACTTCCAGAGAAAAAGCCACACTTCAGAAACTTCCAGCTATCCTACAACCAACACCATAAGAAAACCAGTTTAAAGAAATCCTGTCGTTTCAAATGATGAAAGACCTGCACATAAACAACACAGATCAAAACGAGCTGATGCAAGACGAAACATCCACGCAACAAATCACTTATAGCCTAATATTATTGGCCGCCATTGTCACCCTAACCATAATTTTTATTTTTACTATATTTACTAAAAATAGAACGATACGAATCTTCAACACTACAGCCAGTGAGAAGTCCGTTAAAACAACAGTGCCTGCTGAGAATAAAGAATTACAAACAGCAGCATTCCAACGTACGCAACCACCAGATACGGCCTACCCAGACAACGGGAGCTCCATTCAAATCCATTTCTCTAGAAGTTCAAATGAGGTCATTTGAATTTAAAAAGGGAAGAGTTAACAAGAATTCCTCAATAATATCATATTGCTTGATAACATTCAACATGCAACACAACACCAAAGTCACGTTGCAGTACAAATGCAGGAAATGCAATTCTACAGGAAAATTATGTCGAGTACGCATATTTCGATTATAATGGATAAGAAGAATATAATTTTAAGTTAATATTTTAGAATAAGCATTTAGTTGTAATCTTGATGTAAACAAAATAAGTTGAATAAAAAATCATTTTTTTAATTAAAACTAAAAGAAAATAATTAACTTACATACTAAATAAGTACATTTTGAATATCCAATTTCGTAAATTTTCATAGACCTACATAAATTAATAGCTTTTACTTTAAATTTAGCTCCAAGAAAATGGCCAAAATTTTAACCATGATTTTTTGTCCCGCAGGTCAAGGGTTGCGATATGAAATTCCTGTTCATGTTCATTATAGAACAAGAACCTGTTCACCAAAATCATCATGATTATGGAATTCATGTACACATTTGATATCATACAAAAACCATTAACACAGAAAACCGTAGCGGCCATTGATCATAGGCAGATTCAGAAATTTGTGTGCGAGGAAATTGTGCGGTTTATACGAGATATTAAGGCGAGGTTTTAAGGCTTCCTGGCAACAGCTCCACGGCTCCCTAGGGGGCCGCGGCCCACAGTTTGAGAAGCACTGCTCTAATGGACCCAAAAGTTAACACAAACTGCTTATTACTAAAATCTATCTTTGTACAAAATTTCGACCAAAACTTTCAATATTTGTGAGAATGGAAGCAAAACAAAAATAATAAAAACGTGTGACTGGAAGGACGGAAGGACAGACACGACATTTGTCTGATCGGTGTTTCGTGAGGTTCTGATAACCTAATTCGTCGAGAAATATGAAAATGTGGAACAACATTTTTTTCGGGATTACAATACTTACCCAATGTAACTTCGTTATAGTGGGAAAAATAACGTAGGTATAATAAAAATTGATTTAAATTAATAGAAACGGTAATTGAGCTTGTTAAAAAAATGGTTTAAAAATAAATTAAAACATGTCCGACGATAGGGAATTGAAAACTTACATATTTCTAGCATTATTATAGAGGTATTTAAATTGGTATACAAATTACCAACGTAATTTTTATTAAATCAATCTTATCTTTCCGCTTCATCTCTCTATAGCTATATAGCAATGCAAAATTAATTTAAATTAATATTAAATTTGACCATAAAACATAAACATAATATGAGTGCAACAAGCTAGACAACATGTTGAAAGAAATTTTTTGTTGTTTATTCTTACAAATAATGTAAAATCAATAAGTTCAATAATTTACCAACCTACTCGCTAAACATAAAGTAAAGAGTTGTTTAGGACAAATACACACAAATACAAGATAGTTTGTGACTAGCAACCCTATAGCAGCCAAAGAAGAAACACTTAGTTGCATTGAATAAAACAAATTATGTATTGTATATAAATAAAATTATATCGACGACAAAATAATATTATTTAAATATTATATAAATAAAGTTTAAGGTTACCATACATAAATATAATTTTATGAAATTTGTTGTTGTTTAAAATAAGAAAATAATTGCATTTTATTTTTTGTTGTATTCATTTTTACATCGAACGGAAATTCTTGTTTGAGACATTTTTTCTTTGCTTTTTTTTGTCAATTAATTTAAATAAAAAATGGATTTATGTTTTTTATTTAATTGATTTAACCAGTTTCTAATGTGCAGAGCACATGAAGTACCTAATTAATAAGTGTATCGTGAAATGTTGGGCTTTCATTCATATTTTGGTTTGAAGCTAATGCAAACGATAATAGAAGTGGTGGTCGGGTTACTACACATGTAAGGCTAAAGGAGTAGGCTAAAGTGTGAGGGCTGCGCTGTTAAACATTTTTGTTCAACCTGTTAAACATTTTTGTTGGAAGTGAAACTGGACACGATTAAATTTGTGCCCAAATTAGGGCAGAGAGGTGATGAATAGTACTTTATGATGGAACCATTGGTTTTTATTACTACTGAAATTCCCTAACAATACAGTAACATATTGAAAACTCATAAAACAGCCTTTTTTGCACCTTTAGGTTAGAATATCCCAAAATCCTGACGTGATAGGGCAATTCTGCGGTTAGATTCATAGAAAAGTATGTTAGAAATGACTATCGATGTTTCTGTAACTTTTTCTTTATCGACTACACTGATCATTCAGTATCAAAGGGACTTTCTTGATATTGCTACGTCATGGCTATAATATCATTATATACATATAGTCCATAAATGATTAGTTTAATTTTTGCTTGCAAGCCTCTATAATTTGACACACGCCATAATCTGTACACGTTTTAACACCTTTATTTAGTTGTTACCGTATATTTTCCATGACACGAATTACACTGTTCAAGACAAAATTTGGACCGTTTGTGGCAGAACCATCAGTATAAGGAATACACACCTATTACTATGGCATCTTTATTAGAAGTGGTGTTCAACATTAAGTGACCATCAATTTCACGAAGAACACAAATTTGGTATTGTAAATTTTCAAAATTTTGAACAATGCGACGAAGCATGACGAATTACTCATATTTGTTTATCATAATCCAAAGTCACTCGTCACCCCTATAATCTTTTGTTCCACTACTTTGTAAATAAAATTTATAATAAATAAATTGAGAACATTTCATCATAAACTTTCTAACACTACCCTAAACATCTACAATAGCTGTCACGTATTTTTATTCCTTTCAACTTTATTATTCAATAATCATGACCATAATAATATAATGATAATTTAATAACTATGATAATAATAATAAAATTGTATAACATTGTTTATTAATTGAATTTATTATTTTATTTCATTTCGTGTATCTATAGGTCTTTATTGTCGTATATTCTAAGTACGCAGATGAAAAATATACTTAAACTTTTCTTTACGAAAATTCCTAATTATGTGTTCTTAGTCAACATGTCGGCACGAACTTATGTACATACATATACTGGTATGAGGGAGTTTTGTAAATTAAGATAATATTTAGTTTATTAAATCAAACTGATAAAATTTCATTACGATATAGGATCTAATAAAATGTTTAACATTTTATTTCAGTAATAATTAGATCAATTTGGATGTGTAATTTATAGGAGATAAAAACGACGAACACAAGAATTCAATTACATGATGAAAATTTGAAATCGCTTGTGGATCTCTCGATTTTAACGTGTAAATAATCGGCAATCAAATTTAAATAATTACCTGGATATCCTCTGAATCCTTTGAATAGTTTTAATATTTTTTTAACGCCATAACTCTAAAATAATAGTTTATGTATTTATATCTAATTAATAACACGACTTTACAGATGTGCTAATAAAAACTATTTATTGCAATGGTTTTGTGTTTGGAATTCAATAAGGCCAATAACAAAAATTTAAACCGGAAAATTAAATAAAATATTTCGCGCATTATGACATAATCAATGTGATAATTAAGACAAAGTTTGATCAACATTTTTTTTATTTTTTTTCTATGTGTATTAATAAAATCGTGTGGGAGTTGCCTCATGAAGCATGCGATCAAGATAACATTATATTATGATGCGTTTGTAAAATTCGGTAATATTTATTTTTCTATATAAACAGCTAAAAAAACGTCTTGTGCTTATTTTTTTATTTGCTAATCATTCTTCTTGTTTTTGTATCGTTGCGGTAACCTTGAAATACATGAAATCATCAAACACAATATATTCAATAATAATTTGCGTAAATTGGTATTTTAGATGTGAAAATTAGTAAATTTTAATGTGAAATTTTATTACACATAATTTCATAATAACATTTACATTTTTTTTCAATTTCAATTTACAATTATTAATTAATTTGATCTTTCATTATCCATTAGCTATGACATTTGTCAGCTTTGATATGATTGATTAGGCTTAGAATTGCTTTTCTTCAAGAAACGATGTATCATGAACAGCGGGCGAAGCGTTTTTGTCTTAAGCTGGCTTTAGAAGAAGCGGATTCGGCAAGAAGTGATTGGAAATTCCTCCTTTTCTCATTTTGAGATAAATTATATTATATCATTATTACACGATGATTAACATATTTATTTTTATTTTAATAAAAGGTATTAAAAAGAAAAGCACACGTGGAAGCAAAGTAACTAGGCTTGCCACCTTTCCAAAGTGTGAAATATGAACTAAATTTTGATCAAATTTTCGTCACGACATTTTCAAGTTTTGTATTGTATTTCTAATAAAGCAAAAACGATACATAAAATATATTTAAAAAAATGCGACTAGAAATAATTCAAGACAATAAAAATAAACACAAATTGATTATTTTACTATAGAACTATCATATAAAAATATCTACAATTATACTAAATTCTTAAATTTGTATTTTTTGTTACTTTTGCAACTTGCAATTCAACACTGAATTCCGTACAGTTCATGTCAATATTTGCTCAAATACGCAGCCTTCACCAGCTCCGGTTGCTTTCCGTTTCTTTCATCCGTCCACACATTTTTCACTATTGAGAAAATTCTTTCGATATAAGCGTTGCTTATCGATATGCTAAATACACGTTCTGCTAATTTTAATAAGGCATGACATTTAATCTTGGTTTTCTTGAAAAATTATACCCATTTCAAGTCATTCCCTTAATTAATATCAATGAATGGGATGGCATTTTCAAATATTGCTTTATTTATAGAGCTCATCACCATTAAAAGTCCAACCAAAACTTTTTAAAATTACTAAAAAGCTTTCAAACAAGTTGTCTTCTTGCTGCTGACTAAAATCTTTAAATAATTTAAAGGGATTATCGTCGCTAAAATGAAACAATTCAGTGAAATTTCGGTTCCAAACTTCCATAGCGTTTTTTTTGTTTTTTTTTTGAAATTTTATTCGTTCGCTGCTATTAAATTTTGGAAGGGCCTGTTTCACAACGAAACGAAAAAAGTTATCATGCATACAAAACATATGGGGATTATGGAGCTGGGCTACCTGACCACACTTGTACGCTGTGTTACTCCGCCATATAAATTGATACGCCCGTATCCAGTACATCAACTGGGTTGGCATGGTACTTTTTACCTTGTCCACTTGTTAGACTGTCGTTCACTTACACGCTTTATTTTTATTAGTTTGATACGAAATATAATTTCGCCAAATAATAAACGATGGCCTATATTTACGTTTATTTATTTACAAAACATGAATTCAGATAAAATTCTTTCTTTGCGGGTTTACAAACATGTCGAGTTTCTGGCTTAAAGAAGAATGAATATGAGCCGTTTATTTTGAAAGTGGGCTAAGACCATTTTTCAAAAAAATCAAGTTAATGATAACAATAGATAAATAACAGTATAATCTTTCTAACAGTAAATAATTTATTGTCAAAACAAAAAAAAAAATTAATCTCTAACACCTGTGCAAAAAATAAGAAAATTCAAAATCCCATATGTTTTTTCATTTATTGTTTTTCTTTCTTTCATTATCATCTCGTTTCAACAAAATATGGACTTAAGCCACTTTCAAAATAAACGGTTCATATAAAAAAACTGAAAAAATAAAAGATGGACGAAATGTCCTTACTTAGATACAAAAAATAAATTTTAAAATAATCTACCGGCTTTTTGTCCCTCCAGTGGGTCTTGAAGAGAAACACGAAACCTCCTGAAAACGCTTCGGAAGCCTGACAACGCGACCGGCCCTGGTAAATATGGGACCAGTATTCTGAACGCGATCGGAAGTGAAAGTAACTCGTCTATCTGGCAACGCCTCTTTCGGAACACTCTCAGTGTCAACCTCGGATGATATAGCAACTCTCTGAGAGTGATCTGGTACAACTGCGTCATTCCAGGAAATTTCTGAGAAACAAGGCTTCAACCTATCTATGGAAACTCTACTCCGATGGCTTCCTAACTCGATGCCAAAAAATTTTGAGAATCGGTTTATTACTTTATGTGGGCCAGTGTATGGTGGTTGTAACGATTTTCGTAAGGAATCGGTTCTTAAAAACACGTGAGAACAGCTGTTTAAATCATTACTAACAAAAAATTTTGTTTGCGGCATGCCGTGTTGCTGAAGCAGGGCCTAATTCCATGAAATGATGTTTGAGGGCCTTAAAGAAATCTGACTGTGGAATCACTTGTTTGTTTGTTTCCCATAAAACTGACCTGGCATTCGAATACCCCCACCATAGACTAACTCTGCTGACGTTGCTTCTAATTCCTCTCTATATGTCGTTCTAAGCCCTAAAAGGACGGAAGGCAATATCTTCGACCAATCTGCTCTATCGTGGCACATAATAGCAGCTTTGAGGGTCCGATGCCAACGCTCAATCATGCCGTTGCACTTCGGGTTATATCCAGTTGTACGCCTATGCTCAAATCCTAAAAGAGCCGGTAGTTCATTGAAAAGGTGCGATTCAAACTGCGAACCTTCTGTCATAATGAGCTGTAGGCGCTGTAATGTCCGGTACGGGAATGGCTTCTGCCCAACGGGTATACCGGTCAATCAATGTAACACAGTAACGGTTATTATCTGATACAGGCAGTGGACCTATGAGGTCGAGATGCACTTCCGCGAAACGTTCTCTCATGGAAACAAATGTATCTGTATGTGATTTTGTGTGCCTACCTATTTTGGACCGTTGGCAAGCGATGCACGACTGAGCCGTAGCTCTCACGTCCTTATTCATTGAACGCCATACTATACGCTATTAGTCAGATGTCGCACTGACGCTTTGACTAACGGATGGGACATATTATGCAAGGATTCGAAAACTTTTCTTCGGAACTGTGCAGGGATATATGGCCTCGACTTACCCGTAGACGTATCGCAATACAGGGTCTTGTCCGAATTAAATTGTAATGATACTTGCTCAAACTTCAACGTTGTATTATCACCTTTTAATAATTCCAACAATTCTTTATCCTGAGCTTGTGCATCGGCAATAGCTGCATAATCTATACTCTCGGCCAGATCTACCTGCACGTGTTGCACATCTGTAGTGAACTGCCCTATGTAATCCAATTGTCTGCGTTGTCTAGGTGACGCCTTTTCAGAATTCTGCTTAAATGAGAAGATCAATGGGCGATGGTCAGTAAATAGTGTAAACTCTCGGCCTTCTAGCAAATATCTGAAATGTTTTATACTCAGGTAGGCTGCCAATAGTTCCCTGTCATAGGCGCTATATTTCTGTTGTGTTGGAGTAAGCCGTATCGAAGAAAAACCTAATGGTTGCCATATTTGGTCAATCTGCTGCTGAACTACTGCTCCTAATGCCGTATCTGACGCATCCGTCATAATTGACAAACGTGCCGAGATTACTGGATGGGCTAGAATTGTTGCCTCGCACAACTTTAATTTGCAATTTTGAAAAGCCTCCACCGTTTCGTCTGACCAAACCACTGGGGTCTTGCTTTTTTTGCGGTAACCCTTCAAAAAATTATTTAATAATGCCTGATCGCGCGCGGCTGATGGAATAAATCTTCTATAAAAATTTACCATTCCTAAAAATCGTTTCAATTGCCGGACAGTAACTGGTCGTTCGAACTGAGCGATGATTTTGACTCGCTCTTGTGATGGCAGCACACCCTCAGCGTTAACTGTATAGCCTAAAAATAATACTTCGGTCTGTGCGAAAACGTATTTACCTATACGTTAATGACCAATCCAGCTTGCAAGAGTCTCTGAAAGACCAATTTAAGGTGTGTCAAGTGTTCCTCTCTTGAATTTGACGCGATCAGAATGTCGTCTAAATATATAAAACAGAAGTTCAATCCGAATAACACGGAGTGCATGAGAGGTTGGAACGATTGAGTTGCATTTCTCAGCCCTGTTGTCATTCTACAAAACTCAAATAAACCGAATGGCGTTAATATTGCTGTTTTGGGTATATCATCCGGTGCGACTGGGATTTGATGTTACGCACGTACCAAATCAAGGGTTGTGAAAATCTTACGCCCTGCCAGTTGGAATGAAAAATCCTGCAGATGTGGTATGGGATATCTGTCCGGAATGGTTACATTATTAAGAGCGCGATAATCACCGCATGGTCTGTATTCCCCGTTCTTCTTACGAACCAAATGTAAAGGGCTAGACCAAGGAATACTGCTGGGACGATAAATGCGCTGTGCCATCATTTGTTCAAAATACTCTCTAGCGATTTTCAAGTTATCTGGTGAAAGACGTCAACTTTACAAGCCACCGCGTGTTTCTAAAAAATGCATTACTTTGTGCTTAACAGGCGTCTCAACAGCTACGTCTATTGTAATTCCGTCGACTTCGGACAACAATGTGCGATTGTCCGAGCGTACATTTGATTTATCTAATATGGAAAGAGAAGTTTGTGATGAAAACGTTAAGGAACCTACCACAAATAATGAAGTAGCAGGATCGATGATTCGGCGTGCCTTAAGATCTACCACGATACCCGTGTGCTTCAGGAAATCTGCTCCCAATATAGGCATAGAAACCTCCGCAATGATAAATTTCCCTACGAAACTCCGCCTTAGACCGATATTTAATTTAAGCAAGCGAGTGCCAAAAGCTTTAATGCGCGTCCCATTGGCGGCGTATAAATGAAATTGTTGCTGGTTTGTTGTACTGGTTTGGAAATTTGAGGGAATGACTGTTACATCAGCTCCAGTATCAATCAAGAACTTACGGTTGGAATATTTTTCCAATGGCGACTGGTATTTAAATCATCATAACACGTCGCCGAATGTTGATGATTTATTGGTTTTTTGAATTCGACTGACTGCTCGCATCACCAGTAAAAAATGCATGGTGTTTACAACCTTGATATGCGACTCAAACTGGATCCATCGATCGTCGGAATTGGCTTCTTTTTGCTGTTCAGATAATAATGCACTGTCCGAATTTGAAAAAAACTTGGTACTGGATGCCATCGAATCTAGTTGTAACTGGGACATAGTTTCCATTAGATTATCCACGCGTTCGGCTAACATTGTCAAATTAAGATCCCTTTCGAAGGGTGACAGAACCATCTGTACTTATTGTGGCAATCGTGACATCCATAATCGTCTTAGTGATTCATCGTTGAATTTACGACCAGCATCCAAACGAAACTTTTCCAACAATTGTGAGGGCTTCCTGTCTCCCAAATGTGCAAATGTGAATGCGCTTACAGCATGTGAATATTTGGTGGCTTCACGATTAATGCCCGCCACATGGAATTGCTGTTCTAAAATTTCAAATCATACGTTCGGATTTTGATTAAAGAGCGGTTGGGGTGATTTAAATGAGATATGCGCAACTTCGGGATATACTGACGAACCGGTCAAATCGGATTCGGTGAACTTTCTTACTTTTCTCCCCGGCATATCGCCATCCGTAGAAACAATTTCCTACAATGTACAAGGGAGACGCGCTGAAGACAGACGAGCATCCAATAGCTCCCGAGCCCTAGACTCAATCAAATTCTGTAACTCCTCCGCTGATAAATTATTTAAGTTGCCCTGACCTTTCGCGGTCGCACCTGCCTTTTCAGGTGAGGCATCGGCTTCATCATCGGAGACACCACCCACGACATAACGCGTACAATAATACACGATTAAAAAAATTGCGGCGAATACAAAAAAAACTAAAGACACGCAAAACATTACGACTGAATTGATTGAAATAATACACTGAGACAAAACCAGAAAAAAATGAGAGCTAGCAAAAAATCGGTACTTAAAATTTTATGTTGGTTGTTTCTATGTCCGCTTATTATGTACTATGCCGATTCACGCTAACGCCAATTGTGTTGTATCGGTGTATATAATTATGCTGCATACGATTATGTGGGCCTCTGTATACAATTATATTATTTTTTAGCCTTATATTGTTGTATTACGTTGCTGTATAAAGTTGAATTGCTGTATATAATTCTGTTGCTTCACGCGTTCGATATACTAATGCGGCTTTGTATTGAATCACGTGATAAAATGTTGCGACGTATGTTAATGTATACAGCAATGTTTTTGTATATATTTGTATTACGGCTTATAATTAAAATGCCTATATATGTATGATGCTGCTTAAAAGTGCATTGTATACTGCTTGCAGGTTGTGTACATAAAAAATGTGCTCGACAGTATTGTTAATTGTTTTTTGTGTGGACTTTTTTCATCAAAATTTGGTCAAATCACGTCGGCTGGTCACCACTTTTATATGGGGATTATGGAGCTTGGCTACCTCCGCCATATAAATTGATACGCCCGTATCCAGTATATCAACTGGGTTGGCACGTTACTTTTTAGCTTATCCACTTGTTAGACTGTCGTTCACTTCCACGCTTTATTTTTAGTAGTTTGATACGAAATATAGTTTCGCCAAATAATAAACGACGGACTATATTTACGTTTATTTATTTACAAAACATGAATTCAGATAAAATTCTTTCTTTGCGCGCGTTTACAAACATGTATTCGAGTTTCTGGCTTAAAGAAGAATGAAAATAAAAAACTGAAAAAATAAAAGATGGACGAAATGTTCCTACTTAGATACAAAAAATAAATGTTAAAATAATGTACCGGCTTTTTGTGCTCTCACTTTAATTCTCTCGCCCAAAAAACACTTTACGCGCACTTATCATCGCCACAAACATTTTCTATTATTGCCGTTATTTTAGTTCTGCCATTAACTTAAATCAGAAAATAACTTACATGCTAACTTAATTCCACATTCTTGTGACAAGAAACTCTGATGATGTATAACCTCATGGTAGATAAAGCCAACCTCTGTTGCCAAACCTGCAAATTCTTGATCACTGTTTGGCTTAGTGTAATAGGAGAAAATTGTTTGGCTTGTGATAGCTTGATTTTCATTTTTATGACGTTTGCCGTATGCTTATATGCCTTATGTTTATGTGTGCCGTATGCTTATCTAAATTTTAAATGCCTTCGTGTTTGTCGGAGAAAACTAAACAACAATATCAACATTTAGCTTTTGTAATGTCTGAAGAACTTTTATTAGCCGCTGCTTAAAATTATCGTTGCTCAGTTATTCATCTCGAAATTTGCACTGTCTTTTCTGTTCTTTATATTTTTTTGTTGGAGTTGAATACAGGTTTTACACTTTAAATTGAACCTCTTAAACTTGAAATTGAACCATTAGCAACTCATATTCGACCTTTTGCAAATTATATTTATCAAACTAAAATTTATTTCTTAATTATATTTTATTTACGACTTCTATGAAAACGCGATGATTTTTAAATGATGTTCTGAAATGCAGATCAGGACGGAATTTGGCCAATTTTAATGAAATTCGACATGTACGATGGAAATGGGATTCTAAAATGAGTTTTAATGAAGTTTTACAATATGGGCAATCAGGATGGAACCTGGCCGTTTCTTAACCGATTATGGTAAAATTCGACACGTGCGATGGAAATGGGATTCTAAAATTATTTTTCTGTTCTGAAATATGGCC
This sequence comes from Tipula helvola, assembly GCA_963556165.1. NCBI lineage: Eukaryota > Metazoa > Arthropoda > Insecta > Diptera > Tipulidae > Tipula > Tipula helvola. The sequence continues at coordinate 127,278,967 of OY744483.1, forward strand.
GATTAGGATTGAATTTGGCAGATTGTTAACTGATTATGATCAAATTCGACATGTACAATAGAAATGAGATTCTTAAATTACTGTTATTCAAAATTTTGGAATATGGCTCGGATCAGAATGGAACTTGGATATTTCCTAACCAATTATGGCGAAGTTTGACTAATGGAATAGAAATGATATTGCCAAATGATTTTTTGATTTAATTCTGGGAAATGGCCAAATAGTCATGAAGGCTTAACATATTGGTAAGAGTTAATCGATTTCACCTTTTTGAGTGGAACTACGATGGACACTAATTATTTGTACGCCTGATATTTGTATTGTATTGTAAACTAAATATGATATTTGAGTTAATGAAATATCAGTTATATAGAAAATGTCAAAATTTGCGTGGATTTCGCCAAACATTTACGTAAAATAACGTGAGTATTAATTTAGCCTTTAAGGTTGGAAAAAGCCACAAGGGATTTAATATGTATTGAGGCATTGCCCTATCATTCCTAAATACATATATTAAAACCTGTGATGAGTCAAGCTGAACTAGGGATATTTAGTTTTAAAAAGGTCGCAGAGAAACAAAGTATATCGACTGAAGCACCATTAATATGACGAGTCTCGCCGCCAATATTTGGGATCAGACTTTTTACGTTTAAGCTAGCTGGGCCCTGATTCTCTAAAAAATAAGATAATGTGTAAACGTGTAAACTTGCAAAAAGCGAAGCTTACTTTAATGAGTTTGCAATTTTTTCATTTGGTTACAACTTCAAATAAAATCAAAAATTTCAAATTAATAAAAGAAAGCATTGCTTTTTACAGGTTTACACGTTTACCCATTATCTTATTTTTTAGAGAATCAGGGTGCTGGCTACATTTAATAACGACCTAGCTACCAACATAGATTTTAGAACAATATTTTGAGTGTTAAATGAGATAACTAAAATCAAAATCAAAACTTAAGTGTAAACACGACGTGAACGTGATGAACATATTGAATTATGGTTGAATATTATGAGGAGTGATGGAAGAAGTAAAAAGAAGATACTTGGTCAACCCTCCATAAAATTTATTCGACTTATTAAAACAGTTTCGTAAACTAACACTACTAAAAACGCAACATGGGAGCTTTCTATCTACCAACAACTCATATTGTATTATTTTACGACAAAATGTTGAATCTATATCAGAAGAGACGTTCCCTGCGAAGCATTTAGCTTTTCTGAATAAGAGCTTAAAGCATGACCAACTACAATTGTCGATAAAAGAGTGGTTGAACAAATATCAGAGGATTTAGATTGAGCAACGCGTTAACTCACAAATACATTTCTGCGGATTTAATTCGCAGATCCATCAATAACAACCAAATAAGTGATAAAATAAAACAACTTAAACGTATAACAGACTAGTACGACAATACGATGGTTGTTCTTGATATTACGGATTCCCAAGCAAAATTTTATAATTTCATCAATTTTGACAATTCTTCATATGGATTCATTCAACAGCCAATTAATACGATCAATAATGAACAGCACTCTACTTTATTGTCAGATTTGGACAAATATTTGTTTATTAACATGAATCCTATGGTCTGCCAAAAAACCACAAGTCAAATGTATCAAATGTGGTTTCACCGGCTTACAAGTTGTCAAAAAAAGTTATCGCTCCCTTCTTACCTATAACAGAGTTTCAATCGAGACATACGATTATAAATTCATCAATAAAATACAAAATCAAACAATACCATCTAACGCAAAGTTGATTTCATTTAATGGTTGCAATTTATTTTCTAAAATTCTTATAAGTAAGTGCAAAGAGATTTTCACGGATATCATAAGGTCATCCAAGACTGTTCCTTTAATAAAAAATGTTTTGGAGTTACTAATTTTTACCTATTTGTAGATATTTAAACCAAATGATGTTATGTCAATGGGTTCTCGTTATCACCTTTATTTGCCGATATTAACATATAACGAATACATTTCGGGAGGTGATCGGTCATCAAAAAACTCCAAACCTGTAGTGTAACGAACTGAAAAGAACGTTGGGGTTATGGTTTTATGATTTTTTATATAACTAACAATTAAATAAATTTACCAATAGGGTTTAAATGAACATGCTTGTACTGTCAGTGCTTTTACCAGTTTGAACCTATTTGCATGAGTTACACAAAAATTCGTTATATTTAACGAAACTTTTATAAGAAGATGCTTTATGGGAAAAGTATAGTCTGAGTAGATTTTTTTATTTCCTGGACGGTAAATTATTTTGTTGCCAAGATTTTGTGCATAATTCATTTTTGTGTATTTAGTCCAAATAACAATATTCTGTTTAATATTACACATTCAAATTATGCCTAGGTGGAAAATACTTATTGGCGCTGATCGCCATTAATAAATGTCTTTGCGTTTATCTGGTTTACACCTACATTAATAGTATGTGAACTTTATTTTTTTGCGTTGACTAAACCACAGAAAGTTCAATGTAATTTTTTATTTTGGCTTGTTGTGACTTTTTTGGTTGATATTCTCGTAAAAATTCTTTATAATACAAATATAGTATGTACATACATATCTCATTCACAGATACGCTTTATTAGTTATATACGATTTCATTCAAATACCTTACTAACTCTATTGCTACTGAAAAAGAAACAAGACCGAAAAGTTACGAAATTTATCTTAAAATTTTCTTTTTAAATTCTTCTCGAGTTGTATACATTTTTTTTATATAGTAATAACTTGAAAACGTTAACTAATGCAAAGAAAATATTTGGAATCTTCACGATTTTATAAACGATGCTGGATTGAACATTTAATTTGGACAAATTAAGTTGGTAAATGTCATCTTATTTAAGCTTTAATCAAAATGTATGCGAACACTAGTGTAAATAAATCATAATATGACAATATGTATATTACCACTAGTAGTATATGACAATATATTACTAGTGTATTTCATTTATTTATTATGATAATACTTAGAACTTTTGGAAATAGAACAATCGAGAAATTGAGATACCAATATTATAAATTACCAATTTCGAACCAAAAGAGCGATCGTTAGGCACAAAAAAAATGTATTTTTGAGGGTTTTTTAAGGTTAGGAACGGCGTAAAGCATTATCAGCCAAAAATAAGATTAGACGTAGATCTAGTGAAAAAAAATCAATGAAGATATGCTGTTTTTATGATGACTTGAGCGATCGTTAAGAACACAAAAATGCATTTTTAAGAGGTTTTTTGAGGTAAGCAACGACAAAAAGCATTTTGAGGAAAAAGTGATGTTGGTTTGCAATCAGCGATCAAAACTACATATGGTGATAAATATTTCCTAAAATTTTATTATGACTGGGGCGAGTGTAAACTTGATAAGACTGCAATCTCAGGATGTGGTTGTCGCCTTTTAGCCGCATGCGTTTTCAAAAAGTGTCACACTGGTTCAGAAACTAGAGATAATAGGATTTAATTTGTGCTAAAACATGTCCTAATAAACCTTAATTATTTTTGTGCAGAAGGGTCCTCCCGTTGACAAAGACTTATGATTTTAGTCAGCATATACTATGTAACTAAAAATAATTTTTGTGTGTTTCTGCTGTGCATTAAAAGTACTTTAACAATATTTTGATCAGCTTTAAATAATATTTAATTAAAATTTAATTTATTCCTTGTTACATTATAACGGATATGTTCGTATAGGTGTACACTTATATGCATTTAATAAAAATAAGTCTCATATGTTTTTATGACCTAAATCTGCCATTCAAAAATTTAAATTTATTGTTTATAATCATCAATAAATTTAATGACAAGGTATAAATAATAATAATGAAAAACTATGTGCTCCTATATCCGCATATGTAGCACAAGTATGTATGTATGTTCATATAATATATACTCGTATTTATCGTAAATTCAGTACCTACAACAAAAACCATCATAAATTTTAATCTAATCATTTCCCTGGGTTCCTTTTTTTGTTTTTGTTGGAAATTTTATAGAAAATGTTGCATTGTTATGACGAGAAGGAATATGTATGTACATATTCACAAAACAAACACACAGTATAAAACACAATACAAAGCGAATTGAAAATCGGAAAATCCTTTATATTTTCTGCATTTTTCAGTAGGCATACATAATACATACTATTATAGCCTTTGTATATAATTTTCCAGCTATGTATACTCACTCATCCTTATTATCATTGTTCTAGCTAATTTCAACGTAACGAATTTCTAACCATATTCATTCTATTTTAGCATTATAATAGTTTTAGTGAAATAGATATCCTTTTACTAATCATTCAAATTTCATCTATAAATATTTTATGGTTATTATTTATTATACATATTTATGTACATTTTTGTTGCATTTATTTAAGATAAAAAAATAAAACAATTTATTTATGAATAAGCCATTCTGTTAGAAGAATAATAGTAAACATTTTCAATTTATTTGTGTTTGGCTATTGAATAAATCGGATAAGATAAAAATTTTCTTTTGAGATGTATAGTAGTTTTCGGATTTTATGCAGATTTCAATTTTTGAACAATACTTTTTTTTGTTAATATCCTGATATAATCATCGTGTTGAGGAATCTTTCCGACAAGCTCTTTTAAATGATTTTATTTTGTTTCAAGTTAAAATGTTATCCACAAACAAAATTCCGCCATTTGATATTGGTTAAAAATACACAAACTTATCTAACAAAATAACTTTGTAAAAAGTCTATTGAGTATAGAGTCGATTCTATTATACATACGGTATTTAGTTCAATTCCGGCACCTTTTTTAATAGAATGTTATTAGCTATTACCATTTTACTTAGTCACACTTATATAGAGAAGATACAGAAGAAGGAATTCAATTTAAAGGATGTAAAATATTTGTAATATGTAAAAATACTTATATACATTTTTGTGCTTCAAAATCAACTAAAAATGTATACTGAAACAAAAAAATAATTCATGCGGAACAAAGACTTAGAATACGTAGTATGCGGCAAAGTAATGTATATCTTAAAGCATAAGCGAGGCGCATTTGGCCGTTTTGTTAGATGTACATATATTTATATTTAAATGCGGTATATTATATGTGCACCTAGCTAAGTAAGTTTCTAGATCCATTTGGTTTGTTTTATTCAAACAATTCTATCCTGAATGGTATACCTGTTGAAATTACACCTAAAAGTGTATTTTTTTTTTTATTATATTTATTTTTTTTCCAAAAAGAATAATAATACTATTGACGATGGAGCATCACGGATTCCACCTAGTGGAATATTTTTAAACTGAGCTACCTGATAATTTGGCGTTTGAAATTGTTGTAAATAATTCCATTTTTGATCTGTAAACACAATTTTTACTTACCGGATTGCTAATAATTGTAAATAATTCCAATTTTGGACTATAAAAACAATTTTTAATAACCGCAATGCTAAATTTTCTTTCGGCGCATTTGTGGCAAATGTCATTTTATCAGGTGCATCATTTTAACTATTTTCCTCAAGAGGCGCTTTATTACTTCGGTCTAAAAAGACCAAAGTATTGAAATCCTGTCAAAAATGACGAAAAATTTGGTTGGTCCAAAACCACTTTTCTCGACGTTTTGAAAGTCTCTGAGTCTGAAAAAGCAAAAAAAAAAAAAAATGTCCGTCCGTCTGTCTGGATGTCTGGATGTCTGGATGTCTGGATGTCTGGATGTCTGGATGTCTGGATGTCTGGACCCATGGTATCTCGAGAACGGCTTGTCCGATTTGGATTTTTTTTTCGCCAATCTGTTTCTATGGTCAAGGCGGAGATTTGAAAAGCTTTTGGAGACTGTACGTCAAGGGGGTGGGGTACCTGCCATACGAATTGACCCAAAATAACTGCTTTTATAAATATTTACGATTTTTTTATATATGCTGGTTTGATTATTGAATTGGGCATAGAATTTGGAGTTGATTTGAAGGTTAAGGTAGGGGTCAATTTGCGCGTTGAGTTGAAGTTGAGTTGGAGTTGAGTTGGGGTTGGATTTGGATGTGGTGAATAGTTAACAAATTTTTTATATGATGGAACTTGCCTATTTATCAACCGATTACGATGAAATTCGACATTTGTATTGGAAATGGGATTCTAAAATGATTTATGGATGAAGTTCTGGGATTTTAAAACGATTTCTGGATGAAGTTCTGGAATATGGCCAAGTATGATGGAACTTGCCCATTTCTCAACCGATTACGATGAAATTCGACATTTGTGTTAGAAATGGGATTCTAAAATGATTTACGGATGAAGTTCTGGGATTTTAAAACGATTTCTGGATGAAGTTCTGGAATATGGCCAAGTATGATGGAACTTGTCTATTTATCAATCGATTATTATGAAATTTAATATATGTGTTAGAAATGGGATTCTAAAATGAATTTTGGATGAAGTTCTGGAATATGGCCAACTAGGATGGAACTTGCCCATTTCTCAACCGATTACGATGAAATTCGACATTTCTATTGGAAATGGGATTCTAAAATGATTTATGGATGAAGTTCTGGAATATGGCCAAGTATGATGGAACTTGCCTGTTTATCAACCGATTATTATGAAATTTAATATGTGTGTTAGAAATGGGATCCTAAAATGAGTTTTGGATGAAGTTCTGGAATATGGCCAAGTAGGATGGAACTTGCCCATTTCTCAACTGATTGCGATGAAATTCGACATGTGTATTGGAAATGGGATTTTGAAACGATTTCTGGATGAAGTTCTGGAATATGGCCAAGTATGATGGAACTTGCCTATTTATCAATCGATTATTATGAAATTTAATATGTGTGTTAGAAATGGGATTCTAAAATGAGTTTTGGATGAAGTTCTGGAATATGGCCAAGTAGGATGGAACTTGCCCATTTCTCAACCGATTACGATGAAATTCGACATTTTTATTGGAAATGAGATTCTAAAATGATTTATGGATTAAGTTCTGGGATTTTAAAACGATTTCTGGATGAAGTTCTGGAATATGACTAAGTATGATGGAACTTGTCTATTTATCAACCGATTTTTATGAAATTTGATTTGTGTTTTAGAGATTGGATTCTAAAATGAGTTTTGGATGAGGTTCTGGAATATGGCAAAGTATGATGGAACTTGCACATTTCTCAACCGATTACGATGAAATTTGACATTTGTATTAGAAATGGGATTCTAAAATGAGTTTTGGATGAAGTTCTGGGATTTTAAAACGATTTCTGGATGAAGTTCTGGAATATAGCCAAATATGATGGAACTTGTCTATTTCTCAACTGATTATTATGAAATTTGATTTGTGTGTTAGAAATGGGATTCTAAAATGAGTATTGGATGAGGTTCTGGAATATGGCCAAGTATGATGGAACTTGGCTATTTCTTAACCGATTATAATGAAATTTGATATGTGCGTTGGAAATGGCAATATTTGATATGTGTGGAATATGGCTAAGTAGGATGGAACTTGACTATGCCTTAACCGCGGGTATCATTGTGTTAGACATGTGCGTTGTAAATGGGATTCTAAAATGAGTTTTCGGATAAATTTCTGGAATATGGTCAGTTAAACGGTTAGAAGTATCAGTATAATTTGTTATACTACTTTCGGTATAAAGTTCTAGAATACGATTTTTCGTTTTAAATTGGATGCCTGTACCCATGTTGAAGCTTTTGACCTGTTTGGCTGTTGTTGTATAAGTAAATACATATTGGTTAAAATAGAAATCAATAATGTCAAAACAGTCACACCAAATTTATGATATTATTGAAGATACCAAAGACCGAAGTTCTGATCACCTCGTGAGGTTTCAGCCCTTTATATTTTACTTTTACAATCGTCAATACAGGAAAATATAAATTTGTATTGGTTACATTTGTTTACAAATAGGCAGAAAAAAAAAAACGGAAGAAGGAAAACAACAAAAAAAGGTAAATCAATGTGAAATTAAAATTAAAGTTACATATGTACTTATATATTTACATAATGTATCAAAAACAAGCATTTATATTTAGAAGAAAAAGGAATATAAAACTAGAGAAATCAGGCATGAATCATTAATAGTCTTGTTTGTACCTATTGTAAAGTTGGTTTTTTAGTGTCGATTTAAAAACTCCCATAGGTAGGACTCTATCGGGTTCCGGTAATTTATTGAATAACTGAACTCTTCTATAAAATATACTATTTTGTGTTAATGCGAGTTTAAAGTTTGGCAGACGAAAATTGTTACAATTCCTAGTAGTTCTCTCAGTTGAATGGAAATTAGTAGCTAGGTCAACATTACATCTTATGATACCAAATTTGATTTTATATATGGTAAAGATATATTCAAATTCAATAAGTTTGGATACAGGCAAGACTTTGTCGCTGTATAATTGATTAGATGGTGTCAAGTATGGTAAAGACCTAGATATGTAGTAGATTGCACTCTTTTTATATGTAAAGACTGGTCAGATATTTCATCGAATATATTAAGTGACGGCCGTTGCAAATAAAATATTATGAAATGCGATTTATCGGAATTAAGCTTTAATTTACTATTATACAACCAGTTTGTAATGGTTCGAAGGTCTGCTTCCATGTGATGTTTAAGTTCTGAGGAGCTCTGGCATCCATAAATAATCGCTATATCGTCCGCAAAAAGTTGAATTTTACCATACAATTCCAAATCAAATATACCATTAATATAAATCAGAAACAAAACTGGTCCTATAATTGATCCTTGCGGAACACCACAGTTTAAAACTAGACTTTTTGATGAAACATTGCCATTCTTGACAAATTGTGTTCTATCAGAAAGGTAACTTGCTATAAGATTTACAACATTGCTGTGGAGCCCATAAAATACTAGTTTGCGCAAGAGAATTTGGTAATCTACACAGTCAAAGGCTTTTGTTAGATCTAGAAGTGTATAACTAGTAATTTTTTGATCTTCCATATGCCCATATAATGTTTCAACTAAATTTAAAGTAGCTGACATTGAACTTTTCGCCTTACAAAAACCAAATTGATCCTTATGTATTTTATGCTCATTCAGGTAATTAATTAATCTAGCATGGATAACTCGTTCAAAAATTTTACTCATTATTGGTAGAATCGAGATTGTTCTATAGTTTTCAACTGAAAATTTATCACCACTTTTAAATATGGGTGTTATTCTAGCGACTTTCATAATTCTAGGAAAATGCTTATCGTCAATCCATTTATTAATTGATTTTGTTAATAACGGTGTTAAAATGGTGCCCAATTTCTTAACTTGTCCAGCATTAATTAGATCGTAACCACTAGACACATTTGAGTCTAAATTATCAATTATACTTTGGATTTCAGTTTCATTTGTATATTCTAGTGAATCTAACTTAGTTTTTATTTTGCGGGCTAGTTCACAATAAAGAAAGGTAAGCGGGTAGTTTTTAGTAATATTAGAACCAACATTATTAAAAAATTCTACAAATTGGTTAGCAACAAGCAGTGGGTCATTTGTTACTACATCCATAACTTTTAGCTCAATGCATGGTGGTTCAGTAAATCCTGAGTTTGTAAGTATTTGATGTACAACTTCCACATTGATCTAGGATGGTTCATATTTTTTTGTAAATTCCCGAGTGAAATACTGCTTTTTATAAAATTTAATGCGCGTCTTGAGTAATGTATTAAGTTCCCTTAACGAGTTCGAAAAGAAGGTGTTATTTGGATAGTTTTTATGTAACTTATACACTTTATTACTTGAGTTCGCTATTTTTTGAAGCTCTGTATTAAACCAGGGTTTCCTGTATGAGTTTATTTTTAGGTTAGTAATAATGTGAGTTGTAAATTTTTTAATAGAGCACGTCAAACTTTCATACAGGCTTTCTAGATCAATAAAAGAATTTGAGTTATCCAAAATAGATTTAATTATTTTATCATTATCAACTGAAATTTTTGTGTATGGTATATTTTGTAAAAAGATACCGATGGTCACTTAGGTCTGTTTCTCCATAGAGAATATAAAACGAATTTTTAAATGTTGATAGTACATGGTCGATAATCGTATGGCAACTTCCCTGTATTCGGGTAGCGTATGATCTACAAATGTTATTTATTATATTGAGACCATTCATTTGTAGTATAGATTTATAATTACATATTTGTGATTCAGAAACGTTAAGTAAATTCAAATTAAAGTCTCCAATTATGATCGCATTTTTGTGTTTTGAGATAATTCTGTCAAAGGCAATTAAAAAATCATTAGTTGAAGTGTGGGGGGGTTTGTAAATACATATTAATGTTAGATTCAAAGATTTGCAATACATAATAATAAATTCGTTTTCTAGCTGTATTTCTGTATAAATGTGTTAAAATTCTATACTTGTATGAACAAAAACAGAAATCCCGCCACCTTCTCTATGATCTCTAGTACTATGAAAGGCATTATATTGGGATAGGTTATAAAACTGTGTTTCTAAATTGCTTAAAAATGTTTCAGTTAAAACTACAACATCGACTTGTTGTTTCAGTGAATGCAATAGATACTCAAGACTATTAATTTTGTTTTTTAAGCGATTTATATTCATGTAGAGTAAATTTAGTGATAAAGCCTGACATGTTTGACGGTTAAATGTTTCTAATGACAAAAAATTCTTGTTTTTGTTACAATTATTTGACATACTTAAATAATTATTGATTTTGTTATAGTAATAATTAGAAAATTTTGTGTGATGAATTCAAATTCAGAAATTAATTTCAGTAATGATTGCACTAAAAAGGATAATATAATGTTTATAATTCAATTTATTATGAGAATGAAAAAAGGAAAAAAAAAAAATTCAAGGTTTGAAATTGATCACTGTTTCAACATCATCACATGACAACACAAAGCAGAATGAAAAAAAAGGGAAAAAAGTGTAATGTTTACCAGATCAGCTGTTATTGTTGTTCAATTTTAGCTACTTCATTTAATGATCGGATAATTTGTGTTTTTTCATTTTCATTAGAAGTAATTTTTATATATACCGGGTGTTTCTTTTAAACTGAGACGATCAAATATCTCGAAAAATAGCCACTCTACGGAAAAAATGTCCATAATCAAAATTTAATCATACCGCGGGTGAAATACATTAGTGCAACAAAATAGTCCCCCACCCCCCGCTTTGTAGGTGGGGCGGGAGTAACTTTTAAACTAAGATAGGAAGCCATATTTTTTATTGCAGATTCGGATTCTACGGCTAAAAATACGTAGGATTTAACTGAAACATTTTTTTCGATTCATGTTAGATGGCGCTGTAATTGACGATATTCAATTTTTATCTCGGATTAAATATCTCGGAAAATAAGCACTCTACGAAAAAAATGGTTGAGATCAAAATTGAATTATTCCGCGGGGGAAATACATTAGTGTTAAAATTAGTACCCTCACCCCCTCCTTGTAGGGTGGGAGCCTAAAGTGGCGGGATATTTTCTTTAAATTTTTTTTTTTCTTAAAACTTTTATAAAAAATTAAAAATATTAGTTATATTAAATAGTAATATGTGGATAAAAATATAAGTTATTGTAAATTATAATTAATTCATTAATAACGCGTGAAGATAGTCGAAAAGTTCAGTATTTTTTTGCATTATTTTTTTTTGCTTTAAAAATTTATTTAGTATCTGAAGTGATGCGTTCTCTTCAAGAATGAAAATTTCAATCGAGTTTTTCTCAAAACGTGTTTTTTTGCGCACCGTGGATTTTAACTCAAAAAGTAATGGAAATTCGATAAAATTTCGTATAAATTGTTTAAATAAATATTGTTTTTAACGAATTGTTTATAAAAACAAAAAGTGTTTTTTCTTTTTGTCCCCAAATTTTCAATATTTTTACGTTTTTTGCTACATTTAGGTTCTTACAAAGCGGAATGAATTGTTTTAATGAAAACAATTTGTTTCGTTGATTTTAATTAACTACAAGGACCTGGGCGTTCCATGGTGCAAACTTTGGGAGTCAAGTTCCAGCACCTCTAGCACCGCCATTTTGTTTTTTTCATTCATACAAAAAAAAAATTGTATTCATTTGAACGTACGTGAAATTTGTTCTAAGTTGTCCTATGTATGTCCTAAGTTCTTTTTATATGTGTTGGTGTTAATGTTTCGTTATTATGAATTTATTTAATTCATATTGAAATAATAAAAATCATACTGAAATTTAATTACTCTAACAGAACAAATTTTGATTTTTTCTATGTCTGGTTAGCTATATGCCGAATAAAATAAGATCATTTTATAAAAACTGAGGTATTCGTGTTTAATACGCATTTCAATATTTTATCGAATATATGTATGTATGATTTTCCGAATTTTCTTGAGAAAATCCTAGGAAGCGGCCACGTGTTGTGTCTTTAATATATTTTATAGTCGTGGCTCAGAAAGATAAATATGTAATTGAAAAAGTGCTTTACATTTTAATATTTTTTATTGTTTAAACACAAATCGAATTATTTTTGAGAAGAACAAATCATACATTCATTATTTACGATTTTAAAATCTGTTAAGCAATCAATATGCACGAATCGCTTGCAGGAAGCACATTTGATTGATGCAGAATCAGAAGTTTTTCCGAAACAAATTAAACAATTGTTCCTCATCGATTCTGTATTATTTGAAATAATATCCTTCGGATAATGGCGATAATTACCTAATGCGCGGCTACTCACATCGTCATCTTCTGAATGCAAGCCTTCGAAATATTTTTTGAATAGTTAAGACCTTATGACAACTTAGTATAAAGGACATTTTGGTGGCCGCTTCCTAGGATTTTCTCAAGAAAATTCGGAAAATCATTTATACTTATATTCGATAAAACAATCAAATTCATATTAAACACGGGTGGCTTAGTTTTTAAAAAATGATCTTATTTTATTCAGGCATATAGCTAACCAGACATAGAAAAAATCTAAATTTGTTCTGTTAGAGTAATTAAACTTCAGCTTGATTTTTATTATTTCAATATGAATTAAATAAATTCATAATAAACGAAACTTTTATACCAACACATATAAAAAAACTGAGGGCATACTTAGGACAACTTAAGGTAACTTAGGACAATTGAACGTCATTATTATTATGTAATTTGTTTCATTGCAATAAATGCTCTCAATTTTTTGTAAAAAATTATTGAAAAACCAGTTGTCTGGAGGAGGTGCCCCCCCTTAGCAAATATAGAGATACCATTACTAGTTCCTAAAAATTCATAAACGCTAAGTTAATTATTTATTTCAAGTATATATAATATGTATAGAATAACTCCTAATAACTAAAATAGTAAAAAGTGTAAATTAAATTAAAAAATTGCATTGAAAATTAAACTTAAGAAATTTAATTTTACGTTATTCAAGTGGACAAAACCAAAATTCTAAGTGTCAAAAATAGTAAACTTTAATCATATAATTAAAATTGGCGACGCTGGATAATTATTTTGGTGATTATATTTCTATTTATTGAACTGATTATTTATTTTATTGAATTTTAGTCAAGTTAACATTTTTATGATTTATTTATTTCAATTACATTTTTATTTTAACATAAAATAAGAACGTTGTGTTCCTCACAAAGTCGAAGATGGAAGACACGACTCGTCTAAAAAAACCTATAGCACATATTTTATCGTAGTACATATTTTAATATTGGTGGCTATCAAAATGTAAAGTAAACAAACCAGTCCGGAAAGACTGTAAATATTTTGTATCCCTGTCTAGCTACATGATTTTTGCATAATCTATCTTGGTTCATCATAAACCAACATAAAACTAACGTTGCTCTTCTTTGAAATAGGAAACACAAATTTAAAATTGTTGTTGTATTTCCTAGTGGCATTATCTAATTATATATTTAATCAATGATTATATCTTCTTATAATTTTAATACAGTTTAAAACTTTTTCTTATGAGTTTTGTAAATACACCTTGGAATTTGGATTTTATATATTAGACGAAGTTTAGATGCCATCACGACTAAACTAGAGATAAGTATCTTTGGCCCATTAATTTAGCATTTAATCTAATTTCCCTTTTATGTATTTTAGGAACATCAATTAACGCTTCCAGGATGTATCCTTAAAACAAAGTATCAATTGTGTAGTAATTTACAATAGAAAAAATGTACTAATTGAAATTAATGACAATACTTAAATTTGAAATTAAATATAATGTACAAATGAGCAAGTAATTTATGCTGAAATAATATACATATAATGGCAGTTCAATAATAATTGATAAATTTAAAAATTAATTATTGAAATAAAATTGAAATTTAAAATTAATTGTAGAACTCAAATAATAATTATTAATTGAAAATAATTTTGAACATAAATACTGATTAATAAATCTGAAATGATTTTGAAGTTAAATAATAATTAAGGATTTGAAAAATGATTTTGAAATTAATTAATAATTAACATTTGAAGAATGAGTTTATGTTATGATGTTTAAATTAAATAAATAACTATTGAAATTAAAAAATGATTTTGACCTAATTAATAATTAAAATTTGAAAATTATCCTGGAATTAAATAATAATTAGTATTTGATAATGATTTGAATTAAACTAATTAATATTTGAAAAATGAATTAAATTAAATAAAAATTAAAAAATGATTTTGATGTAAATAATAATTAACAAATTTCACAATGGTATTGAAAATAAACAATATTTAAAATTTGACAATGTTTTTGAAATTAAATAATAATTAACAAAGTTAAATGGTTTTGGAATTAAATAACAATTAAATTTGCAAAATCATTTTTGAAATTAACTAAATTTTTGCGGCACCTTCCTTGCCTGGATGTATTCGAAGGTGCTATAGTACTCTCGGAAGCTGAACCCGTTATGCATGTGTGAAACCAGATATCGCTAGTGTCAATATAAGTCACACTCCGAAAACTGCACACTGGTACAAAATTGGTGGCACTGCAGGTCATCCCAATGGATGAAAGGCTGTAGGTCACAACCCACGGAGTTGTGTAAAATAAAAAAGTAGTGCCGAAGAGCAGCTGTATAAAATACCGAAGAAATGACGAAGAGCAGCTGTATAAATGTTGGGACTATAGGTCACTCCAATGAAAAAAGCTGTAGGTACCATAAAAAAATTGAATGGCGATGCACGTTGATGACAAAGTTGGTCACATCGATAAATTGAATGGTTATGCAAGTTGGCGACGGGTTGGAAATGGGTCACCTGATAAAAATATGATGGCGATGCAGCTGGTAATAAGGCAAGTCACACCGGTCACACCAAATAAGCATGCCTATTATAAATAAAACATACGTGACCATCTCCATGATATAAATAATTTAAAAAAACACATGAATTATTTTGGTGCTAATGTGGGCCACAATCGACGATTAAACTGGAATCATAACACACGTAGTTGCTTTGCACCAATGTGTACCTCACTCGACGATTAAACTGGATACAATACATGTGACTATCATATGATAATAATGTGGAACACTCTCGAACGCTGAACTGTTCAAACATGTGAGTTACTTTATGCCAATGTGTAACACTCGACAATTTGAATTGATAACCCACACGCGAACTATTGTATAGATATTATTTATACTGTGAAGCACTTTTGACGATTGTACTGAATAAAAACACTTTTATTATATTATGTTGGTGTATGCCACATTTAACGACTTTAAATAAAAACACTGTCTTATTTTACTGATTATGTGTCTAAATTAAATTAAACACTGCACTTGAATTATTTTATGAGTAATGTGTGCCACGCTCGACGACTGTACTGAATTAAATAAACGATGTGTACTTGAATTGTTTTATGAATGTGTGCCACGCCCGACAACTGAGCTGAATAAGAACACGTGATTAATGAAACTTTGTGTAACATCCTCGACGATTTAACTACACAAAACACGCGACTTATTTCCACTATAATAGGGGTGGCTCGAAGGACCAAAAAATTTCGTTGCTGGATAATTATTCAGATGGGCGAGTTATGGTGTGGCGAAAAGCGAACACTGAATTTGAGTAAAATATGGTGGCGGAAGTATAATGGTTTAGGAGCTATTTACTGAAGGAGTGTAGGTCATTTGACTTTCACTGAAACCATAATGAACCGGTTTGATTACTTGGATATTTAGAAGGATAATTTGTTAACCAGTGTTGAGAAAATGGAACATGGGCCAGATTTTCGCTCCATACATGACAGTGACCCAAAGCATTCCTCAAAGCTGATCAAGGATTGGTTATTGTACAATGTAAAGCAAACACTCCTTTATCCTCCTCAGCCACCAGAACTCGACTCTAATGATAATTTACGGAATTACTTGGAGCGAAAGTTCCTTGAACACCAAAGCTATTTTAGTAAGGAACAATTAAAACAGGTCATTGTGGAGGAATGGGCCTAAAATACCCTCGAAATAACTCGGAAGTTTTCTTTTTCAATGAAAAGAAGGTGGCAAAGTGTAATTGTATGAATAGGTTACAACAAAAACTAAATTTTACAATATATACTAAGGGTATTGGGTGTAGTCGTAGTAGAGTGTAGCTACTTCCAATTTATTTAAAATATTGAATTTGTTCAACTTCTCTTTCCAACTTTTGTTTATTTATTGCATAATAAACTCGAAGTTTAAGTTTATAAATTAAATATTTTTGTTTTATTATTTATTAATAATTAAATTAGAAGCTAAAACTTTGTAAGAATTGAGGATGATCTAGGATGTAGGTAAGTTAGAGGTAGGTTTATTATTGGTGTTTGTGGTGATTCCTTTATATTATCGATTTCTAATGCGGTCTAATACTAATGTTTACATCTTTCGGAAAAACCCGCCCGAGTCTTAGCTAGACAAAAATTGACTACCTGAAAGCTCTGTAAACATATTTTTGTAAACGATTACTAGCCAGTCTAGCAATCGTGACACTTTCACTATAGCAATAAAAATATTGTTGAAATTCCACTCCTGCTCTTGCCTAAACTAATTTATAAATAATTTAAATTTTAATTCTTAACGAAATGACAAGCAAAATGACGCAACTCCTGCATTATCTTAATATGCATTTCATATCATTCTGCGTTATCATTCTGAATTGTGCCATAAACAAGGGCTATACCCATTGTTCAATTTGTAACGTTGAATTTGTTTAGAAAGAAGCCAACAATCACACACAACAACAACACCTCAACTCATGAATTTCACCGAAGAACCCAAAACTATACCGACATAATATTCAGCGAAACTGAAATGAACATTCTGAACAAAGGTTTAAAACACAATATTACACCAATACCAAACCATAATAACAAGAAAAAACAATTGTTAAATATCGAGAGTGCTATTACCAAGACAAACATACAACATCGTGATGTCATCCGCCAATGTATCGTGCAACAACTCCCAAACAATGCAAATGAAAATACCAATAGAAAATCGCACAATGAAAATAAGATTGTCAAGAAAATAAAAAATAAAATAACAGAACACTCAGCAATAATAACAAAAGCAGACAAGGGCAATACCACTGTAGTAATGAGTATTGACCAATATGATGGAAAAGTTGAACAATACATTCGGGAGAATGATATGCAAGAACTCAATACAGACCCAACAAATACTTACAAAAAGAAAGTTAACAACGTAATCAATAGAAGCGACAAAATAATTGATGCCAATTATAGGTTTAAGCTAAAAATGATACAACCTGCAACACCTGTATTAAGGGGTCTCCCCAAAATCCACAAGGAAAATATACCCATAAGACTCATAATAAACTATAAAACAGCATCCGCATATAAATTATCGAAGCATATGAACATATATTTGAACTGCAAACTACGAATAAAAAGCTCCACGTCCATAAAAAATAATATGGAACTGATAGACAACATAAAACATATTAACATCACCAACAACGGGAAGTTCGCTTCATTCGACATTTCAAATATGTATGGCAATATACCAGTCGATGAAACAATAGAAATTGTAAAAGAACTATTGACATCCGAAAAGGTCGACACTACCGAAATAATTCAAGCCGTGAACATACTCAAGGTCATCACTTCACAAAATTATTTCAGGTACAAGAATAAATGTTACAAACAAATAGAAGGTCTTCCCATGGCAAATCGACTATCGGGCACATTAGCAGAAATATTTATCAGCAATTTAGAACAAAAATACATTCTCAATGATATCAACACTTTAAGAAAAAACATAACATATTGGTACAGATATGTTGACGACATTTTAGTATTGGAATGGAACAACACGGCAACTTAAAATACTTCACAATTACATAAACAACCTTCACCCAAATATAAATTTCACTATAGAGACAGAGCAGAATAAACAGATGAATTTCTTGGACATCACAATAACTAATAAAAACCAAAAACACAGTTTTTAGATATATCGTAAGCCGACGCAAACGAACCATACCATCCATTCCACTTCAAACCACCCGAAATCACACAAAATATATGCATATACACATATAATTAATAGATGAAATAAAACACCAATGAGCCACATAGATTACACCCATGATTCTATAAATCCCAGGTTAGCTCGTTGTTTCAAAACACGTGCTCGTGACGTCATGCAATTCTTTTTTACTTTTCGTTTTTTTATTTGTTGTTGTAATTTATATAGAAGATGGCCATTTGTTTACATATTTCGAGCTAACTGTGGTTTTATTGAATCATGGATTACACGAAATAGAAGTTAGAAAACAAAATATAGCGAGCAGCAATGGCTTCAACAGCAATGTGATCGACGAAATGAACAAAAAATATAAAAGGAAAAATTATTTGACATCGCTCACTACGTAACAACAGAGAGAAGAGAACCACAAAAATACATAACAATAGAGTATGACACAGCAACAACCAGTAGACTATACACAAAATTTTTCGTCAACACAAATTACAAAGTAGCACATAAAACTTCAAACAAAATTGAAAATCGCATCAATGAACACAATACGCAAAGAGAGTACGAAACAGGGGTATACAAAATAAAATGCGACGATTGCGACAAGTTTTATATTGGGCAAACTGGGCGAAATTTCAAAACGAGATTTGTCGAACATATGAAGGAAGTAGGGAAAACATATATAAAATTAAATTTTGCGCAACATCTGACGAAACAGCATCACAAATGTACGAGTTTTGACAACAACGTTGAAATTTTTGTTAGTGAAAATTATTGTTAGTTAAATTAGTGTTGAAATTGTTATTGCATATTTTGTAAAAAATTTTTTTGATCTCGTATTTTTGTGTCATAAAATTTATTATGTATTGCATTATATTTCTTAAATTAATATTATTATTATTATTTATTTTTTATTATAATATGTACTGTTAATAATTATGTATAGTGGTGTTTTGGTATATAATTTATTCTAATTACATTTATACATACTAGTACAGTGTACAGTGCTTTTAATGGTACCTTTGGAATAATGCAGTACGCATGAATGAATATGGCTCAGAATACAGATTCATAATTAACACTGGTACACATTATTATACATTTTTAACGCTATTTAATTTTTGTTGAGACCATTTAATCATATACTATATTATTTATTTATTTATTTATTTATTTAATTAATTTAACAGAACAATCTGTGGATCCTACAAATCCAGTGTCGATTGTATATATTTACATATGTACATATAATAACTTAATAATTAACTATAATACAATATTGGAAAAAAAGGTAAAAATGACATTATATAAACATTAAAATATTACTTAACAATTAAAGCTCTAAACTTGGAAGTGCCACAAATCATTTATACTGGAGCAATATAAAAGATGAGATTTTAAACGCGAAGTGAATACATTCAATTTTGTACATGTTTTTAGATCATTTGGAAGACTATTATATATTTTTGGAGCCAAAATTAAAAATGAATTTTGGAAGCTGGTAGTTGTAAATTTTTGTAGATGGATGTGTTGCTTATTTCTTAATTTATAATTAGTACTGTTAACACCGGCATTATTACTAATATTTAAATAAAATTCTTTCAAAGCTTTAAACACGAATAAATGTCTTAGTGGAAAAATTTCTAAACACTGAAATAGTGGCCAAGACTCAGTTAATTTTGGCTTACCCTTCATAATTCTCAATATATGCTTCTGTGCAGTAACTAGTGGCTGGATCCTAACATAATACGTACCTCCCCAACAAACTATACCATAAGATAGTTTTGAGTTTACAAGTGCAAAATACACATTTTTTAAAACCTCAATTGGACAAATTAATCTTAAAATGTACATTTTACGTATCACAGCTACCAGATAATTATGGAGATTTTCAGTCTGACATTTCCAATTTAAAGAGTTATCAATAGTGAGTCCAAGGTATTTAAATGTTGGGACACATTCAATTTTAAGACATTCATTCGAACATGTTGCCTGATTACATTCCAATTCATGATATATGATGTTGTGATCCGAAATACCAGTACCATTTAGACTATAAAACATAGCTTTGGTTTTTGTACTCAGCAACATGGAGTGCGAATCACACCATCTCCTGAGCAATCCCAAGTCAAAATGAATATGGTTAATAGTATCAATCTTATTCGGTTCATTGTACATGAATACTAGGTCATCTGCATAAGCAACCACTACAGAATTAAATTCAATATTAAATAAGGAGTTTAGGTAAATCAGGAACAGCAATGGTCCTAATACAGATCCCTGTGGAACTCCATCATTAATCACTAGACTTTGACTAACACAATCATTAATTTTTACACTCTGTACTCTATTCGACAAGTAAGAACTAAACCATTTAATACTAGCTCCACGAAATCCAGCACAAAATAGTTTTTTTAATAACACATACATACGTACATTTAGTTATTTTTATTTTTAGTTTATGTTATTGAATAATTGTAGTGATCATATTAGTCAGTTATCTTTGAAAAGTATTAATAATACTCCTTTTCCTGAGAATCCTGATGTTTTAATTGTGCATCAGAATATCCGTAGCATCCGGAAAAATTTTAATGTGTTCGTAGCAAACATTAATGCATACAGAAAAAAACCGTGATGACAGCTATAGATCCGGTGGAGTGGTAGTTTATTATGATTCTAGAATGTGTTGTTCGCCTTCTGCTTATAACTTAACTTCGGCGGATATTGTTAAGATTGAATGGAGTTTGGATAATGATGTTTATGTAATTCTGTGTATCTATAGGCTCCATGCGACATCCCTTGACATATTTTTACAAGAATTCAGCGATTTTATTCGTAATATTAAGTCAAAAAATCTCCTTATTCCTGGTGACATCAACATCGATATTTTTAATTTCCCATCTGATTCTGTTAATTATATGTCTTTAATGTCTTCCTACGGACTTGAATCGCTCATCAATGTTCCTACTCGTGTGACTAACTCTTCATCTACATGTATCGATCATTTCTTTGCCCGGCTTAGGTCAAATGATCTCTCATGTTTACGAACTTCGGTAATCGATCTTAAGATCTCGGATCACCATTTTATTGAGGTTTTATTTAAGATTCCTAAAAATTTAGAATCTCAAACTTATTTTCGATCTAATCGCTGTACCAAGATCAATTTGGGAGTTTTATGCGCCATACTTGAGCATATGGATTGGAATTTTGTTCTTGATTGTGATGATTCATCTCAGGCTCTAGATCTTTTCCTTAACACACTCTCGAGTTTATTCGAGCAATGTCGCATATACTCCCAAGTTAAAAAAGTCAGACTTTTACAGCCATGGATTTCTTATGAGCTTGCCTATAGAATTAATAAAAGAAATGTATTGTACAAAAAATTAAAAAAACAACCGGTTAATTCGAATCTTCAAGCAATCTATAATAGTAAATGCAAACAAATTAATGAGGATATCAAAAAAGAAAAAGAAGCTTATTACACAAATCGTTTTTCAGTCAACCGCGGTGATGTTAAAAAAAACTGGAATCTCGTCAATCAAATTTTAACTAAAAAACCTAAAGCTTGCTCGGTTATAAATATTCTGTCGGATAATGGAACTCTTCTAACATCTAGGTCAGACATTTCTAATGAGCCTAATTGCTATTTTACAAGTGTTGCTGATAATTTAAGAAATAAACATTTTACGAATGTCATGCCAGTTAACTATGATCTACCGTACGATAGTTGTCCAGAAACATTTTTTATGACCCCTGTTTATAATTTTCAAATTTTATCCATTATTGAATCGTTGGAACCAAAACAGGCACTTGATAATCAAGGATTGAGTAATTTCATTTTGAAAGCGATTTCTAAATTTGTTTGTCCTGCCATTGCAAATATTTTCAATCTGTCTTTCATCCAGGGAATTGTACCTTTGAGACTCAAATCGGCTACGATAATTCCGATATTTAAAAATGGTGACCGCAACCGTAAAGAAAACTATAGGCCTATTGCCCTCCAGCCAGTGATTCTGAAAGTGCTTGAAAAAGTAGTCAAAAATAGAGTTACCATATTTTTAGATAGGTTTGCTATTCTTAGTACTGATCAACACGGATTTCGTCAAGATATGAGTACTGAGACGGCTCTATTGGAGTTTTTGAATAATATTTACAAAGGACTAAATGGTGGTAAAGTTTGCGGGGGTTTGTTTGTTGATGATACGAAAGCATTTGACATGGTCGACCATAAACGTCTCCTATCGATTCTTTTTGACATCGGGTTTAGAGGTGTTTCGAACAAATGTTTTGCTTCTTATCTCGAAAACCGAACGGTGAGAGTCAACATAAATGGAACATTTAGTGACCCTAGAACCTTGAACGTTGGTGTTCCGCAAGGTTCTGTGTTGGGCCCTTTGTTGTTTTTAATTTATACCAATTCTATCTTTAGATTAAAACTGTACGGTAATAGCACTGGGTTTGCTGACGACTTAGTTCTAGCGTATGTTGCTGAATCTCCGTCTGAGGTAGTCTCAATGATTAACTCAGATCTTAAGGTATTACATTTATGGTTCAATAAGCATTACTTAATTCTGAGTGAAAAGACAAAATTTATGTTTTTTAAAATCTGTGGTATCCAAATTTTGCCTAGTAACCTGGTAACATATCACAATTTTACTAAATTCTTCTTCTTCCGCTGGCGCTACATCCCATGAAGGGATTTGGCCGCCTCAACGATGCTCCTCCAAATAATCCGATCCGCCACAAGAGAACGCCAGGCACGGTGACCGAGTGTGTACAGGTCAATTTTACTAAATGCTTTACCAATAATTTCCAAACTGAGTGTTTTAATATCGAGTTAGTTAACACGTTTGAATATCTTGGTATCTATTTGGACTCCAATCTTAATTGGAAAACTCATGTCACCAAGTTAATATTATACACGAATTCCGCTTCCAGGATTTTTTATCTCCTTCGTGATTTATGCCCAGTCTCTGTTTTGATAATGCTGTACCACGCGCTGGGATATGGTTTATGATGTTGGGGTGGCTGCCATACAAGTACTTTAAAGCCGTTGTATGTTCAGCAGAAAATGATTTTGCGAACCATACTGAAGAAACAAAGACGCGAACCTTCTTGACCTTTATTTAAGTCTAATAATATCTTGCCGTTGCAACACTTGTATATTTACAAGGTTTTAAAATTTTTTTATAAGCTGAGTGGCCATTGTAGTGTAAGGTTCGATGATCGCTATAACCTCCGTGGAAACCATCAACTATTTCACAATATTCCGGGATTTAATAATGATCACTTCCGCCGCTATATTCTTGTTGCAGCACCTACATTTTTCAATGCGTTGCCGGATTTCGTTAGAAGGCTTATCTATACTAAGCCATTTTTAACAGAAGTTAAAAAATGGTTACTTGAAAACTAAGACATTTCTTTTCTGTATCGTATTGTTGTGTAACACAGCTGCAATTCGATTTGTTATTTATTTCAATTGGTATACTTGTATTTAACTGACTAATATTGCTATCTTTCAACTATTTAGAAATATTTATTTTTTCTAACAAATTTTTTGTTTTTTAATGTTTCCGTTGCTTTTGTAGTATCTATTTTGTTTTTTTGCGGTGAATTCGAGGCTGTCGTTGTATCGACAAAGAATTCTTCCGTTTTCATATAATTTTATTTGTAATTTTTTGAGTTTTTTTTTTTTTTTGCTTTTCTTAAATAGCTTAAGTTAATGTATTGCTTTGTAATGAATATGAAATAAAATAATAAATAAATATATATTGCCGCACATAGAATGCCGAAAGGGGACAAATTAGATCGTGCTGAGGAAATTCAAATATACGAACACAGACAAAATCCGTATATTTTGAACGACAAAATGCCATACAACGCCATCTATCAAGTCATTATAAATACCAGGAATTTTCCTTTTTAAAATTAGTATATTTTTATGAAGTTAGTATATTAGTATATTTTTATGGAGGACAGTAATATCGACGTCTTAAAAGTCACCTCCATCGTTGACGATTATTCATCATTATTGTCTAATTTTATTCATTTGCCAATTATCTGGGATCCTCAATATGATATTAGAATAAGTCGTCTAGAAAAAATTCAACGACGTTTCACGAGTCGCGTGTGTCGTTTCCTTCTAAGAAGTCAAGTTCATATTTCTTCTAATGATCGATGTAATTTATTACAGTTGCTTCCACTAAATCGTAGCCGATCCATTAGTTCTGCTTGTTTCATTTTCGATTTGTTGAATGGCAGTATTGACTCTGCTCAGTTGTTGTCTAACCTTGATTTTCAGGCAAGGAACCTAAATATGAGGAATCGTTCGTTATTCCTACCTCGATTTCACAGGACTAATTACGTAGCTAATAATCCTTTGGATATGGCTATTAATACCTTTAATGATTATTATATGGAGTTTGATTTCAATATAAGTAAAACCGAATTTAAAAATAGAATTACCGGTTTGTTTTAACTATTTTTGTGATATTGTTATTTATTATTGTTGTATTACGTTGTTTTGGGTACTGATCAGTTTAATCGTAATTATGTTGATCTTAATAAAAAATAAATAAAATAAATAAATAAATATTCATTATTGAGCCAATCTGCTGATTCGCGTACTGTCTAAAGTTAAATACTTATTATTATTATTTATTTCGTGCGCAATTTTTGTACATGAACCAACAAATCTTATCTTTAAAGCTAAATTTAGCATCATTGTCATCCAATTTCCGCTCCTCAAATACCATGCACAACATTACCTCATCCATTGTATATTTGCATTCATGCAGCCCATGTAAATATTTTTTTAATCCAATCGCATCATATCAAGATCATTAATCAAATTTCTATATCTTCAAATGTAAATTTTAAACACACTATACAAGATGCACACGTAATTATCAAATCTTGATGGTACTTGTAGCAAAATGTTATTTAATGTTCATCTTAATTCATTTCGTTTTCTCAATCAATAAATTATGATAGTACGACAACTTAAAACCTTTTCTACAAATGATAACTTATTAAAAATAAAACAAAAACTTCAAAAATCCCGTTACATACATTAATTTAATTTTTTTTAAGAATAGTGTCTTGATGAGCATCTCATGGTACGGTGTCAAGATTTATCCTGATTTAATAATTGCAATTAAGGTGTTCTTCTCGGATTTACACATACCTACACAAGCATAAACTCACGTAAAAGAATGTACAAAGGCAATAAACTGCAATAATTAAAAAAGAAAATGTTTGTAAATCCTGAAAATTGCAGATAATGTATTGTGGTTTTAAAATCTGCATATAGAATATAATAATCTAGAGGGATGGTATAATCTTGATTGCCATATAATTATGTTAAAGAAAAATTCTTGTCTTAGAATTTTTAATCTTTCGCGTTGCAAAATATTATAATGATTACGAAAACCAAAACGAGACTCTTGACAAACGAACGACGGAAATGCATATTTGATTTTGTGGTTTTTTTTTTGTGTGAGAGATCTTAACCTATCTTCTTACCGTCATATAACTTAAAAGTTACAACTATCACAGAAAAATGTTAATTAGTCTTGTACTAGTACATTATACATTTTAGGTATATGAACCTACAAAGATCGTCGTCGTCGACATCTTATTATAGCAAAAATGTAAATTCCTAGAGAAGAAAATTTTTGTTTTAACCAAATTATGAATATTTCCAAGTGAAAAATCTTAAAGTGCATTAAGATTTTTATCATAATTTATTCACAATTTTTTTTACTTCTTTCTTTTCGAAATGAACGTGTTTAAACCGTAAAAAAAAAAAATTATTTCGCGGCATCGTTGTTGTGTCGGGGCTGCTGGTTATATTTTATTGGCGCAAAAGAAAATTGCATATCAAAAGAAAATTGTCTGAATTTAAATTAAAGAATTTTTATGTTCTGTCTGATTAATATTATATTCTTAGAAGTGAAACATGACGAAAAAATTAAACATTTGCATTGCAATATGCCACGTAAAGCGGTGTGTGTCTTGTCGAATACTGTTTCATGAATACTGTTGGTTTGTTTGTTGGTTTTGTTTTAGAATCGAGAAAATTCTGCGCACTACTTTTTATATTTTTGACTGATTTTATTTTAACAAATCAAAATTGCCTGAATATAAGAAATGTTACATTCTTATTATCTTTTAGGAAGCTTTACACTATATTTCGTAACTTTTTATTTTTTTATTGAAAACAATCCGCACCGTGTGAAGCGAGAGGACTCACGGTAATCAAGCACCCCAAAGAAACACACTCCTACGACATCCACGTCGGTGTTTCTGGATGAAGCTAAGGGCAGGTAAATAACACCAAGACTTGAGTATCTTCACAGGTTTTACAATAATTTACCATAAGATCGATAGTATAAGAGTATAAACGCAAACTGAAAGCATGTTATCATTAACTGTCGTTTAGTATGGAATGTAAGTCCACTTTTAAGGAGTTACCAAACAGGCGAGTTTAGTAACTTTTTCAAGGGCGGGTTTACTAGAGCGATTATTGAGCAGATAAAACTGCTTCTTGAAGCCAAGCGTAACTTTCTAATCTCGTTTTGGTATATGTTTGTCTTTCTAATCTTGTTGTGGTGTAATTCTACTGTTTAAAGGATTGTGGTTCTCAGTACGATACGCATAATCGTTCAAATAGTAGAATGCATTTTCAATTAAGATTACTAGTATTTAAACTTAGCTCAACATACCAAGCATTTTTTATAAAGTATACAAAATTTCTTTATTGTAATATTGACGGGTTAAATTGGTCTTAATTACATAATTTATAAAAATGATATTTTCGTATTTTATTCATCGTCATCGGAGAGGCATATTTTATAAATTATGTTTATCAGACGGGCATATAATTAAAATATGTCGTTACCTGTTTGGTGTCTTGATGCTTTTGATTAAGTTGCATCTGCAATCGTCCAACGTAAACAACATACCAGAACCATTTAGTGTATTTTGCATAAAACATGAAAATAAATCGATAAACTATAAGATTGTTACAGTTTTTATTTTCACAGATGTATCGAGACATTTTAATTATAGCTATGCTTGATTTTTATAGAGCTGCAATTAAATATTGTGATTTAATTTATGTGATTTAAAAATATTGAAATACATAAATAATTTTACGATATAGCAAGAGTTATTAAAAAATTTGACAAATTATCGTAATTAATGTGAACACGTATTCTATATCAACATCTTTCTTCATAAACTTTATACACACACTCCAAACCAAATTTAATAATAATGCCGATGGCTAAATACGCTTCAGGTTACGTTTGTTTTATAGATATATGCTCTAATTTTAATTATATCCGTTTATATTAAGTCATTTTACGTACTTGTGTGTATTAATTTGTTCGCGTTAATTAATCTTGTATTGAAGTTAAATTAATTTCGAATCTATTCAAATATTTACGCTAGCTCAACTACTTAATTTGTTAATGCCCCACAGGCATATTTAGTTGAAAATTAAAATTTGTAGAGTTTTTAAATGTGTTATTTGCGTTTATTTAATTTAAATGTCATTTAAAGTGTTTTGTTTTGACACTGAAATAAAGCATTGTATAGTAATACGAATCAAAAATAATCGCATTTGCGCAGGAATCCGATAAGTTTAAATTTTGCTCCGATTGCGGTTCTTAATATTTCTTATATTAGGTTTCAGGGCCTGTAATTGTTGTGCCAGCGCGCATTTAAATTGCTTGAATATTTCCATACATTCCTTCATTCCTTGGAAAATTCGATTTTGTTGAAAATCACCTTACCAAGATACTATTGAAAGTTTGCGAAAAACAATTAACGGCTAGACCATATTCAGGATACGCCTATTCAAAGGTTAAAAGAACATTCGTGTGAAAAACATTATAATGATACTACCACAAGGACATCAACATAGTGTATGCGGTTACCATTTATGACAGCACAGAAGTCAAAAGAGATTGGACAAATTCTGATTGGACTAACCTGAGATCGCAGATAATTAAGTTGGAAGAAATTAAACTCCCACGTTGTACTACACTACGGTTTTGAGTTTTCAATAATGCTCCAAATAATTTCATGTAAAGATGCATCGGAAAGGGCATACGGAGCTGACGTATATTTGATTGATTGATTGATTTATTTAGTGTGTACGACCAAGCCTATAAGGCAAGTTTCCCGGATTACGCATGGTCCACCGTACACCCTTTTACAAATAACAAAATCGAGGGAAAGGAAAGGTATGTTAGTAGCAAAGAATCAACCCAGTTCCAGACACCTAAATAGTTGATAGTTAGTAAATAAGACAGCACAAGACAACACAATTTCTAAACTACATGGTTTTTAACAGCGTGTTGTTCCTGGAGAGTTGAGTCAGGCTATAGTTTTAGTTCTGAAATTAGGATTAAATTTAATCCCTTTAAGAATGATTAATTCTGGAACTATCTTATAGCGTTGCCAGACAGCGGTTCAATAAGTCCGATTTAGCTAAACCGGTTCAGGTACTCTATGAAACAAAACGCGATTAGCAAAAATTAGGGTTGACACGTTACAGCAAAACTCAAACCACCAAATCCGACTTATTAAATCGCAGTGTGTCAACGCCATTAGATTCTGAAACAAATTTAATTATTTCTCAGTATACTAAAGAAAATATACCCCTTTCAAATACTCTAAACATCTTTATGTTCTTATTGATCTAAATGCCCTTAAAATTACATCTGCATCAATCCTAATCCACCTAAATAATTCAATAAACAAATAAAAATACCTCTAAAATTTAACAATTAATTAATTATTTAATCAGCTTACAAGAATAATGGTAACTTAACTTCCTTCTGGATCCACTAGTCACCAAACAAGGTTTCAGGGTAACCATTTGTTAATGTTTATTGAAGTTTATTGTAATAAATAATTTAAAACAAGAAAATAAAACAATTTATTGAAACATATGGTTTCTACAAGAAAAGTTATTGCAATTTAAAAAAATGGAGGTGTGGCCAACACACGACTTTCTTTTACGAACAGCGAATTTTAAGAAACTATTATAATACAAATTTCTTGCAAACTTAATTAAGATTGTTTTTACTTTTACATGTTTTCTGAAAATTGTATATTTTTGAAATATTTGCAAAATAAATTTTCTGTTTCGCGGAATCTGGGAGCTGTAACCCCAAATATTATGTAAGGCATTAATGAAGATATATCTGTTTTGAGGTCCGCTGAGTCCGAAAAAGTAGGTTTCGAAATGATGTCTGTCTGTCCGTTTGTCCGTCCGTCTATCAGTCTGTGTCTTCTCTATAGCCCAGATGGCGTAACCAATCGAACAAAAACTTTAGATTTAAGCTTTACTTATGTATGTAAAAGAAAGTAATAAAAAATAATAAATTTGTAAGAAGTTTGCGTAATTGGTTTCTCAAAATTCCCTGTTCGTAGAAGAAATGTGTTGGCCACACATCAATTTTATTTTTTTTATAAAATTTTTTAATTTTTTTTTTAAATTTTTTTTTTTTAAATTTTTTTTTTTTTTAATTTTTAAATTTTTTTTTAATTTTTAATTTTTTTTTTTTTATATTTTTTTACTTTTATTTTTTGGAAACATTTTGTTTTAGTAGTTTTTTGTAAACCTTATACTTTTTGAGATATTTGCTTAAAAAAGCTTAAATCGGAAGTCTCAGTTCGATTGGTTAAGCCATCTGGGCTGTAGAGAGGACACAGATTGACAGACGGACAGACGGACAGACGGACAGACGGACAGACAGACTGACAGACAGACATCATTTCGAAACCCACTTTTTCGGACTCAGGGAACCTCAAAACAGATAAATCTTCAATAATCTCAAGGTCGAAAATTTTCATGATTACTATACTTTATTTTACTTACGTAAAAGAAAGTAAAACGTGAAAAGGTACAATTGTACCTATGCCGCTTGACGAGGGTTAAATCGATATTCGCTATAACGAACCTCATAGTTTCTGATTCGATTCAAATTTACTCGATAATACAAAGTATAAAAATCCCATTAGAATCGAATGCATGAAACTTTTAATTCTAATTAAGATTTTCAATTCGACTCAAATTTACTCGATTATACGTAGTATAAGAATCCCATTTGATTCGAATACATAAAAATTTTGCGTTGTGTAGCTCATGGTATATAAATAGCACTACAGTTATCCAGTTATCTCTTACAAACACAGAACACGAGTGAAAACAACGCCAAATAACAACAAAAACAAAAAAACCATACTAAAACCACCAACACATATAGAAAATCGGTATATAAAA
This sequence comes from Tipula helvola, assembly GCA_963556165.1. Lineage (NCBI taxonomy): Eukaryota > Metazoa > Arthropoda > Insecta > Diptera > Tipulidae > Tipula > Tipula helvola. The sequence continues at coordinate 127,309,675 of OY744483.1, forward strand.
TTTATAATTAATGAAATTTAAACCTAAAAATATCCTTTGAAATTTTTGAAAGTTGAGTATACATATATATGTATATATATATTTCTAAAATGACGACGAACACTTACACGGCCGCGAATACAGTTTAGAAAAACAAAAAACAACCGCATACTACGAAATAAATTCATTTCTATATATTCAACCGCATACCACGAAATAAATTCATTTCTATATAGCTTCTCCTGTAATTTGTTGAAACGAAATGTCATATCTTTTTTTAAACGAATCTAGCCAGCCGGTTGAAGATTTAAAATCATCATAGATCGATGTTTGTTGTTGTCGAGCTATTTGAAGTGCCTTTTCTTTTAAAATTGGATCCGAAATAGGACAATTTTTTGCTCTTGCAGCACAAAACCACTGATATGTTAACTCACTAATCTTTTCGTATTTAAAGTCTTTTCATTTCTTAATTATTTTTTCGGATTCACGTGATGCTAAGTATCGTGATTTGATATCGTCTTTATTTTTTATGGTTTCGTACACTTGTGTTTTGCCGTAGTTAAAATGGGAAGCTATGTATGTCAGTTACTTTTGCACCTGATTCCTTCATTTTAATTAGGTCGTACTTTTGACCCAGAGATAGATTGGTGACATGAATTTTCTTCATTGCAAACTACAATAATAAAGATTTTAAATTAGCAGAATGTCCATACCCAAATATGTATTCATTGTTGTCTTACATTAATATGGCTTACACAAAAATATTCAAATTTAATCGGCACAACACAATTTACTAATAAGAACTTATATTTAGTAGTTCCCCAAATACACAAGGTTTATTTTTATTGATTTACGACTCAGTTTTGACATATTTTACTGTACACTCAAGAACATTAAATGAAGCGGAAAACTAAACAAGTGCAGCATGGATTTCTCTTTGTTTTTGATTCTCTCTTCAGTAGTTTCCAAATTATGATTATTCAGTGTGTAGCAAAAAAAAATGAAATTGCGTAACAAACCTTCGAAAATTATTTGTTACCGGTTTTCCGGCTCTTGCAAGTTAAATATAGTGAAATTGCTTACTTTTGTACCAAGAAGTTACTCCGGCTTCCGAGTTTGAGAAGTTCCCGGCACAAACAAGTTCTTTTTGCACCAAAATTATGTATAGGTAAAAATAATTCCCCCTTTGAGGAGTTTCCGGGACATAGAAATCCGGCTGTAATAAGTTTCACTGTAGTATATAAACAATATGGTTTGTGTCATTTCCACATAAAATAAAAATACAAAAATAATAATCCTATAAGAGTAAAGAGTAAGGAGAGAAACCAAAAACTTGAATTTTCGTGTTCAGAAACAGAAAATTAACTGCGTATATCTATTTTTTTTTATGATTTAGGTTATTTTTTTAGTCTAAACGTCACTGTTCACATCACCAAAGGATTATATTAAAATGATTACTATTTAATCATGACTGACATTTTTTAATATTGATATTACAAACTTATATATTTTTAATTTTTTTTTTATTAATTATAGTTTTTTTATATATGTATATGTAACTATATTGTATTATTAAATATTTATTTTTTAAAAACCACTTAAAATTCAGCTTTTATCTCTCTTAAAAAATTAATCAATTCAGCATATTCCTCCATGTTGTTTTCTCCAAGAATATCTTCTAACTTTTTACTACTTATTATTTTATATTTAGATCTAATAATCTCAAAGTTTTTACATTTATCTGTGATGTGTTTAGCATCTTCTATTACGTTGCAATCCTCACAGATATTATTGTCAATTTTCTTTATTACATGGAAGTATTTCTTATCAAAAGTATGATTGGTTCTTAACCTATTTAATCTTTTGATTGAGCTCGTATCAACATTTTATGTTTGGTAAAACATTTAGGGTACTAGTTGGTTCATATTAACGCTGCGTTAGAATGTTATGTTAAATGTTGCGTTAAAATGTTGCGTGTCATGTAAAATGTTATATTAAACAAAAATATTTCGTCTCTTTTTATTTATCACATTAAAATAGAAACAAAAACGATAAAAAACATAGCGAGAGTAATTTCACTGTTCACGTTACATGTATGCTGTATTGAAAATGTCATGACCATTTTTGAGGCTAAATATTTCTGTGCGTCCGACTTTTCTCAATGGGCGTTTTCAGTTCCACCAACATGTTGTTGCTACTAATCGGTATCACAATATTATGATATATGCTACCATCATGATGCGGACATGAATCCAACTGATAGGTTACTTGTTAAAATTATAATAAATGTCGATTAGTGCGCATGCAAAAAGAACAAAATGGCTTAAATCGTGATTTATTATTTACTTTTTTAAAATATAGTGAATCGGACAGTATTAATATGAATTCGTTTTTGTGGATGGCTGAAAATGCAATAAATACCGTAAAAATCGATCAAATTAGAGTTGATACACCCTTGAGAGTTCGAAACTATTTAAATTTATTAGTCTCAATTTGAAATTTGCGAACGACTACGATAAAAACACAACTAATTTACTGATGGCTAAATGTATCATAGAAATAAAATGATGGCAAAAATGACATTTACCCTATCAGTATTGCCATATACATTTTGATCTATCGATTGCGTTCAGACCTCGACTTGTTGACTTTACTCAACATGTTGCCAACAGTTGGTGGATCTGAAAGCGCCCAATGTTATAATAATTGCATACCATAAATTTTCATTGATCATCATTTTCAAGATATAAAAAATTAAAAAAACAAATCATGTCATGTATCAAAAATATTGCTACGAATTGGGCTACTGAGTTCGTTCGGATTTTGCAATTAAAAACACTGTGTACTTTTTATCTTTTTATTTCACTCTACTTTTATACACTTTGATATTTGCTTTGACTTTACTATTTAATTCTGTCCGCTTGCTACTGGTGGGGGCTATGACAACAGATTTATTTCTTTATTTAATGATATTATAATAAACGAAAAACTGTTCTCTGCATGCCATCGGTCGTGTTTATAACACTTAACCGTCTAAGCTATTGCTGTTCATAAAGTGAGCTTGTTGTATGATGGCTAAAATCGTCACAATATTTACCTCTATTTTTGATTTTATGTTTTACCCAACATTTGCGGTTCAGGTGCAGCTTGAACCCCAGTCATTTTTTTTATGAAACTAAGTAATATTTGAAATTTTCTCTTTTCTGTTTTTTCTACTTATGTTGAATACCTTTTGTTGTAGTCATATCCAAAAAAAAAAAAAAAAAAAAAAACGGCTTCGAAGAACGAAGCCCTTAGAACTAGGACTAGGACAGATAAATTAAAGAAGGAAGTATCCAACCTAGAGCTAACCGATGGGTTATACTCCTCAAACAGTTAACATCTTTTAATATAGATAAATTACTAGATGAAATTGTATTCAGTTGTAATATTTGTTAAATAAAAAAAAAATAAAAAAAAATAAAAATATCCAAAAATTCGGTGGAACATGCTCCTTTCTTAGCAGCAATATCAGCTTCTTCATTACCAGGAATACTAGAGTGGCCAGGGGCCCTATTCTCGAATTCCACATCCATTTTCCACATGTCAAAATTCAGAAAAAAGCTTCGGAAATTTTATTTCATGTATTCTTGACTTCAATACTAACCCTTAAGAGACACACTGGGTTAAATTAACCCAGGTCTATATTTTTAACGCGCGCCATTTTAAAACGCGTGGTCCTTGGACCATCGGCCAGTGGATTAGGGAAGTTTGAAATGTCCACTAATATCCCCCCTGAGGCCAGATATAGTGCGTTTATAGAAGCTGAGCAATAAACGTCGTAAAAACAGGTATGGGTAAAAATCACATCATCATCTTACGTTAGAAAAACGTCTTATTTAAAAAATTATTTTTGTTAAATATTGTGTGTTTGTGTTAAACCAAAGATAATATTATAATAGAGATAGTTCAATCAGTGCAAAATATAAAAATAAATCTAGGGTACCTCCATCATACCGAAGGGAGCCTCCAGTTTAAATAAAATTTATAAAAACATTTTTTTGCTTACTGTATACACGTTTACAACAAAATAATTTCGTTTTTGCCGTTTCCTTTTCTACATTTCTATACTCACACACAATCAATGTGCAACATAAATAATAAAATAGCATATTGTTTGAATGGTGTTGTATTTTTCTTGGCTTGCTTTAACTATAAAATATAAAAGGCTAGTCTAACAAGCAAATTATTTTGTGGGTATATTTTAAGAATATTGCTCATGCAATAGAACTACGACTTAAGAAACGTTTACAGTGAGTTGATTTTGTTGCGGTTGGAGTATTTTATTGCGCTTGCACAAGGTGTTGATCATTTGTGAAAAAGCTGGGATAAAGTTTATGGTTCTAAAGTGCTAAACGGTTAAGGTAACATTAATATTAAAATAAATCTGACCCTAATGGTGTTCCACAATTTATTTTGAGTGTTCCGTGTTGTGAAGCAATGGCTTTTAAAAACAGTTCATTTTTATTATTAAAGCTGGTTTTGGGCTTTTCCAATCCTTATAAATAAAATAAAAACACAAATTTATAATATTCCTAAATGATTTTATTCTCTTTTGAATGATATAACAACAAATGCTGATCCGTTTTGATAGAAAACACAAACAACAATGATATTTTCTATTGTTGTAGAATTGTTAACCGTGAATTACGAGAGAACTTTGTTTGTTGTTTAAGACTGTTTAGCATCCATTGGCAATGCTTTTTTATAAGAAGTTTAATCATAAAATTCAAAATTTTTAAACGATGTTCTAAGCAGCTATTATTTGAAGAATAATATTCAGCGTATTGTGGAGCGTTATTGGCTAATTCGATACAACTATCCATTATAGTTTGTTTAATATGCCTCTCGTGGTATCGTTTTTGAAATATGCGGCGAAAATTCTCAATTTGCATTTTACATAGCAAAAAGAAGTCTTCTTTTGGGCAATTTAGTGATCCAAAACTTCGTGATCCAAAAATATTCATTGTCCAGCTGGATGTTATTTTTAGACGACATATTTTCCAAACATATGTATTAAGCAATCGATTTTACCAATTACTACAAAAATAATATAACCAACAAAATATTTCATGGAATTTTCTCCAATTGCTGTAGTTACATAAAACGATTCCCCAAATTCGCATAATTCTTCGCTTTGTTCTTCTGATATTTCTGGTAAAATAGTGCCTTTCCGCTGATCCTCTTCTTGAAACTCGGTACTTAAAAAATCATCTCAGTCTGCTTCACAGTTAGAAAAATTGGATTTAAATTGTAATTTGGACGATATTATTTGTGACAGGATATTATTAAATTGAAAAACGGATGGGTTTTTATTGTTACCGCTTTTATATCGAACCTGAGCAAACAAATTTTCGATTGGATCTTAATTTAATCGATTCGTTAAAATGTAGTTAACGTTTAGATTTGGATTTCTAAAAAATTCAGTTCCCAATAGTATTGCCGCATTAATGGTTTGCACTATACCATCAATGCAATAGATAGATTTAGCTCCTTTAAATGTTGTATTTTTAAAATAAATTAAATAGCTGTTTAATGTTTGAAAAATTTTGTTATTTTCCGCCAAAGCACATCGATAAGGGTTGGAATTAAAGAGTGTTTTGCTATTTAAACAATCGAATAAATTATTAGAAACTTCAGTAAATTTTGCTGTTGATATAGCTAATTCAGGATCGGGATATATTTTTAAATCCACTGCGGTTTTAATTCTAGCCACGATACTCTTACTAAAGCTTTGGGTGGCGTATCGAACACGCATTTTTTTCAAATGTATTTGGATATATGTGCTTTGATGTTAGTTTAGGACAAAGTTTTGTGGTCGCATTTTTTTCCCAATTATACAATTTTTGAATCACACTCCAACAAACTAAACCATCCGGACTATCATATTTTGTACCTTTTAATAAATTATTTCGTAAACTTTTTATTAAATGACAAATATCATATAGGCAATAAATTTTTCTATCATTATATACAAAATAAAGGTGCTCGGAGGTAACGTTCAAGTTTTTAAAACATTTTCTATTGTTGCTACCCTGATCGCAAATTATTGCAGCAACATTTAAGCCCACAGTTTCACAAATTCTTACATTTTCATATACAAGTTTTTGAAGGTTTGAACCAGAAATATTGGTTTTTGTGGAATAATAATTTAAGATAAATTTCCATTGTGAGCATATGCTTCTGACCATAAAAACACAAACGGATTGCGCAAATGAACGCGTTCTAAAAGCACCAAAATCTTAAACACCTTGAATTTCATCATGAACTTCGTTGTATGTTAAATTTTGCCTAATTTTATCATCAAGATATCCAACTGCTGATATGAGTCCTTTTAACAGTATTTCATTTGATCCAGGCCTCAAATTTTTTATTAGTCTCCATCTATTTATCGATGATTTAGACGGTAAATTAAATTTTAAACAATTTCTCATAAAAAAATAAGTTGCTGGAGATTTAAAATAAAGGGTCTGTGCTAGTTGCTTTTGTAAATCGGTAAATACATTTTTCCTGTTAGTTGGTGCAACCATCATTTCCACAAATGATTTAGCCGTAGGTTCCAGGTCAGTTCTCTCTAGAAGTATATCATTCCATTTTTTGTTATTTTTCACTAATAAAATTTGAATTTTTCGTTTTAGAGTGAACACTTTGGAAGTAAGATACTTAATTTTAATTGATTTTTTAGTTAATCTTGATTTAAGATTTTCTATTTCTTGTAATAATTCGCGATTTTGTTTTTTATATTGATCAACGGTTTTAATTGTTCGCTTACTTTCAGCTGTCGACGCTTTATTAAGAACCATTGACTCTAAATTGACAATCTCTGATTGCGGATTATCCAAAGGTAGATGAAGAGATGGAATAGCTGTGTTTATTAGTCTCTTTTTTCCGATAAACTTGGGATCAAAATGGGCACTACATATTCGTTTTTTATGTAAATTATCAAGTACAAATGGTTTAGGTATTATGCGACATGCAATTAACCATTCCTTTGCTTGAACGACATTTTTAGGGAAACGAAATAATTTTAATTTAGAATTTCGTCTCGAGTTATGGCAATTACTCACTATACAATTCAAGCCCGATACTGATTGATTCATTTTTGTTTAAATATTTGCAGAGACTAAGCGTACTTCACAACACAAAAAAGATTTAAAACTAAAATGGAAATGCAATGGAAATGTCAATGCAAATACACAAAATAAAAGTAAATTAGTTTGCATAGGTTTTAAAAGTAAACATGAAAAAATAGAAAAAGTTTCGAATTGAAAATACACAAGCAGAATTAAAGTAGTTGTGTATATGTATTATATTGTACAGTAAACTAGAAAAATGCGTTTCTTCTTTTTAGTTTTACATTTTCTATAAAAATATCTACATACAGTAAAATTCTGCTTTGAAGGAGTCATCTTATTATAATATCATCTTTGGTTAAACTTATATAATTTTAGTCTATTTCAACTAAAATATGTAGGACAGGAAAACCTCACTACAATGGACATCGACCGGACCAAAAAAGGTGTCCATTGAAGTGAGGTGTCCCTTGAACTGAGGATTTGTGATTGGGATTCTATTTCTTATCCGATTTGAATGAAATTCAGCATTCCCAATGGGAATGAGATTCTTTTGCATAAAATTCTGGAATATGGCCAGTTAGGAAGAAACTTGGCCATTTCTTACCCGATTTTGACGAAATTCTCAAATGATTTTCAGATAAAATTCTGGAATACGGCCAATTAGGATGGAATTGGCCATTTTTTATCCGATTTTGATAAAATTCAGCAAGTGCGATGGAAATGGGATTCTCAAACGAGTTTTTGATGAAGTTCTGGAATATGACCAAGAAGGAAAGAACTGGGCCATTTTTCATCTGATTTTGAAGAATTTCAGCATGTACGATGGAAATGCGATTCTCAAATGATTTTTAGATGAAGTTCTGGAATATGGCCAATTAATATGGAACTTGGTAATTTCTTATCCGATTCTGATGAAATTCAGCATGCGCGACGGTAATGGGACTCTCAAATGATTTTCAGGTGAAGTTCTGGAATATGGCCTATTAGGAAGGAACTTGGCCGTTTCATATCCGATCTTGATGAAATTCAGCATGTTCGATGGAAATGGGATTCTAAAATGAGCTTTAGGTAAACTTCTGGAATATGGCCAATTAGGAAGGAACTTGGCTATTTCTTATCCGATTTTAATGAAATTCAACATGTTCAATGGAAATGGGATTCTAAAATGATTTTTAGGTGAAGTTCTGGAATATGGCCAATTAGGAAGGAACTTGACCATTTTTTATCCGATCTTTATGAAATTCAGCATGTACGATGGAAATGGAATTCTCAAACCAGATATAGACGAAGTGCTGGAATATGGCCAATTTGGAAAGAACTGGGCCATTTCTTAAAATTGAATGGGATTCTCAAATGATTTTTAGATGAAGTTCTGGAATTTGGCCAATTAGGATGGAACTTGCCCATTTCTTATCAAATTTTGATGAAATTCAGTATGTACTATGGAAATGGGATTCTAAAATTATTTATAGAACAGGTCATCAAATACATAATATCATATTAAGTTCCTTCCTAGTCGGCCATATCCAAGAATTTCATTTAACAATAATTTTAGAGGCCTATTTCCATCCTACTTCCTGAATTTAATTAATTGGCCATATTCCAGAACTTCGTCTAAAATTCATTTTAAAATCCCTTATCCATCATACATGCTGAATTTAATCAAAATAAGTTAAGATAATCTTTTTAGAATCCCATTTCCATCGTACATGCGGAATTTCATCAAGATCGGATTAGAAACAGCCAAGTCCTATCCTAATTGGTCATATTCCAGAACTTCATCTGAAAATCATTTTAGAATTCCATTTCCATTGTACATGCTGAATTTCATCAAGATCGCATAAGAAATGGGCAAGTTCCATCCTAATTGGCCATATTCCAGAACTTCATCTAAAAATCTTTTTAGAATCCCATTTCCATCGTACATGCTGAATTTCATTAAGATCGGATAAGAAATGGCGAAGTTCCATCCTAATTGGCCATATTCCAGAACTTTATCTAAACATCATTTGAGAATCATCAAGATCGGATAAGAAATGGCCAAGTTTCTTCCTAACTGGCCATATTCCTGAATTTTATCTAAAAATCATTTAACAATCCCATTTACATTGGGAATGCTGAAACAAATCCTCAGTTCAAGGGACACCTCACTTCAATGGACACCCTTTTTGGTCCCGTCGATGTCCGTTATAGTGAGGTTTCTATGTATGTATATACATATTTTAGTTCAAACAGACAAAAATTATACTCTTATATGTTTAACACAAACACACGATATTTAACAAAAAGGATTTTTGAAATGAACTTGTTTTCTGACGTTAGAGACACACTGGGTAATTTTTACCCGTATCTATATTTACGACGCTCACTGCTCGGCTTCTATAAGGACACTGTATCTGGCATAACGGGGGATATCGATTATTAATTTCAAAACCGTTTTTTTCACGCAAAATAGCAAACTTTTAGATTTTACCTCAATTTTGCTGTTTCAAAAAACTACTATTTTCGATTTGCAAAAAAAATATAGTTTTTGCATTGGATGGAAAAACCCATAGTATCATCTTACGGTTCAACTCTTTAGCTTTTCATCGGTCACCTACAGAGTGTCAAAATATTAATTTTTGATAAACATATAAGCATTTAAAAAAAAGACGATTTTTAAAAAAAGTTCCGTTAGTTTTTTGTAAATATTTTTGCACCTTTTTATTTTATCGGAACAAAATTATGTTTTTATGTTCTTGAGAAAATTTTCTATCAATTGAAAAAAAATTGATTGAATTTGATCAATTTGATCACGAGATATAACCTTTCAAAGTATCGCTGGGTAAAAATCACCCAGAAAAATCTGCAGAACATATTATACAAACCGTGCCGTTGTGGCTAATAAAGCAATTTTCAATTTTTTTTTTTTCAATTTTGACAATTCCAACATAAACAAATTGTCAAATTAAATTCCCGACATTACGAAGTTAGATACAATTAATCGGTGGTCAATAAAAGATCTGAATGATTCGAGAATAGGGTATTTGGTTACATGTGGAATATACATAGGGAAAAATACCAAGGGAATTACCAAGGGAATATTGACAGATGTCCACATGTGGAAAATGGATGTGGAATTCGAGAATAGGCCCCCATATATGTATAATTCTTTAAAATATTTATTGGATTTATTGTTTTTCACAAGTGGTCCTAAGTTTGTATTGTTATAAAACTGTTTTGCCAAATATATGAAATTAGTAAGTAGGAAGTTCACCAGCTGCTTCTGCTATAATCGCCGAGACTAGAGTGCTGTTCGTCAAACCTAAACAGATTCTTAGTCCAGCATTAACAATTTTTTCTATAATATCTCTATTTTTATTACTAAAACTTGTGACAGCACTATACCTTATTCTACTCTCGATAAGGCTTTTGTATACATTAATTAAAGTTGATGGATGAGCACCTCCCTTTCTCCTTGCAAACATTTTTATTATATTTAAAGCTGACATACAACTATTTTTAATTGTTTTATGGTGTATATTAAAATTTAATTTTTTACCTATCAATTATGAAACCTAGCGATTTTAGGTGATTAGATTCTTGTATATTAATATTTTTTAATTTTATTGTAATTTGTTGATCAAATCTTTTATTACTTATTTTAATAAAAAATGTTTTATTTAAATTAACGTTTATATTTAATTCTAGTAATTTATTATTAAATCTAATTAAAGACTCATTTGCTAATTTCTCAGCTTCAATCCTCTCCATAGCTATTATGATTATCAAGAAGTCATCTGCTTGTTGTAATATTTTAATGTTTTTATTATTCAATTCGTGAATATTATTAGTGTAGATATTAAAAAGGTCAGGACTTAAAGGGTCGCCTTCAGGTAAACCTTTACTGGTAATAATTTTTAGATTGTGATCTGTATTTTGAAAAATTATCTTTCTATTGATTACTGAATTATAAATCCAATTCGTGTATTGATTCGGAATATTATAATTTTGCATAATATAAACAAGCTTATCTACTCTGTCAAATGCCTTTTCGATGTCCGTAGAAATTATTATTGTATATTTATTATTATTTTAATTATTTTCTAAGATATTTAATAAGTGATTTATGTAATCTAATGTCGATTTCCTCTTTCTAAATCCATAAGAATTGTCTGATAGTAATTTCTATTGTTCTGATATTTTATTTAATCTAGATTTTATTAATTTGCTTGTTACCTTAGCTATGGTGGAGTAAAGGTGTATTCCTCTGAAGCTTTCTATATTATCTGTGTTTTTATTTGATTTTTTAACAGGAATGATTTTAATATTCTTCCAAATTTCCGGGTAAATTTGATTTTCCCAAGTTATATTAATATGTTCAGTCAATTTTTTAATGTGATTATCTGGTGAGCATTTTAGTAGTTTGTAAGAAATTTTATTAATTCCCGGGGCGGTATTTTTGGTATTATTAATTATATTTTTAATTTCATAATATGAAAATTCATATCTTGAAGTATTAACCAGTGGTAAATTGATTTGATCTATTATATCTATTTTGGATTCTGTTATATTAATAGATAAAAACTTTTTGATATTTTCCATGTTATTAAATAAATTATTTTGATTTCCTTTTTTATTAATAAAATTTCTAATCCTTTTCCATAAATCTTTTAAACTTAGGCTAGGATTGATATTATTAAACTAATCTCCAATCTGAATTTACTCGTGGCTTTTGTCAATGTTGGTTATATAATTTTAACTTCTGTTTTTTAATTTCCCAGAGGTTTCTAATCTTATTGTTCCACCAAGAAGTGTGTTCTGGATTTAGGTTAATAATATTTTCTAAAGCTGATTTGAAATGTGTTTTACTAGATGAAATTGAATTATAGGCATCGGAATTATTCACTATTATTCTGATTGGGAGATGATCTGAATATCCGATTTTAATAATGTCTATACTCCAATCCAATTTATTTATTAATTCTTGAGATGATAGAGATATGCCAATAGTAGAGCTTTTTATTAAATCATTAATAAAAAAATAAAATATAAAGTTAAAAACCAAATAAAAATATTTTATTATAACAAAAAAAGCTTAATAAAGTGAATTAATTAAAGTATTATTATTAACATCAATTATATTAACTTTGATTGTCGCAATTGGATTATATTTTTCGGTATTTTTTATTACTTTAGAAAATAATTTATTGTTTATTAAAAATCCCACTCCTCCATATCCATCTAACCTATGTTTGAAGTAGGAATTATTATTACGAAATTTAATATTGCTGTTATTATTGGTCCAGGTTTCACTTATGAAAGTAAATCTATTTTTTCTTTAATGATGTAGTGTTCTAGTTCATCCTTGTTTGTTTTCATACTTCTTATATTAATTTGTAGTATGTTAAGCTTATTGTTTTGAAGTGTCATCATCATTGAAAATATTGAAACTGTTAGATTTTTTATTTGAATTAATAATAATTTTGTCCATGTCTAATAATTGTTGTAAAACATCTGTTAATATAATATCCGATTGTGGACCATTATTTGAAGTATTTAAATATCCTTGTGTTGTTGACTGTATTTTACGATTGATTATTGTAATTTCCTTAATTATATTTTTAATTTCATTCATATCTGTTTTTAATTTAAGATTATCTTCTAACAATTTATTTTTAATTTCATTCATTTCTGTACTGACTTTATTGATAACATTGTTTTTTTGATTGTAAGTTAATTCAGGAAAATTTTCATCATAAATGTTAAAATCTTTGATGTACGAGGTTTGAAAATGTATGATTCAGTATGATTCATTTTCACATTTTTCTTTAATATGGTTTGAGTCAGTAGATGCACAATTTTTACATTTTTCCTTACCTCTACAATATTTTTTTGTATGACCGTAAAGTAAACATTTTTTACATATTAGAGGTTTGGGTATAAAATATGTAACTTTTCGCTTAACTTCAAAGATTAAAATATGATCTGGTAGTGAAGTAGATCTGAAGGTAACTTTTATTGCCGAAGTTGGTTCAACTTTCTTATCTGTATTATTCCATCTGAATATTGTCTCTACTTTTAAGATTCGAGAGTTAACAGTTATATTGTTTTTTATTGTTTCTACATCAAAATTTAACGGTATTTTATTGATATAAGCAATGGATTCGAGCATGAAAGTTGGAACGTAAGATGAACAAAAATGTAATTTCATCAAATCAGTGCTTTTAAGAATTTTATTTGCTGTATCCATTTCTCTAGTTTGTACTTTTACTCTGTTTTTACCAAATTGTTTTATTTAAGGGTTTTACCAAAATTCATAGAATTTAATTTTTCTGCAATAACTAAATCTTCATAACAAAAAAAGGACCTTTGTCTCCCGGCATATATGTATTATTTTTGTAATTATTAGTTTTAATTTCAATATCGTTCAACTTTGATTCTCTACCATTTGAATTTTTCTGACTACTGTTTATATTCAAAGCTATTAAAAATATTTTTATCGACATTTTCTGTACTATCGATGTTCATTTTTTCTTCATCCATTTTGAATTTTCAAATAGATGACGAAATTGGTTTTATAATATTATTTTTTATATTAGATTTCATTTTTAAAACATTGTTATTATACTTGAATTGATTTACAATAACGTTTCTAGACTTATTATATCGGATGCTTTTGATTATTTCTGATTTATTATTTAGCACATGTATGACCGACGCCTTAGCGAACTCTTCTATATATTTTAGAAAGTCTTAACACTATAAATATAGTTTTTGTTATTTATTTATTAATTAATTCACAAAAATATAATTAAAATATTTAATTACACTTCACAATATATGAAATAATTATGATTAAAACTCTCGTAATAATTTAAAAACTCAAAAAGACGTCTGAATTGAATCGCTAGAAAATGTATATCTACATATTTGATCGATTTTAATTATGTACATATAAATATGAGATCATGTATTTGTATTTTATGCATTAACTACACAAATTTAAGAGACATGCATTATTAAGCGAAAAAACAAAAGCTTGATTTAATTCGCTACAAATTAAAAACATTGCCTGTTTAATGCATCCCGGTGGATTGCATTTTATCCATAATTAAATTTTCACTGTTGATCGCACAAATTTTCACTTAATTAAATTAAATTAAAATTATGTATATTCTCGAAGAAGACGACCAAATCACGTCCTCCATCTTCGAGCGTCAAAGACCGACCATACGGAGCTGACGTATATTGAGGGAAGATAATCCAAAGAATGTAATAGCTATCCGAATAGTAGCACCAAAATCTAAAGTAGCGCACATCAAACAGCTATCACTAGTTGCTTGATAAAATTTGTAACTAAGGTATGCCAGGAATTAGAGTTGGACCAGCTCGATCATAGAATTGTCTTGGTTTACCTTTACCACGAAAGCGAGAATGTTTCGTAGCCAACTGAGTAACAAGGATATTATGAAAACCAATTTTCGAGAACTAGATGGTCGCAATTTCTATCTAATCAGAATCTAGCCGATGTCGTGTCAAAAGAACTCAGTTCGACTATGTTGTGGAAGAACAAATTGTGGTGGTAAGGACTGGCTTACAAAACCCAAAGAACACTGGCCTATTCAAAACCACTGATAATTAAAATTACGGATATTGGAACAATAGAGGTCCGCACAATTACATTATATTGACAGTCGTATACCTAAACGTGACCAATCATTTACAAAATTGAAAATTTTGCTGAATATTAGAAGGATTCTGGCGTACACGTGGCAGTATATCCGAGAATTAAAAATGGGTAAGCAACTAAAACGTGAGAAATCATAATTACAGAAGACTTACAAATTATTACGTATAAGAGCAGCGTGCATATAACATACATTATCGCTTCAGCTTCACCACTGGACGAGGTTTAACCCAATTGTACAGAAAGATTATATATTAAATGGGCGCAAATCGAATTCAAGCAAGGTATTATTGATATTAAGCGAACAGCGCATGTGTCTGAGATAGTAGCAAATTACTGTTACTTATACACCATTGCTCGTTTGAAATTAAACATCCGGCCATTCTACCAAAGCGGCATATAGTAAGCAAGTGATGAATATCACAAATCCCTATTTTTATGCTGGTTTGGCATTGCTGACATCACTATTATGTGGATATTAAATTGTGGCAGATTAGTATGTAAATGCTTACAAAATCTTCCTAAATTTCGAGTAAAGATCAAGTCGCGAATTTTAATGCACGTACGACGATTATAATGCCCCTATTTGTATGCATAGTCGTTTAGGTCATGAACAATTCAAGGTGGTCAAAGGTTATATTGCACGTTTCATAAAGTGAGGAGATTTACCCGTGGAAGGTACTAGGCGAATCATTTCGATTAGTTAGTAATGACACTAATGACGCACGTTACAACACAGTTCATGTTTCGTTTTTTACCAATGAAACAGCATTTGAATAAGGCACTTGGATTATTCAGCTGTCAGCTGGTTTTATTTACGCGAAGACAATTTACCTAAATCAACATGGCTTTGGGTCGCATAACAGCCGTCCATGTAATTCTTATAGACAACCAGCTAGTAAGATTGGCAACCATTAAAAGTAATAACGGTGAATTAAAACGGCCAATAATTAACTTGTTCTGTTACCTGTAGCCGATGAAGAAGTCAAAGGGAAAATTTGTCATTCAAAGAGAGAGAGAGTTCATCGAATTAATAAAATTTTCGGGGGCAGTACATTGGATCAAAACCCAAAATTTATAAAAAAAAATTTAAACAATTAAGAATAAACTAAATTAACATAATTTAACTGTCAATTATCTGAATAAATGTGATGGTGTGAAGTTTATGACAAATTGACGAAAAACCTTACAGTAGCGAAAAGTGTAGCAGCATATTACATTTTTAGCAAACTTTGATAATAATAATGATTTTGTGTCATAATCTGGATATGCCTAGGTGTTCAGTAGGATTTCATGAATATTTGTGCCAAACGATATTTTTGCGCGACCCTCAAGGGCTGAGATTTTATTTTAACAAATCCTTCTGAATACCAAGTCATGGCCAGAAGCCCAGAACTGAGTACCTATCTCTGCGATTACTTGTCAATGGCCATCAAACTCCAGCTACACATTTTTTTGATATAGTGAAATTTGTTAAAATAAAAATCTCAACCCCTGAGGGTCGCGCAAAAATATCGGTTGGCACAAATATTCATGAAATCCTACTAAATACCTTAACATAATCAGATCTGTGTAACTATTTCTACGAATACTTGTTAATGGTAATCAAACTTCACCTACACTTTTTAGCGTATAAACTCTACTGTTGTCAGGTTTTAATTTTTTGTGTCATTTTTTTTTTGTCATAAACTTCACTTTAGTATAAATGTACACAATTTTATAGCACTAACGCAAGTATAGCGTAATTCTACCTTTAATTCAACTCTTCCGCGAAGTGTTACTTTCTTTGGTGGAATGAAGGCGTGTTTAGTGGATCGATTCTGCCAACGAAGGACATGTCCAAGCCGCCTTAGCCTTGATGATTTTATGAATTCAACGATGTTCGGTACGTGGATTTCTCTTTTATGGGGCAGGGAATTATTCGAATATAAAATTTTGTGTTATCAGTGTCTAACATAAGCAACCAAATTTGGTTATCTACGATTTTTAGATGCCCAGATTACTTTGCGTGATATATATGAGAAGGCACTTTTATTTGACGGCGAAAACATGAACGCGTAGGTATTGAATTTGTCTAAGCTCATCAATCAGTGTCATATGATGCCGTTGCAATAAATCAAGGTCCACATAGTCGTATGCCATGACATCCACACAAGCTCAACCATACATGGCTACACGAAAACCTAATTCCCCAATGTGCGCAATTTGCCATCAAACTTTGATTCTAATCCAGAAATGAATAATAAATTTCCTTGATCTACTGGTGTAGACGGCAGCAATAATGATAATCTGTCTAGAATTAATGTTTAGGTTTTAAGCGGATTCATCCCTTATTGATCAATTCCTTAGTTGCCACTCCATCCAATTATATTCTGGCGTATGTTCATTTGAATCACAGCTGCCTGTCGCATGATGCGATATAACAGGTCATTGAGATCCTGAGTACAGTAGTGCTCTGAAGTTAT
Source organism: Tipula helvola (assembly GCA_963556165.1). Lineage (NCBI taxonomy): Eukaryota > Metazoa > Arthropoda > Insecta > Diptera > Tipulidae > Tipula > Tipula helvola. Next base: position 127,326,903 of record OY744483.1, read on the forward strand.
GGTTAACTCACATAGCATTCTTGATTGAAACCATTGCTGTTGGAAAAATTGCCTGCCTTGTGGTTTGAATACCTGATGAATTATAATTCGCAGTATCATCCATACAAGCACTACTATAGTTAAGCTTTGATGATCAAAGCCATAGAACATTAGAGTGTTTAGAATTCAAGGAAAGTAATCTGTGTGGTCATAGAGAATTGTTTGAAACTAAACGTCTATGTTGCAAATGTCTTAATTAAAGTCATTCAGTAAACATATGTAGATCTAGATTCAGATGCTTCAAAATCGGAAACATCACAACCTGCTTCATGAAGAAATATATAGGCTAACTATAGTAGTGCTTGTACGGATGATACTGCGAATTATAATTCGTCAGGTATTGTTTCAAACCACAAGGCAGGCAATTTTTCCAACAGCAATGGTTTCAATCAAGAATGCTATGTGAGTTAACCATAACTTCAGAGCACTACTGTACTCAGGATCTCAATGACCTGTTATATCGCATCATGCGACAGGCAGCTGTGATTCAAATGAACATACGCCAGAATATAATTGGATGGAGTAGCAACTAAGGAATTGATCAATAAGGGATGAATCCGCTTAAAACCTAAACATTAATTCTAGACAGATTATCATCATTGCTGCCGTCTACACCAGTAGATCAAGGAAATTTATTATTCATTTCTGAATTAGAACTAGCCAATCCCATCTTTGATCAACCTGGTGTAATTAACATTATAATTGGAGCGGACCTCTTTCTTCAAATATTGATTACCGATCAAATAAAACCCTTAAACAAGTCACTCATCGCACAAGAAAACCATATTTGAATGGATAATAGCTGGACAAACAATGATTAATGAGAACGCTACATCTAATTTTAATTTAAATAAAGAAATCGACAAATCATTGGGTGGATTTTTTGAGCTTGAAGAAGTTTCAACAGTGCACCCGCACACCTCAAGAGAACAGTATGCAGAAACACACTACAAGCAAACTCATATAAGGCAAAATGATGGTAGATATATTATACCTATTCAAAAGGGACGAGATATCTAGGGAACTCATTGCACAAGGCATATCAAAGAATTTTGGCATTAGAACGTCGCGTTGGTTCATCAAGGACAATATATTGAAGAATAAGAATACATTTTAATCATTAATACCTAACAATCCCTTGGACACACGAAACTTTTACCAACTAAATGTAGGTGATTAAGTGATAAGCGCACGTTTTACGTTCATCGGGATTTTTGACCTCTTCCTACTTCCATTAGCGCGACATCCCATGATGGAATTTGGCCGCATCATCCATGCTCCTCAAATAATTCGATCCGCCACAAGAGAACGCCAGACACGGTGACCGAGTGTGTTTAGGCCCATTTCAACGTCGTCCATCCATCAACGGTCTCCCACGAGGTCCCACTTTTGTTGGTTCCGACTTCAAGGCGTATTTGGTGGCCTGATTTTGTGAATGAAGAACGTGCACAGGCCATCTTAGCCTAAACGATTATAGGAATCCGATGATGTCGACTTTATTGAGATCATTTCTGATCTCGTGATTCATTCGCATCCTCTAAGTGGCTTCCTCTTTAATGCAACTGAGAATTCTTTGTATGATCTTAAGCTGAGTTACAGCGATTTTTTGGATGTTTTGCGCTATTAGTTTCCAAGACTCGCAACCAATTGTGGTGACTGGTCTTATCAGCGCCTTATGTAAAATGTCCAGTTTAATTTATTATGATATTATAGTATGGCTTGTTCTAACAACAATCATGATGAAGATTTTATTCTAGCAGTTGTAACAGTTGAAAATCGAATGGGATAATGCACTACCGAAGGACATTCTGATGGTTTAGAGAAGAATAATGGCAGAATTGTCAAGTCTGGAATTTATACAAATTCTATGACACATAGTTATTCACAGAAAACACATAGAAATCCATAGTTTCTGTGACACAAGGTAGTCAGCTTACGCATCAGCAATATATTGTTGCCATCAAGACGATACAGGAAACATAGAAGTGCGGTTGATCACCGCTAAAATAAAAGTAGCACCAGCTAGAACATTACCTCTACGAAGGCTAGGGTTGTGTGGAGCACATCTGCTGATAAAATTAATAAGTCGATTAAATGTGATGGATATATATCAACCAATGTAATTTTTGGCATTGACAGACTCATCGGTGGTTATAGCATGGTTCTCAACTGAAGGCATTTGTAGCTAATCGCATCTCAGAAGTACTTGCTATTATTTCACGTGAACCCTGGAATCATGTTCCATCTAAGGACAGCCCTGCACATTGCGCAACGCGAGGGCTGTCTCCGTATGATCTTGTTAAGTTTGTTCTTTGGTGATTCGGGACATGACAAGCTGCTAGTTTGCAAAGAAGCCAAGCCTAACAAAATTGCACGCCCTTCCACATCGAATACCGATGAAAACGTTGAAATTGTGAAGAAAACTGTGCTTGAAAATCGTCATGTGAGTATTAGAGAGATTAAGAGATGCAGTGCGCCGCAAACGGCCGGATTTGTGGGCCGACAACAGTTGGATTTTGCACCATGATAATGCGCCGTCACACAAAGCGCGTATTGTGACAGATTTTTTGACCAAACACAGCGTAAATATCCTTGAGCAGGCACCGTATTCACCCGATATGGCTCCGTGCGACTTTTTTCTCTTCCCTCGACTTAAATTACCACTTCGAGGAAAAAGATTTGAATCTCTGGAAGCCATAAAACGAAATGCGACGAAGGAGCTGAAAGACATCCCAGTTTCGGCCTACCGAAAATGCATGGATGATTGGGTTAAGCGTTGGCACATGTGTGTTGCTTCAGATGGATGTTATTTTGAAGGAGATAAAATAAATTTGCCCGAAAATTAACACAAACTTGTTTTATTTACAAATTCCCGATACTTTTTGATCATATATCGAACGATTTGAACAATTAGTGACTGTGAATTCGGTAGAGGATGGAAAGAAGTTGCCTCTTTTTGTTACGCTTATGGGTGCAGAAGCGTACGGTACTTTACAAAATTTGTGTACTCCCGATTCACTAGCGGATAAAACGTATAAACAAGTGATTGATTTATTGAACAGCTATTATAGTCCAAATAAAATAGTGGTTTTTGAAAGATTCAGGTTTCATAAACGTGAACAACAGCCCGGAGAAACAATTGCATCATATGCAGTGGAATTAAAACGTCTAGCACGCCCTTGTAACTTTGGCACATTTTTAGATGACGCGTTATGTGATCGGCTAATTTGTGGGTTAAAAAACTAGGCTGTACAAAAAAGGTTGTTGACGGAAAGCAGTGACTTAAAATTCAATGCTGTGTATGTGAAGGCCGTCAGCATGGAGCTAGCGTTTCTATTGCTAAAGTCGGGGCGAATATTAAAAAAATCAGTGTCGCATGAAGAAATAAGGCCAGCTAGAAGTCAAACCGGTAATAAATGTGGTCAGTGCGATCGATCACATGACAAATTTTCTCCCGCGAAAAATTGAACCTGTTATCTGTGTTTCAAAAAAGGTCACGCAAAAAAGGTGTGTCCAAATAATAAAAAAATTAATTCGGTTGATGAAGAAAATGATTTCTTTGAGTCGTTAAATTTTGTGAGCGGTATCCATACGGTAAATTCTAAATCGGAAATAGTGCGCTTGTTTATTAATAGTTTGCCTATCGATATGGAGATATATACCGGTGCCGCTGTGACAGTTTGTTATCAGTTCGGCAGTATTTCATAACAAATTTCCAGTTTTATCATTAACATAAGTCTCAAAGCAGTATACCGTGGCTAACGGCGAGACTTTGGATGTTGTTGGGAAGGTGCTCGTATCCGTTCGATTTGGATCAACCGAAACGAAGTTGGAGATGTACATATATATTCCGTGGTATTCATAAAATGCCTCTTTTTGGTAGACCGTGGTTGGATCAACTCATGCCTGCTTGGCGCGACCGATTTCGTGAAATGATGTGTGGTAATTGTTTGTAAGTTCTCAGTGAGGATTCAGCTATTGATTCTTTGGTGGAATTCAAAAATAAATTTCCATCGGTTTTCTCTGAGGTGCATACAGCTATGAATGGTTTTAATGCAACAATTGTCCTGAAGGGAGGTGGAAAGCCTGTATTTTTGAAGCCCTATTCAGTTCCATAGGCAATGAAACCATTGGCGGTGGCAGAATTGAAGACGATGGCTGGCGCGGGTGTATTGGTACCGGTACAACATAGTAATTGGTTCGAGTCCAATTGTAGTGGTCCCCAAAAAGGATAAAAGTCTAAGAATTTGGGTCGACTTCAAGGTTTCAGGTTTCAGTTAATAAGTGAGTGAATTTGTATTATTATTCACTTCCTAATATCGACGACATTTTGGCGAGTGTTTCTGGATGTAGCTGTTTTACCGTATTGGACTTGGCTGGTGCTTATCAGCAAGTTGAAATAGCTGAATACTCGATGGAGCTATATTTACAATAAATACTCACCTTGGCTTCAAGTGCTCCGACAATTTTTCAACAGTTTATGGATGAAATACTTCGGGGATTGCCGAAGACGATGTGTTACCTGGACGATATGCTGGTAGCCGGAGTTGATCGTGAGGAGTGTCAAACTAACCTGACAGCTATTATTTGCCAGTTACAACGTACATACTAACCAAAAGAAATGTTTATTTTTAAGACGAAAGGTTGCATACCTTGGTCAGGTCATTGGACAAGGAGGCACTAACGATTATCTTCGGGGCAAGAAAATTTCATAAATTTTTATTTGGTGTTTGATGCAAAAAAAGGTATACCAATTACCGCTGCCCATAGACTCCAACGATATGCCATAATTTTTTCGGGGTATAATTATTCAATCAAATATCGGAAGGGCAAAGACATGGTTGTTCCGGATGCTTTATCACGGTTGCCACAAGTAGACGAGAGAAGTGGAGATCCCTTCATTTGTGTGGTGAATGCCTTCTCGGAAGTGGACGAGATACTAATGTGTTATGAAGATGTGGCATGGGAAACAAAGGCAGATCTTGTTCTAACTAAAGTTATATCGAATGTAAAAAAGGATGGCCAATGTCAACTACCGATTCACCAATGTCACCTTTTTTTGTGCGTAAATATGAATTGACACATGAAGCCGGTTGTGTCGTTTGAGGAAGCCGAGTCATAATTCCATTGTCATTGCGGGGATACATGCTCAACCTGTTGCATCCGGGTGTAGTACGGATGAAGATGTTGGCCAAGTATTTGTGTTGGTGGCCAAAAATTAATGAGGAAATTTCAAAAACTGTTGCAACTTGTGGTATTTGTCAAAAGTATTAGCGAGCAAAGCCTGATGATTTTAAAGAAGCTTCATGGCCGAAGAGTGATCAAGTATGGTACAGAATCCATGCTGACTTTTTTTCATTTTGGTCGTAAAACCTTACTGCTGATCAATGGCTCAACATCCAAATGGGTAGATGTGAAAATTATGAGCGGAACAACAGCTGCTGATGTAGTCGGAAAATTCGAAAAACTGTTTTCAGTGTTTGGGTTTCCTCAAGAGCTGATCACGGATAATGTCCAGTCAGTGAAACGGAGTTTAATCAAATCGATCGGAGAGGTAATTTTATTTGATAACCCTTATTATAAGCTAACTAGCCATGTATCTCACATTTCTGAGACATCTCTGTATTACGGCCAATCCATAAGAAAGTGAACGTTAATTATATTGTCTGAATAGCTAGCTCGTCAATTAAAATTTATTTCATTAAATATGTGCCTTATTCAATTAAAAATGAAACTTTGATTCAATTTTTATTATGGGTCTTAATGAAACTTTAAAAAATGTCTTACATTGCTTTTGCCAACTGTACATGCACATTTTTTTTGTTATTTAATTTTTCTGTTATTTCAACAATTTTTGTGCCGCCATGTTTTGTTATTGTTCTGATTTTGTTGAAAACTTTACAGCCGTGAATTACTCCTGGTAAATTCCTATCGTGCCGTGAATTACTCCTGGTAAATTCCTCCAATCGTTTCTTTTTTATAAAAATAACCAACAACAACCCTTATTATTCCGTTAATATGCCACCTAGTCAGAATTTAGAAATGTATTGATAAATTATAGTAATCTTGACGTTACTTCTGGGTATCATTGGGCGTAGTATCCAATGGGCTTAGGCCTCACTAAAAATGTAGGCATCACCCGCTGGATACAAAATCTCAACAAAAAATGTAGATATTCTACATATTTTTAAATAGATATTCTACATTTTGGTTTATGCCTCCAACAACATGCGACTAAAATAGTGCGGGTGTAGACAGTCTACAAATGAGATTATCCTAGATTTTTGACATAGATTAGTCTTCATTTTTTAGTGAGGCCTAAGCCCGCTGAATACGCACATTAATGTCATTTTCTATCCAAAAATCTCCCCATTTCGCGGAAATTATTGTATTTAACGTGAGATGATACTGTAGCTTATCTGTTTAGGGGCACCGTGCGATTTTAAAATTGAAAATATTCCGGTTTCCGTGTGCTTTATTTATACTCAGGGTCGAGTCTTAGAGTTATCCCGTTACTAATTTATTATAGATGATTTTGAACATTTTTTAATGAAACATAATCGAAAATGATCATTTCTACACTATTAAATTCAATCGAACCCACAAAACACAATAATAAATTAGTATGAGGATAACTTATTCTAAGATGACTCGACTCTGTGTATAAACTTAAACGTACCTACTCATTGTCGGCAACATTTTTTGTTTGATGCTGAAATACATTTTTTTGGTATTAATAATTTAACAACATATTATAATTGCTGTTTATTTATAATTTTTGATGCTAGTTTTTGTCGCTAAACTTTTTTTTTTTTTTTTTTTGACGCTGAAAATTATTTGTTTGTATTTTCATGATTTTGTTCCAAAATATTATATTTGTTGCCATAGTATTTAATTATGTCCTTAAAAAATATTTGTTTGTATTCTCATATGTTGTTTCAAAATATTATTTGTAATGCCAATTTATTATTTTTGATTCTAATGTTTGTCGCCAATTTTTTTTTTTCTTGTATGCCTGTTTCAATTGTCCCAATTCTTAATTTATCTAAAGTTGAGCACTACACGATCCGCATAAAATGTTAAAGGAAATAGTAAGGCCTGTAGCCGAAAAAACTGTAAAATCATCCGGTATAAAAACCGACAAACCTATCTAAACAACATATAGATTTTTATTAATGTAACATTGATATGGATCAACATGATAAGACATATGCAGAGAGTGTATAATTTATTATGTAAATCAATATCAAATTAATCCATAAACCGCACCTCAAGAACTTTAAAATTAATAACACGACTATTTATTTTAATTACGTTACAAATCGAGAGTATTAATATCACATTTATGCAAAACTAAGGATTTATGTATGCTAATTAATAGACATAAAATCGTAATCTTTACGATTCCATCTCGAAAATAATGCACTTCATAATGATTGTTAATCCGACCAACACATGATGTACAGAAATGCACAACAAGAGATCTTGTATCAGCGATAAAAATTTATCAGTATATAAAGATATTACTTAAGATATGTATTAAGATATTTTATATAAAAAAAAAAAACAAACAATTAAATCTAAGATTTATACGTATCCAAAATAAGATTTATAATTAGATCAACAAAAAAAACAAAAAAGTAAAAAGTTTTATTTTGGAAACAATAAAATACTTGAAGGAATTTCTTTCGCGCGCTTTTTTATGTACATACATATATCTATATTTTTGTTTCTTAAGATAAAACAACAAATTCATAAATATTTTTATCATGTTTTTATCTTTAAGTTTATTTTTATTTTTATTACGAAGAGAACAAGTAATTAAAAATATCTTAAGGGAATATTTATATTAAAAGATTCTGTGTAGCAGTGCAAAACAAAAAAGTTTTCGTACGATATCATGAAGAATGATGGAGTTACTCTTATTACCACATTATGTATTGTTATTTAATGGTAAATTTATGATTTATATGCACATGTAAGTGCACAAGATTTATTATGTTTTTATTGAGATCTATAGCCACTATATATGTATAGTATATAGTATATATAGTGCGATGTTTATTTTTTATAATTGATTTATAAATAAATATGAAAAAGCCATTAATCAGACGAGTTATGAGATGAAAGAAGCTGTATTTTTTTAATCTCGCGTATATTTATGCAAATATAAACGTTCTTTATTTATCTTTTGGTTAGTTAGACAGAAATAGACATCACACAAGATTCTATATCAAAATATTTTAATTCACCAATTAATTCAATTTAAAAACTTTTTGTTTATTTTAGATTTGAATTTGTTAAATGCATCGGCTATTTCTATGTGATGATGAATTTTTCACGCAATTTGCATACAATAAAGTTATAGATTTGGCATTTTGCAGAATCAACAAGAAAGTGTACAGAGTGGGGCATCACTAAAAAATGTAAATGTGGATTATTAAACAACGCTTTCGATATACATTTACACATAGTTATAATAAATTATTTATTTAAGTGGATATAAAACTTAGATTTGAGATAACATACAAACGGGGCAAACTAAATTCTTTCACATTCTACAACATTCGATTATTTGTTTTAACTATTCTGCTGGTAACCTTGAAAACCGCATACAAAAAGTCTTTAAAAGTCTTTTAACGCCTACAAAAAATTTGTTATTCACAGTATAAAGATGTTATAATAGGTATGTATTGTAATCGCGGGTTTCTAGATTTTCTCATATCTCTTCAGGTTAACACGACTCCCAAACATCGATTAAAAAAATGTCGTATCCTTCCCCTTCACAAGTCATAAATTTGTACCATTTTTGTTTTTCCTCCCATTCTCAAAAATATTGATAGTTTTGGTCGAATTTTGTAGAAAGATAGGTTTTAGTAATAAATAAGTGTTAACCGTTGGGTTCATTCGAGTCTAGAATAGAAGGGATCGTGTAAGAGTGTTAGTTTTGATATAATCAATCAATTGAAGCAATCCGTTGGGGATGATTTTAACAAACACCGCAAAAAATAAATTATTGAACTGTTTTCCGAGGTAAAATAAAACATTTCGAAGAAATAATTTTATCCTTAAGAAAAATGAGAGTCTACCGTGCGTAATGTGAAATTCAAATCTTTAAATTAAACTATAATATGTAGTTTACTGATGGCCATAATTCATGCATATTTTTTCGAGCTGACCAATCCAGACTGTTGAAATTGTGTTGAAAAGAACGAATTTAAAGTTAAACATTAATTTTGAAGCCAACCCCTCCACCCACATGTAAAAAATGAAAGTCCGCCTTTGGGCAGCCTTATGCAGCAAGGCAAAATAAAACAAATTATTGAAATATAAATGGGACTCACAGAAACAATTTTTATTCGGTGAGTTACACAAACTAAGATTGCTTTCACACAAAATGCGTGTGTTTCACTCGTGCATTTTGGAAATTTACATTGGCATTTACCTGATCGGTCATGAAAAATGCACCAAAGACCTAATTGATCATAACGGACATCTATACTGGGAAGATATGCTCTCTTGGCTGATTTTCGGGAAGCTGTTTGAGGTGCACTACATGGTCGCCCAACATTTTTCTTCTCTGCTATCATTCGGTTCAAACAGAGTGATTCAACCACTTTAATATAATTTTAATTTGTTGGAAGATAAGTACTAAACGCTATCAATATTTTGTTTATTATGAAAGTGGAATAACGGGCCTATTCTGACGCACAGTCACAGACTTAAAAACCGTCTTATGTAAGACTTTTGTTTTATTTTAGTACTCGCGCCTTATGGCCCAACCAGCGAAGCAGTAACAACTTAAGGTAATAATGCGATATACAGAAAGTACATGTTACTGGCCAGCGAATATTTTAGAATATAGTACTGATTCGCTGGTTAGCCCATTAGTTAAGACCTATTTGGTATTCTGCACGTGGTCACCACTGTCTTAAAACACGGTTTTACGTAGTATCGACAAATTTGACGGTCTTAAGCATCATAATTTGACATTTCTTGAATAAAAAAGTGCCGTGAAATTTCATAAGTGATAAATATGTCGATAAATAGAATTTTAAAAATTAAATTAGCTGGTAAGTTAGAAATGTGTAATAAATTATAATTAAAATGGCGTGCGTTCGTACTCGTATATCTTGAATTGAAGCATAACCAAAAAATTGTAGTGTTGTTAAATAAAATAAAAATATTATAAAATACAAGCCATTAATAATTATTTATTTTTTAAGAAGCCGATTTAAAAATGGATTAAAGCTGCAAGCGCTAACTCTTTCATTAAGCGAGGAAGAAAAGTAAGTTTTCTAAAGTTTAAGCAAACTTTATGCACGTTGATATGTTATATTGAACAAATAGTAGAAATAAATAAATATATTTCTTCTTTAGAGTAAGTCGAGGAGAACACATCCGGTACTTAAGGGATACGGCCAATCCTTTCGAAATAAACGAAAGTGTGTTTAGGGCATATTTCCGCCTTCCAAAAGTACTCGCCGAGAGGTTAATCGAAGAGATGGAACCACACAACAATGAGTCATCGGATATTCCATTCGCGTTGGGTATGTTTTAGCTAAATTATATATATATATATAAATAAATTAAAAGATATTATTAACGTTACATTTCTTGGGCCGTGGATTATACCAAAAATGCATTGCAGCGAACTACTTGTTGCCGATGAGTCAGCCGATCGTGTCTCGTAACATTAATTAATGTAAATTAATTAGTAAAAAATTGGTCGCAAAAATAAAATTTTGTGAATCGCAGGAACAGAAAAATTTAATAAAAGAAGGGTAATTATTAATCAAGCTTATCGAATTTTAATCAATAATTAAATACTGTAACTAATTGTTGCAGGTTTTACACAAAATTCGGGATAAAAGATGTGATTGGTGCTATCGATTGCACCCATGTAGGAATTGTAACACATCCATCAGCATTTGATGCTGATCGCCCAGCTCGATTATACATGAAACGGAAAGGTTTCTACAGCATTAATGCGGAAGCGGTAAATAAAAACACTTACATTTAATTAAATAATATGAAATATTTACCTGAATTAAATTTTATCCCTTTTAGATTGTCGATTCAAAATTAAAATTTTTGTCGGTGAATGCCAAATACTCTGGAAGCGTGCATGATTCGGCTATTTGGGCAACATCCCCAGCCCGCATCGACCTTATTCAGAAACACGACAGTCGGAGGCTTAATTGGCTAATAGGAGAGAGTGGGTACTATTTAGAACCCTGGCTCCTGACACCGTATTTATAACCAGCACCCAACAAGAGAAGAAATTCAACAGAATTGAAATAAAGGCGAGGCATTCGGTGGAAAGGACCTTTGGTGTCCTAAAAAAACGTTTCCGATGCCTACATAAATGCGGCATACATACACTACAGTCCGGATAAAGCCGCTATAATTGTTTATACGTGTGTAATACATACTGCATAATTTATTAATTGACTGTGGTTTCAATGATGAGCAGGATGATTCTGACAAGTATGATGAAGAAGAGGACACAGACACATTGAGGTATCTACGAAGCTAGTTAGCTGAAGGTCGACGGATTAGAAATGATTAGGTAAACACTTTGTAATTTTAATTCAAATTTTTATTTCATTTTAAAGTTAAATACTATTAAATTACCATTAGAAACTATAAATACTAGCGTTTTTCTTTTATTTGTTGTGCTATAATATACATGGCTCGGCCATTCTGGTTATAGCATCGGCGTTTTGTTTGTCGAATGTTATAAGGTCTTCAGCCATTTTTATTCATGCTGTACAATATGCTCCTTTGTAAACTTCGTAATTTTTTGGACACATTCGTTCACGGTTGTTGAGAATGAAGAATAATTTCTTTTTCGAGTGGGGCCTTTATTTATAATCGAGCTGGTTGCCGATTGCTCCTCTTCCACCACACCACAAACTTCCAGCGCACTTGATAATTCGTTGTTCTAGGAAAAAAAAAAAGAATTAATTAAATTTTACCATGGGTAAAAAGTCATTTAAATAAATTTTACAACGGCAATGAATACTTACAGTAAATTCCATGACAGGCACGGAATCATCTCCCCTGATCACAATTACACCAAAAATTGAGAGAGCTCTTTCTTGAAATGCCGATAGCTGAACTGTTGTGGTCTTACGCTCACCGCCACTAGTCATGAGTTATTCTATCCAAATTTTTCGCGATCTTCATTTTAGCTGGTTTTTCCAGTGATTCAGAGACTGAAAGGTATTTAAGAAATGAAGTATAAAACTCCAGTAAAATGAAATAACACACTATACATATACCGTCTTCCATTCATTCGATTTTTGTTCCGGTCCTTTTAAAGAATTTAATTTGCCGATTAATTCCTCCCATTTCTCATCCAAATATTTCTGGTTTTCTGGAGTATTTTTCCTGGCTAAAAATTAAGGATTTTGCTCCAAAAACGTAAACATATTTCCAATTGCTGGTGCGTGGTGCGAGCACTACTTTGACGTGGAATATTCATTTAATCATTTAAGAATTTATCATTTATTAATTCAGAAAAGCGATTTACAAAACAAACACAAAACTGAATAAATGTTTGAACTTTGAAAAAAGACAAAAAAAAATAAGTTTGACAGGTCTACGCATTCTTTGTAGAGTTTTTAGTATATAACTACATAAGTTTAAGACTGTCACCGCCAGAATACCATTTAAGACATTCGTCTTAAAAAAAAAAAATACAAAATGGGTATCGATTTGTTTTGTTTGCTATGAACTAGTGATTATAAAAAAAAAGAATAGCACAAATCACCGAATGACGAATTTTTTTAGTAAAAGAGATTGCAATACATGCGCTTGAACATACCTCTTAAATTGGTTTATCATGGTGTAATGTCATAACAACTAATAGTAAGATGAGTATATTATAAATTAGAAGGCATTGAAAGGAAAAAATATAACAACAACAACAATTTACTTTTAAGATTTACATATAAGATTTTAGATTTACTACTGTGTCCAAAAAGTAAAGTCAGTTTTCAATTTAAATCGCGCGGGTAAACCGCACATCATAAATGTTTTTTTTCTAAGTTGGCAGCATTGTGATATACCTACATACATACATCTTGGACACATTTTATTTCAAAACATTCATCAGTTTTATTTTACGCTTGGTTTTGTACGACGCTAAAAGTGCATTCGGCAATTTTTATGATTTCTAATTATATTGAGCAAAGAAAAGTTGCATTCAATTTTGTTTGCGGAATGGAATTCCGGATGCAGAAACGTTAAGGATGATGCAGGAAGCCTTCGGCCATGCTTTGTCGGAAAGGAATGTTTACAAGTGGTATAAACAGTTCAAATAAGGTCGTGGAAGTGTTGATAGTCATGTTGACAGTTTTCATCGATTATCGTGGTGTTGTCCATTCAGAATTCCACTCGGCCAAACCGTCAACAAATAGTATTATTTGAGTGTTATGCGTCATTTGCCTTAAGCTGTTCGCAAGAAGAGGCCAGAATTGTGGGCACACAATCTTGGTATTTGCACCACGATATTGTACCTTCTCACACTGCACTCGTTCTTCGTGACTTTTTCACCAAAAATGCAACCCAAATCATTCCACAACCACCGTATTCGCCTGATTTAGCACCGTGGCAGTTCTGGCTATTCCCGAAACTCAAAATACCACTGCGAGGAAATCATTTTGAGACGATAGAAGAGATAAAACGTGAATCGCTACGCGCTTTGAAGGCTAGCCCGGAAGGCGACTTTAATTCTTGTTTCGAAAATACGTTGGCATAAGTGTATTGTGTCGGGAGGGGATTACTTTGAAGGCGACGAAATAGATTTAGAAGAATAAATAAATATTTTTGAAATAAATAAAAACTGGCTTTACTTTTTGGACACAGTTGTATAATAGATTCTTCTTATAAAATGTACTACTAAACATCCTTGACTAGTGATGCAGAGTTTTAAATTTTGGACTTAGCACTAAATAGGGATGACCAAAAAATTTTGCTTCTATAGAGTTACTGCCGTTATACTCAAGTAGGCTACCGGCAAGGCAGATCAGTAACGAATTACATTTATTTGAATTAGGTAATGAAAACACAAATTACAATTTGTAATTTGTATTTTAATTACTCGTTTTCCAAGTAACATTATCTTGTACTTTAATTACTTAAATTCTAAGTAATTGTAATTTGTATTTTAATTACTGAGTTTGTTGTAATTTGTAAAAGTATTTTAATTACTCATTGTAATGTAACTTGCCCAGCCTTGGCGACCGGTCACAATCGTGAAATATAAAGACATGATGAATTTGCTCCCATATATTCCATCTGTTCATCATGGATATTTTCAAAACTTAAAAAAGTCGGATCAACTTGTTGAGGAGTAAAATGAAATTCAAACCTATCAAATTCATAACTTTCATTATTTATAACTTTCTCTTTGTAATAACTGGTATGTCATTTATAATGTAAAATTCTCTTTAACGAATCTTTATTAAAAAAAATTTATTTTGAAAGTGAAATAAGTCATTTGTAGTACAAAAAACTCGTATTTTATCAAGTCTTATTATGAAATTTATCATTTTAGCTAAAAGTAGTAAGTATAGTAATATCATAAGTGCAAACACTTTAAACAAAAGTTGTACTGGTTTTTTTCATAACATGGAAACACAAATGTTTAATTATCTTAAGATTAAGAAAACATGACTTATTTCACTTTCAAAATAAATGGCTCATATATAGATTGATGAATCATTCTCAGAAGGTTTGTATGCTCCTCTCAATATTGTTGTTAAATCGCTTAATGGATTTTCATCAATCAGGATGTCCTTTTCAGCACTAACCATACTATTTTGTCAATGGAATGTGATCATCGATCAAATCACAATCACCTTCATCGTCAGTATGGTTTCTATATCGGATGGTATAGAAGTGATAACCCGCATACAGGCGGGTATTACAACATGCATCGGCATAGTTGCCCAAACTAATTTTCTACGAAACCAACACCAAAAACTGAGATATTAAAGCCAAAACTACTTACCAATAATTTGTTCAACCTTCTAAAACGTCATAAAACATTTTTTATGATTATTTAAATTACGCGAACTAAAACAAAACAATTTTTAATCACTTTGTATCAAAACTTTGACTTCAACTCGTAGTTGTTGAACAAATGGGCATATTACAACAACAAAAACGAAACCGTTTTGATGAGAGTAATTTAAAAGAGAATAACACACGTAAAAACTAAACAACAAAATATGAGCGTGCGCACAATTATTCCTGATAACGTAAAGTTCGCCTTTAGACGGTTAGATGCATTATAGAGATAAGATCGTCAATGGGGTAAATACTAGGGATTGTCCATTCTCGGGCCTTTTACATTGCCGTGATTCGGGACTCTACTATGCTTCATTATGTATGTATGTGATATTAAAATATAAACAATTTTAAATTTTAGGTCGAGAAATGGATAGGAAAACAATTAAGCAAAAAAAAAGCCGGGGTGGGCGAAGTCGTCTATACGGCCGTAGGTATTTTGCATGATAACATTTATAAGATATGGAGATTAATAATTTTAATTTAAAATAAATTATCTGCCACAGTTTCTCTATACGCACAAATTGACACCAGAATTGCTCCAATCGGATGTGGTGTTCTCTTGCTATTCCGATCAAATGAGGTATTCTCCCGAAACAGGCCTCTCTTGCTTTGTAAATCGCTGCTTTGTTGGTTGCATCTACCCGAACAAACTTATCACAAAACAAAAGGAACCAGTATTTTAAAATGACGTATATGTAAGTGAAGCAATCGTTTTTAAAATTACTTAAACTTTCCTTTGATTGTAAATTAGGATTTAATGATTCCAGAGTTTAATACCCCGCACAAAAAAAGATGACTCACGTGCTTTAGTTTTGCAATTTGTAGGAAGACTGATATTAGATGTACGACTCGATCTAAAAAACTTATTCAAATTGAAGAGATACGTGGGATTTCTATAATAAATTATTTTATAAAGGAAAATAACTTTATGAACTCTAAATAATGATATAAATCACACCCCAATATTAGGATAACCTGAAATTGAATCAGTTCTCTTTTTGTTGTATATATACCGAGTACAAGAATTAAAAGCCACATTTAATTTCCTGAATGAGTACTTAGAGCAACCAGAATAAATAGGGGCACAGTAAGTTATATGTGGAATAACTAATGACCGTATTAATTTCAGCTTAGCGTCCCGTGGTGTATAACTTTCATTTCACTATCCACAATCTAAATATTCGCATTGCCAATTTTGATATTATAATGCCGAAGGTTTGATAACATTACTTTGTTACTTGTTATGAACATGGCTTTATATTTTAAGGGGTTGATTTTAATACAAAAAACGATCAAAAAGCATTAGCCATCACCGATTATTTTGCGAGTCTATACTCGCAACCAAGCAATTGAACCAGATATGCAACAGTCGAGGAAAACTATTGGATTTAGTATTTTCATCTGATGTTATGTATTCGGATATTTCTTCATGTGAGGATTTTACTGGATGTGGGAGTGTCTACCATACTCCAATAATGATAAATATTTTTCATGAAAAATGCAATACTAATTTTTCCCTTGATAATTCTTTTCATTTTGATTTTAGGCATGCTGACTACATTTCTTTAAACGAATTTCTTGTCAACTCTGATTGGGAGTTCCTTAGGCGTGGGAAAAACTTGAACGAAGCCATTTCTTTGTTTAATGAACTACTCAAGACTGGTGTTGAAAGGTATGTCCCTTTAATTAAAAATGAACCTCGGTTTCGTGAACCATGGTACAATAGGAAACTACTGCGCCTGGAAAAACGGCGTAACAAATTTTATTCATTATATAGGCTACATGGTGCTGAGTTTTATTCTAGATTCGATGCAGCTCGAAAAGAATTTAAAATTTTAAATTGGTTCCTATATAATAACTATATTTTGCAGATTGAAGTGGACTTAACGTCCAATCCAAGAAAATTCTGGAATTTCCTCAATGGTAAAAGGAAAGCAGTTGGGTTTCCTTCACCGATGATTTATCAGAATTCATTGGCGAGTCAACTCCCTGATATCTGCAATCTATTCGCCAAATATTTTGAGTCCGTGTACGAACCATCCGCGATATCATTTCCATCACATAACACGTCTCCATTAGCTTGTAATCGTACTGATTACAATTTATTAAAATTCACTGAAACGGAGGTTTATGACTGCTTGTCTCTTCTTGATGTAAATAAGGGGGCTGGCCATGATGGCATTCCACCCATCCTTATAAAAAATTGTGCAGAAAGTTTAGCTCTTCCGCTTACTCACATCTTTAATTAAAGCCTTCGGACTGGGATTTTTCCTGATCCCTGGAAAATATCCTTCATTCGTCCGTTTTTTAAATCTAGCAAAAGATGTGAAATTAGCAACTATCGAGGAATTGCTATTCTTTCTGCTATTCCCAAACTTTTCGAAGCAATGGTGCAGAAATTTTTGTTTTTTCATGTGAAATCTCTTATTTTGCCTGCACAACATGGGTTTTATCCGGGAAGATCTACAATTACCAATTTGGCTGCATTCTGTGGACATTTATACAGCAGAATCGAGGGCCGGCAACAAGTAGATGTAGTTTACACTGACTTTTCAAAAGCTTTTGATAAAATTGATCATTCAATTCTTATCTATAAGCTAGCGAAACTAAATTGTGAGTTCATCCCTATCAAATGGTTGGAATCTTATCTGTTTGGCCGGTCACAATACGTTAAGATTAATGATTCTGCTTCTCATTTATTTCGTATAACTTCTGGAGTACCGCAAGGTAGTCACATTGGTCCACTTCTGTTCTCATTATTTATTAATGATGTTGTGGAGTGTTTTGAATTTGCACATTGCCTTCTTTACGCAGATGATATGAAAATATTCGCTCCGATTTCTTCAATTTCTGATTGTTTAAAGTTACAAAGTGATTTGAACACATTTTGCAGTTGGTCGTTTAACAAGAAATTGTTGTTGAATGTGGCCAAATGTAAGGTTATCTCTTTTTTCAGAAAGCGATCACCTATTCTTCAGCAGTATTTTCTTTATAATATGGTGGTTGACAGAGTTGAGTTCATGTCTGACTTGGGTATAATTTTCTCTTCTGATCTTTCCTTTACAAAACATATTGATTCTATTATTGCTAAGGCTTACATTATGTTAGGCTTCATTAAGCGTAATTGTAAAGACTTTTGTGACCCGCTTACACTAAAATCTTTATATGTGTCCTTGGTTCGGTCTATTCTTGAATTCGCTTCTCAGATCTGGTCACCATTTTATAAGTGTCATTCAGATAGAATTGAAAGTGTTCAAAAGCAATTTGTACTGTATGCTCTCCGTGGTCTACCTTCTGATAGAGTGAATAACTATGTTCTTCTGCCTTATAAAGATCGCTGTAATTTATTAAAATTACAACGATTAAATCACCGAAGAGACATAGCATCAGCTATCTTTGTACGCGATGTTTTGACCTCACGAATTGATTGTGATGAAATACTTACGCGTTTCAATTTTTACGCTCCTACGCGTTGCTTGCGACGACGAGACGGTTTCTTACACATCGATTCTGTTACTACAAACTACGCACTTTCTGAACCAGTCTTGAGAATGTCGCAAATTTTTAACTCTGTTTTTGAAGTTTTTGATTTTAATATGTCAAGAAATTCGTTTAGAAATGAGTTATTTAAATTTTTTGCTATTGATAATTAATATTTTTTGTACCATTAACGTATTATTAATATTTTTGTATTGCATTATAATTTCTTATTACCGATTGTACTTTACTGTAGGTTTAAATAAAATAAATAAATAAATAAATAATATGATTGTTGTTGCACAAAATATAAAATTCTTTCAAGTGCATCATTTATTCTCGACACGCAAGCATCCGCCTCGCTTACTACTTCTGAGTCATAGATTTGCAAATTATCCGCAAAAATATAAAACTTTACAGGAGCTAAGCTGTTTCTGATATCGTTAATAAACATCATAAATAACAAAGGGCCCAAGATTGAACCCTGAGGAACTCCAGAATTCAACAAACTCTCATGGACAAATTTTCGTTCAATTTGACAATTTGATACCTATCCGATAGGTATGAAGCTAAAAGCTTAACCGCAGAACAGGAAACATTAAAGGTTGAGCGCGACTTATGGAGCTGAACTATATGGTTAACGATGTCAAAATCTTTAGAAAAATCTAAAAGCACAAGCAAAGGCACTTTGCTATCTGCAACCGATAAACTCAAATTATTTATAATTTTAATTATCTAATGCAGAAGTTGTACTATGTCTTTCTCGAAACCCGGATTGTAGATCTCAATTAAGCCCAAACTTGAAATATGATTCATCATCTGAAACTTCATAATTTTTTCAATTACCTTAGATAAATTTGAAATTCTTGTATAGTTTCTGGCTTAGACGCCTTCCTAACAAGGGGTTATATGTGAAAATTATTGACGGTAGTAAAAATCGAATGAAACCTTTAGGGATACAATCAGAACCTTGTGCTTCAGATTGAATATCATCAATTGCATTACATACTTCTATACTAGAAGCATTTCTAAAATAAAAACAGTGATTACCAGTTGACGAGGTAGCAGAATTCATAAGAAATTGATTTTGAACAGCTATTTGGGAGCAGTTTGCAAAATGATTTGAGAACTCAGTGACTGAAAAATCCGACACGGCAGTTCGTTTGTTTTTTGAAAGACTTTGGAAATTCCTTCATAAAATCCTATTGGGTAGGTTTAAATTAAAAGTATTACTTTTAAATTACTGGAGTTTCGCTGCTTTAATCATCTCATTAACCTTATTTTTGTACTCACCTTCTTATAAAGACTAAATGAAACAGGATTTTTATTTGTTCTGGAAGCTTCATGAAGAAAATTGCAATTTGAGTTCAAGCAAACTTTTCTCAGGGGTACAAGCTCATCGAGAAGATGAAACACTAGTGCTTTGAAATGATCCAATTGAAGTAACTATGGAAGTAATAAACCATCGAAACTGACTAGTATTGGCAATTTTAACACAATTTGTGGAGCAATTAAGCCCCAAACAATCTCCAGAATGGCAAGTTACATTAGAAAATCGAGGTGATATTTTCTTGAAGAAACTAAAAAAAACATAAATTTGGATTTATCGCTTATGAACTCCTGAGATAACTTCACATACGTCTCCCTGACGAAAACAAAAGTAAGCTGTGTCGGGGTTTTTTGTACCTTACTCAATAATTGATCAATAAATAATTGATCAGCGATTTTGCTAAAAGTTATTTTCAATACCAATTTACATCCGAGTTTGAGTTGATTTGGGGATTAAACAAAAATTTTGGAAATTACCGTGGCATTATTTTTGTTTGATCTTTGAAAAACTCGTTTTCATCAAAAAAAAAAAAAAAACTGTAACTGTTAAGTTCAACGCCCACAAAATTAATTAAAACAAGATGATACGAATCTGAATGTTTTTCACATTTTGTGTTGTATTTTGTTTGAATCAGCTCTGACGCAAAAAAAAAAAAAAAATTATTGACATAAATATGAATTAAGATTGCACGATTTGTTGTTTATTTTATAAAATTCATGATCGTCTAATCATTTGACCTTTTTTTTATAATTGATAATAATTGAGTTGCTTCTAGAAAATTAAATCAATAAGTGTATGGTTTCACTGGCTGGGCCGATAAATCTAAAAAGAAATATTATGAAATGTTACCGTTAATTTCGAATTGAATGAAACCACAAAATTAATTCTAGTCAACTCATTCACATTCGGCACGACCTTATTCACATTTTTTGTTTGTTTATTTTTTCATCTACTAGTTTCCCATGAAAGAAAGTAAAAGTGACTAAAATGCAATTAGCAATAATTTTACCGACGTCATTACTGTATATACAAATAAATTGAAAATTTACGTAAATTGCAACGTAATTTAATTGAATACGGAATCGTTTTGGAAAATATTTTCTTAATCAAATCATCCAAGTTTTATAAAAACTGCTAGTTGACTAAGACAACGTTGTGTGCACGCGCTTATTATATTTTACATACATTATAGTGTGAATAAAACAATAATAATCGGTTGATAAAATCTATGTTAATCTAATCGTATTTTAATTATGTTTCAATGATAAAATGCTAATTTTGTGAATACCGAAAAATATTTATTAAGGTAGGTGGTAGATGGTTTTACTATTTTATTGTTGTTGTCAAATTAAAATAAATATTATTTAAGTTATTTATTAAAAATGTTTGTATAGGGTGGGTCAAATATCTCAAGCCAAGCAAGTGTGGCAAAATTATTATTTCTATATTGTTGCGTGTTTGACATTTGGCCTCCGCCCTGTAGGCATTTTACGGAACATAATTTTTTATTTTTTTATTTTTTTTTCATAGAATCCGCAAGGAATTAATAAAATTTTTAAATTTGTTATACCACTAATCTTCACGACCTTCATGTTATCAATACGATGAGTACACAGATTTATTTTATGCTCGGATACTATACAGTTATCGTTATTACCTGTCAATAAAATTATTTAAAATTTAAATGGTAATAACAATTTCGGAGATTTATTGATTCTGTGCGACGAAAAAAAATTAAAAATTATCAGTACGCAATTGTGATTTGTACAGCTAAGGTGGTCCTGGAAAATTTGTAAAAAATATAGTTTTGGGATACTTACAAATTCTTAAAGGTATTTATACAGCTATATGTTTGTGTGTCGCTTAGAATTGTAAACCTTTCACTTTTTATTAAAAAAATGCCTTCTTCTTTAAAGTTTCTTGCTTCTTGACGAAATTTTTTTTTTTTAAAGAATTTGAGAAGGCAAATAAAAATAGTTTAGAGTGTGGTTATTGTTTCAAATGTCAATGCTTTTGGCAACATTTATATTTAAAAATACATATATGTGTTCAACTAAAGCTCCGAATATTAATTTTATTGATTCGAAATAAGAAATAGGCTATGACTAATGTGATTTTAAATTATTCCAGTTTTTTTTAATAAATTGGTTCACAAGCAGTTTATTTTACGTTTTTTTTATGGGATTGTGATACAGTTTAGCGTGACGATTTATTTTTGAAGTGGTTTACATATTACAGTGTGAATTTTCTGTATATTAAGCAGCCTTGAGAAATTTTCTGTATTTTCTTAAATACCTTAATCCACATCATTGAACTAAATATATAATATGGATCAGAAGTTAAAAAATTCTTCACAAGAGTTGTACTGGGACTACAAATCTTAAATGCCTGAATTACTGTTTTGGGTTTTTTTTCAAGGTTTTACCAATTTTTTGTTTAAATCACAACTGATGCATTTTTATCGAAAAGTGCCAGGATATTATACTCAATAAATGGCTTAATTGGCCTTAAATAATTTTCGGTTTACCAAAGTTTAGACTACCCAAGATTTTAAAATATAAATGAATAGAAAAGATAACTTATTTGTTTTTCGGCAATACCCCAAGCGACAAACTGAAGACCGGTGTTGAAATGCAAACAATCAAATTCATTTTTTAACAAAATTTTTTTATTTTGCAAAGTCAAAATTATTAAAAATAGATCGGCTTCTTAGAAAGTTTTATTTAGTTTCATTAAAAAAAACAAATTTTGAATTTTGACTGACAGATTATAGGTTAATAGCCGGCAAAATATACAACTCTGGAGTTTTTAATAAAATTGAATCATTTTTAATCAAATTTTCTATGAATAATACTACAAATGATACATTTGTGTCAATAAACGGATTTGACGGTTTGAAACGGTTGTTTTTTGTTATATACGCATGAATAATGGATAGAACGACTCTTTGGGTATGCGATAATCCGATTTCTGTTCCAGCTTCTATTCCCAGCGATAGCCGTGTCCAATCACAAGAAAGTCTGTATGTATTGAGAATTGAGGCATGGCACTTTTATTCTGCTTGTTTATCGCAAATACTTTCATGAGAATATTCTAGCGGTCGACGCGGGAATGATTTGCAGTAATTATAAGTCATCCTAGCGAGAGCGTTTTCATTAATAAGGAGGCCCGTTGGTAGATCTGTTAGGACACGCTTTGCGATAGCAATTAGACTTCACTGAGTTGCTTAAAATAAATGAAAAATTTTAATATTTATTAAACCGACCAGTTTCAATCAAACATATGTGTATATGATCATTTTCAAGTGTCGGTTGCAACAGGGCTGCATCTTTAAAATAGTTAGTGGTTTATTCATCATTTGTTTGATTGAAACTGTTCGGTTTAATTAATATTAACATTTTTTGTGGAATAAATAGGGGTTTTTGTTTTGAATAAGTTACGATAATTCCACAGTGGCCCTCGCAGATAATTTAAATGTCCTTACATATTCTTCTATATATTCCTCACTTACGTAAATAAATTTAAAAAAAATATTTCCAAAAATTAAATAATATATTACGTAATATTTATTGTACTATACATATAAATTTTAAATTTATTGAAAGGTTTAATTCATTTATTAGTAAACTTTTGGGTTCAGTACACGTTTACTTAGCTAATTATATTTAATAAAAAGTAAATGTTTACGAGACGTCCTGTTCGGATCGATATATACAATTATTTAATATACTATAGTAAGTTAAACTTATTAAAAATTAATACGAAAAGGCACAATATAGAGTATTTCAGGTATTTTTGCTAATTCAATACGATATTTTGCATATTAATAAAAATAATAAAACGAACTGTAAGTGTTTATTTTTTGCCCCTAATGTCTTTTCCAAAAAAAAATTGTTTTGTCTTTCAAACAACTGTATTGTACCTCTTTAGCGTGTTCGTATGATGCGTGACCTGCTAACGTTCCGTTTAGTGTGGACGTTAGGCCACGCGTGTCTATCGACACTAGGTACACAGAGAAGTGTAGTTGTTAGCGTTGCGCTCTATTCACACAGCACTACTTAATTCGCTGGGTTCACAAACACTTAATTATATTAATTTTATTTATAATTTAATTAAATTTATTTAATTTCAATAAACATTCTATTTTATTTTTTTAACGTACAACGATTCGTGTTGATTTTTCAAATTGTTCTATTTTTATTTTCTCTAAACCTTTTATTTTTAGCAGCACTAACTACATTTTTGGGCAACTCTGATACTACGTTGCTATAAAAATGTACCTTGCGCATTTCTAAAGTGTTTCTAACAACAAAAATATACAATGTGCGAAATAATTTGGATCAATTTTGTAAGATTTTGTGATAACCATGATTGGCTTGTGGTTTAGGGACACACAAGCCACACACTCTCCTCTCAGTGAAATCGTACGATTTGACGATACTGTCGCAGAAACGCGTTGGTAATTTTATTTCCTTACCCGATTTGGTACTATTTACCTTGTTTTGTTGAACATACTGCGGGGTGTCTAGATTGAATGTGACTTTCTGGCTTGGTGTGGAGATTTGACCATTATTGCTCGTGCATGGACTATGTTTTTCGCTTAATGCACCCTCTGGTAATGGAACTTCCGAATTTTCCCGATAACATGGTTTCAGTCTGTCTATTGAAAACTTTTCTTCTTTCCGTTGATGTGGATATCGAAAATTTTTTCATAGCGTTGTGTTACTTGGTATACGTGACTGCAGGTGTGTAATTCTTTACTTACGAAGACTTTATCCTGGCTGTGTCTTGATGCTGGCTTGGGTGTGAATTCCTTGATGTGGTCTTTAAGGGGTAGGAATTGACCCGGTATACGTATGGTACTGCCGTATACTAGTTCTGCTGATGTCATCTGTAAATCCTCGCGGAATGCTGTTCTTAACCCAAGTAATATTGGTGGTAATATCGTCGTCGAATTGCGATCCCTGGTCGGTCACAATGAATTCGGGCACGCCAAATCTAGCAATCCAGACTGAGTACACTGCCCATGCTACTGTTGATGCCACTATGTCTGGAACTGGAATGGCTTCGACCCAACGTGTGTACCGGTCTATCAACGTAACACAATGTCGCTGATTATTTGATATTGGTAACGGACCAACGGTGTCTAGGTGCACTTCTGAGAACCGACTGATCGTGTTGTTGTAGCTACTTGTTGGTGATTTGGTGTGCCTGTGGATTTTTGCTTTTTGACAATTTATACAATTTTTTGCCATGTCCCTTAGATCCCTGCTGATTGCCGGCCAAATTACATTATCGGTCAATAACTTGACCATAGCTTTGCTCCCGGGGTGTGCCAGATTGTGGAGTGATGTGAAAACACTTTTTCTGAATTTTGCCGGCCGTGGTTTTTTTCTTGAAACATCGCAATATAATTTTTTATCCTGGTTGAAAGTGATTGGGATTTGCTGTAATACCAATGACGTATTATTGTTGATTAATAATTCTTTCAATTCTTCGTCTTCGATCTGTGCATCCGCTATGGCCTCGTAATTTATATTTTCTGGTATCGTTATTTCATTGATTCTGGATAGCGCATCTGCTACTACGTTGCCTGCCCCTGCTACGTGTTGAATGTCCATTGTGAACTGGCCGTTGTAATCCAAATGTGGGAATTGCCGTGGTGAAGCTTTTTCAGGGTTTTGTTTAAACGCATATGTGAGTGGTTTATGGTCCGTATACAATGTAAAATTTCGACTCTCCAGGATATATCTAAATAGTTTGACACTAACGCTCTATCGTACGGGCTGTACCTTTGTTGTGTGTCAGTTAGGCGAAGTCAAAAGAAACTTAGCGGTTGCCAAGCTTTCTCGGTTCACTGTTGAACCGCTGCTCCAATTGCCAAATCGGACGCGTCAACCATTATCGCCAACCTTGCGCTTGTAGATGGATGGGCTAGCACTGTCGTCGTACATAACTTTGCCTTGGAATGGTCAAATGCCTCGATACTTTCTTCCGACAATTGGATTGTTATCTTGCTATTTTTCTTATATCCCCTCAGGTAATTGTTGAGTACAATTTGGTCTTGTGCTGCCTTGGGTGTGAATCTCCTGTAGAAATTTATTACCCCCAGGAATTTTTTCAACTGTTGCACGTTGTTCGGCCTTTCTATGTTTGCGATAGCTTGCACTCGTTCTGCTGATGGTAGTAAGCCTTGTGTGTTGACTGCATGTCCTAGAAAATTGATTTCCAGTTTGGCGAATACGCATTTGGCGATGTTTAACACTAGGCCATGTTCTGACAATCTTTGGAAAACGGTTTCGATGTGCTTAAGATGTTCGTCGTATGTTTTGGATGCTATTAATATATGTCGTCTAGATATACGTAGCAAAAATCTAGCCCGGCTAACACTGTATGCATCAGTCGTTGGAAAGACTGTGCTGCATTTCGGAGACCGAATATGTCATCCGAGTAAACTCGAATAATCCGACAGGTGTGGTTATGGCAGTTTTGGGAATGTCGCAGGGTTCAATAGGTACGTGGTGGTAGGCACGTATCATGTCTATAGCGTCGAAAAAACCGTACAACCTTCCAGTTGAAACGCGAAATCCTGGAGTTGTGGTACGGGGTATCGGTCGGGAATGGTTACATTATTCAGTGACCTGTAATCGCCACATGGACGCCAATCGCCATTATTTTTCAACACCAAATGTAGTGGGCTGGACCATGCGCTTTTGCTGGGCCGACATATCCCTTGTGACATCATCTCTTCGAAGTGCGTTTTTGCAATTTGTAGATTGGCCGGGGCTAATCTTCGTGATCGGAGGTCCGCGAGTTTCCAAATTGTGCGTCACGCTGTGTCTCACGGTAACCAAATTTAGATTTTCGCGTGTTATTCCTTCAAACTTACTAATTAGTTGTATTATGTCCCGTTGCAGAAAAATTTTGTCGATGTGAGACAATGCTGGTTCCGAATTCGTGGTTATCGAGCCTATTGTGAATAATGTGATCATCGGGTCTATAATACGTTGTCGCTGTATATTAACCACGATGCCGGTACTTTTTAGAAAATCGGCTCCTATGATTGGCATGGAGATATCGGCGATGATGGATTTCCATGTATAATTTCTTCGTAATCCGAGATTTAGCGTGAGTGTTTTTGATCCGTATGCTCGAACGCGTGTACCATTGGCTGCAAATAAATTGAATTCCGGTGCTAGATTTAGGTTTTTGTTATTGGAGTCCGGTGGAATCACGAAAACATCCGCACCTGTGTCTATTAGAAACTTGCGTTTGGTTTTTATTTCTGTTATTAATAGGCGACTAGATTTTGTTTCATCACGCAAGAAAAACGCAATTGGATGCTCGTTTCCATAATCATCTTTTTGAAACAACAGGCTTCCTATTCCAGTAGTAGAGGCATCAGCTTGAATAAAAAACGTACGCTGATAGTCTCCATGTGTTAAGACCGGGGCTGTTGAAAGGATATCTTTTAATTTATTAAACGCTTTTTGTGCGTCCTCATTCCATTTGACCGGCCCTTTACCCTCTAACAGGTCAGTTAGGGCGCTGACACCGTTGAGAAGTTTGAGATACATTTCCTGTATTATCCGATCAGTCCTAGAAATTGTCGTATATGTTTTATGGTCTTTGGAACAGGAAACTTCTGGATGGCCGCTGTTTTCTCAGGGTCCACTTTAATACATCCGTCTCCGACTATATGACCTAAATATTTGAGTTGTTTCAACACAAATTTGGATTTTTGTACATTGATGGTAAGGTTTGCTTGGTGCAATTTTTCACTTACCACGCGCAATAACTTAAAGTGTTCTTCTAACGTAGGTGATGTTATTAATAGATCATCTAGATATTCGAAAATTCGATCATGAAGTTCATGAGGGATTACTTTATGCATCAATCTGCACATGGTTTAAACTGGTACAAAGGTCGTCCAGGTACCGTGAGGGCTGTTTTTGGCCTACTTGCCGGATCTAAGGGTATCTGCCAAAACGCATCTTTTAAATCAATGCTAGAGATGTATTTCGTATTTTCAAATCTTCCCAGCAGTCCTTCAATTAGTGGAAGTGGATATGCATCTTTAATGGTAACATCATTCAATTTTCGTGCATCGAGACAAAATCGAACCTTACCATTGTTTTTTTTACTCGGGCAATTGGAGAGCTCCAGAACCCGTTGGATTCTTCAATGACACCTAAACTTAACATTCTGTCAATTTCCTGATTGAGATCTTCTTGCACAGCTGGCGACACGGCATAGTAACGGTGTTTAATAGGTTTCGCTTCACCGGTATTGATTTCATTACTTATTAATTGAGTACGACCGAGACCTAATTTCTCCGAAGATGGGAATGTTTGGACGATACTGTTTAATAAATGTTGCTCAGATTTAGATAACATATGTAGCTCCGTTTCCTCAATTGTAATACGTTCAGCCTGATTAAGGTTTGTTATCTCGTACACGGATATTTAAATTCCAAAAATCACCATATAGATCGAAAAATTTACTTATTGCTAATTTTGTCTCCGATACAATTCTGGATCGGTGATCGACGCTACTTCCTCTACCTTTTTCTTCTTGTCCGGGACCATGCTGGTCTGCAAGAGATGGGGACCCCGAACCGCTTCCATCTCTCCTCTTACGTCCTCTTAATTACATTGGCTGCAATCGGGTTTATAGATTCCTTTGCGTCCACACCCCAAAACAAAACACGTGTGAGACTAATGTACTACAATTCGAGAGGAAATGATCTGGAGCTCCACAATTCCAGCAAGGTCCAGTTTTAGGCTCATGACTGGAAGATGTTTCTTCTGGTCTGCGTCCCTTGTTGTCCTGACGCCAGGAGTTATAACCTTTATAAGTGGTACGGTGGTGGGTTCTGGGGATTGCTGTACTTACTTGGTTTGAATAACTAGCATTTGTCATAACCTTTTCAGTCTCATCCTCCGAATTCTCCTCGTAATAAGTGACCGCTTCTTGATTTGCAATTTCATTCACGCGATGCCGACTATGATAAGTTTGTTGTGTATTGCTCGATAAACCAGATTCAGGATTATGTCCATACCTTTTCCATAAATCCTCTAACGACACGCAACGCCTCATGAAATGTGAAATTGATGAAAAATCTGGTTGATCATGCAATTCAAGTTGTAATCCTGGACGCATATATAAAATAATATAAATTTTCTGATCCGGCAGAAGTATTTTCGCTTGTAAGGCCAACCTAAGGATTGCATCATAAAAATCCTGAAATGATTCCTTTGGATAATCTTTGAATCATGTCGAATTTAAATTGAGGCCAAGAAATTTTGGGATTCCTTTCCAAATAAACCCAATACCATTCTAATGCTTCTCTTGACAGTACCAAACTCATATAATCCACTAGATTCCCCAAGGCAATTTGTGCTCTATTGCCAATTCGCTCAATCCGATAAAAAAACTGATCCACATGGGTCGAGCTTCGAGATCCCTCAAAATTAATATTCATTTAACGGTCTCGGGAAATATTCCCCTCCAACATCATTGTCATTTGCTTCAGCCACACCGCCGCTAATTTGCGAAACTTCTGGATGGTAGCTCACTTTAGGACTGTTATTAATACTCCTTTTAAATTTTTCCAATTGTGCTTGAATTACGAGCTTAAGATTTTCCAAGCTGCTTACCAACTGTGCCTGCCCGTCAGACCCTAAATTATCCTGCAGTGCCGACGTCATTGATACCCCTTCTGCCTTCGACAATAGCTTCGCAGCACCTGCAGCCTCTAACTTGTTACCTTCACAGGTGGACGATTTTCCGGGCGGTAAATCATCCCACTCTGACTCTATGTCAGGAATTGCTAAATAGGATATCAATTCCATAGAGTCGTTCAGGTTTGTTTTGGCGTCCATTAAATCTTTAATAAGCACGGCCAACGAACGATGTACTTTAAATAATGAAACAACTTCATTGCTAATTACTTCGAGTAACTCATTCTCACCAACTGGCCGTGAATGTGACTTAACTTGTGACTTAATCGACAGCAAAAAAAAAAACAATTATAACGTGGGTAAAAACTCAAGCCCCGTGCAGGAAATGCTTGAGTTACACCTACACTTGTTTTAAAGAAAAACAAAATGATCGTATTACCATGACCGTACTCTCATGGAAAAATTACACCGATCTTAAAAAAACACATTTTTGTTGAATCAACAATACTGGTCAATGTGCATACCAAATGATATTGACATGGAAAGATAAGAACAAACTGCTAAATGAATACAGCTAAACATAGAAAATCGATGTAACCACGCATTGTACGAAGGCGACGGTTACACGATATATAAAATTAGAAAGGGATGATACATGCTTTCTCTTTTTCTCATTCTACATATCTCTTTCTGGATGCTGGAGTGAACTATGTATTTCTAAATCAATAAAAAAACTCGACAAACAGCCTTAGGTAACAAATTTACCTGTATATGGCAGCGAATTTTGCAAGCTTCAAACGCGATGAAACGATGTATTATGCCTTGTTTTGGCGGACTTGAACCTCGTATCTCTCGTATTTTTAACAAATTCAGAAATTATTTTGAAATTTTTTGTTTCAGGGCTGACATCTCAATATTTGAGAGAGAAGGATTCTGAATCATTAATCGGTTAATTGATCTATAATCCTCTGTTTCATGAATGAACTTTATTCGATATTTCGTGCGTGGTTGGCTTATGAGTGTAAACCTTTTGCTTCAATTATAGGAAAAAATCGGGAGTGGTCAAATCAGGGAATTGTAGGGCCAGTCGATATCACCACTTCCTAAAAATTTGCTTCGTAGGACGAGCTGTGTGTGATGTGGAACCATCTTGTTGGAACCACTTATTCTGTAGGCCTAATTGATCTAATTTCATTGCCTTAAGCATCCTCAATGAAATATAGCCCAATGATGACGCCGGCCCAAATGGCTTTACTTTATCTCCCAGTGTATGCAAATTTTCAAAATTATTTATTACACGCTGAATGGCTGAATTGATCTGCATATGAAAAACACATGTCGTGACAAATGTCATCCAAACCAAAATGGCGTTATTTAATAACCCAGCACAGAATACGAAATGGGTCTCTACATACGTTCTCCTAATTAAAATATAAATTAACCAAATATTTTTATTTTGTTTCAGATATCCGTTCTTTACCTCACTACGAGCCATTCAATTTAAAAATACCAACATGTTAATAAAACTACCAAAGGAATTCAAATTGGAGAATTTTGGATTTTATCATACCGAAATAAATATTTTTGTTAAATCACAGGTAAGAACTATCACGCGTAAGAGATGTGCCTTTATACACAATTAATATAAACAATTTTTTTTTCTTACAACTTTTAGTGGCAACATGGTACAAAAAGCATAAAGTACGTTATTTATAGATGGATTGTTGCAAGCTTATTTATAATCAGCTTAACTTTATCACTAGCAGAAAATAAAAATGAACGAGAATGGAAAATTTGGGCAATTTATTTAACTCGTTGGGGCCTATTATTAAATGTGTTTACTAATTTTTTGGCAGCCATATTGGTTACGTTACACAATTATAATGAACGATTTCAAAATAAAATTATCGCTTCAAAACGGGCACCGATTAGTTTCCAAATTTATTGGGCACTTCACAGTGTCACAGTTACTTTAGCATTGCTAATTACAATTGTGTACTGGGGTTTTGTGCACAAATGTAAATGTTATTCAATTAATTATTTTGACGTTTCATTTATGTAAGATTATTAATTTTTCTAGATGGTGTAACTGCAATGGATGCAACCAATATTTTAAATCACATTGTTAATTCGGTGATTTTATTCATTGACATGTTTGTGGTTCGGCATCCGCACAGAATATTTCATATGATTTATTTGCATAGTATACTGGTAATTTATTTGATATTTAGTTTTGTTTACTACAGAGCCGGTGGGCTAAATTTGTAAGTATAGATCAATAATCTTTTAAAATATCTTGAATTTTTGTTTACACATTTTTAAAATTTAGGCATTATGAACATGCTATATATTCAATATTAGATTGGACTAATGTCAATAGAACATTACTTATTTCGTTTTTTGTAATAATTACTATTGCCGTACTGCACGTTTTTGTCCATGGAATTTATCGATTACGAGTTTGGATTTATTGCAGCCAGCAAGAGAAACATATTGACAATATCATAATGATGACAATAACACCAATAAAGTCGGTGGCAATTGATGTCGATAATCCTGCGGCATAATGGACAAACTTAGGATGTATATAAGGTTGAATATAAATAATTTATAGTTAATTTGTTGAAATAAAATAAAGTTTATGAGAATTTGAAGAAATGTTTTCCTTATTTGTTCGGTAAACAGAATATTGCTTGTAAGCAATGCCACAGCTGCATTCCTTCATTGTAGGTACATCATGCTCTGCTGCGTTTCGCTTGAAGTCAATTGGCATATGTAGTTTAATTCTTAATAAATGTAACGCTCTGGTGGCAGAAATTGATATGGTTAATCATAAATTGGTGCCTGAATTCAATTTGACGAAATCATTTTCGGTGGTTCGTCCATCGAGGGTTCGATGGAGGTAACAGGATTATATTGCTTTGTTTTACTGTCTATTTTTTGGGATCCAACTGCGGCGGCTCTCCTACAGCTGGCTAGATCCGTTGGAGTTTTCCGGATGCTGTGCTTCTTCAACTGTATAGTTTTGAATTGGGTCATCACTTGAGTGTGAGAAAACTAAATTCTTTCTTGCGTTTTTGGAATATTCTTTATCTAGCCGTGTTGTATCTTGAGGTAAGGATTTCTGTGCATATGTGTTGCAATTTGTTTGTTGGGCTTTTTCATTATTGAGTGTGTTTGTGTCGCGTTTTTCATGTTTATCATTCAGGTTCGTTTGTTGGTTGTATACTTGTTTTATTAAACTCAGTGTGTTAATTTGTCGTTGTTGTGAGGGAAAATCCTGCTATTGATGCCTTCGATAGTGCTTGTAACTTTCTTGGTTTGTTGAAATAGGCCTCTGTGCCTAATTTTCGTTATCGTAATTGTAATTGAAAAAGTTTTGTTGGGATCCGTTTTATTTGTATATGCTCGGGAAAATTTGTATTCGGGCTTGTTTCCTACTTGTGTGAAAGTTTGGATGTTGTCTAAAATGATTTAGACTTTTTTGTGGATTTCCAGGCTGTCTCTGTGTTGTGAAATTTTTATTTTTGCCGTGATATGCATCGATTCAACGTATGATTTGCGTTTAATTCGTGTTGTGTTTGCAATTGGTGTATAGTTTTCTAATCTGTGCGTATCTTCTATTTCTTTGGCATTGCACTGAGAGAAATTTTACTGTCGCATTGATAAAATGAAGTTGTAATTTTACCTATAGCATCGTACTGTTGAACTGAAATGATTATTTTTTCAATAAAAGTTATTTATTAGTATGATATCAATTCATCACTAGGATAGATAACTTCTGGTTATAGACTACCTGTGATCTACATTAACAAATGTACTATCAAATGTTGATAGAAGTATTTTTTAAAACGATATAACTTTACATTCGAAATTATATTTAATAAATATGTTCATCCACTTTATAAATTTTGCTATCAATATGATAGTGTTCATTATTAATTTAAAGGCAAACCTTTAAATGTGTCGAACGATTTCTGATTATCAGCTGCCGATCTCTTTAACAAATATACTTGCCGTGTTTTCTTATAAGTCTCAATAGATATCAATAGATCGCATTTAGATGTTCTCTATTTTTGTGGTTAAACTGCAATTGATTCAGTTTATTTTAATCAAGAATAACTTGTTATTCAACATTTTATCTTTTTAATTCATTTCCTTAAATTGCACAACCTATTAATTGTACATGAAAATCTTACTTTCTATCCAGATATGCTATCGAGACTGCAGATTTCCCTTTTATGAGTAAAGACACACATTAAAAATTTGTATTTTAGCATAGAAGCATACCAAAGTCAATTTTTAGTGCATCTATCATACAATAGATCGTGATATTTGTTCATTTTAGTACCGCAATTGTCGCTAGTGCGAATTATCTTTTCCATAACAAATAAGATAATTTACACTAGCGCACCTAGCGTAAATGAACGCGAAGTTGATATTTAGTACAAGTGCTAAACATGATCTATAGATCATGTTTAGCACTTGTACTAAGCATCAACTTCGCCATCATTTACGCTAGGTGCGCTAGTGTAAATTACCTCATTTGTTATGGAAAAAATAATTCACACTAGCGACAATTGCGGTACTAAAATGAACAAATATCACGATCTATAGATCATATTTAGCACTTGTACTAAACATCAACTTCGCCATCATTTGCGCTAGGTGCGCTAGTGTAAATTATCTCATTTGTTTTGGAAAAGATAATTCACACTAGCGACAATTGCGGTACTAAAATGAACAAATATCACGATCTATAGATTGTGTTTTAGTACATCAGTTCAACCTTTATTCCACTCGGCGTCGCGACGTTACGGGGTCAAAATTTTTGTTTACATTTTTTTTATATGTAGTTTGGCCCAAAACAGCTCTAACAAAAAATTAAAAATGAATGAAATTTACCTCGACGCGAATAATAATCAAATGATATTTATTAACAAAAGAAGGATTTGTTTATTTTTAACATAAAATAAACGGATCGCCGTTACAATTGTTAGTAAAACGAAATATAAAATCATCAATTATTTAAGTTTTGTATGGTAAATTTTATGTTAAACGAACAATATGAGCTGCCTGGAATAACAAATTTCACAAAAACAATGGTCAGCAACGAGCTCCTAATAGAAATGGAGAAGAAAAATTTAAATTCTTGAACAAAAACAAACATAAAGCATCTGACATAACCTCACGCACAAAACTCAAATAATGTTCGGTGTTTAAACATCAAATGCTTGTAAACCAAAGGCATTTCTATTTATTTTATGTTAAAAATATAATAATTATTCTTTTGTTAATCAATTATTTTAATTTGCATTTCGTGTCATAATAATTTTCATTGATTTTTTTAAAATTTTAATAGAGCTGTTTTGGGCCAAACTCCATATAAAAAAATGTAAACAAAACTAATTGACCCCACGTTCATATACTCTGGTGGTAAGTAGACATACTAATCACGATGGTGTGATTAGTATG
Source organism: Tipula helvola (assembly GCA_963556165.1). Lineage (NCBI taxonomy): Eukaryota > Metazoa > Arthropoda > Insecta > Diptera > Tipulidae > Tipula > Tipula helvola. Next base: position 127,361,991 of record OY744483.1, read on the forward strand.
TCTACTTATCACCAGAGTATATGAACGTGGGGTCAATTAGTTTTGTTTACATTTTTTTATATGGAGTTTGGCCCAAAACAGCTCTCAAATCGCAAAATTGTTAATTAAAATTATCTTGAAGAAACGTTGATGGTTATAATAAAACTTTGAAATACTATTTAACATATTTTATTTAAATTTAATAATCCGTTGACCCTTTAATATCCAAGAAAATTACAAATACAAATGAGGTCATTTTTGGTATTTTCTGAGGTTATGTCCGTTGTTTTAGAAATTTATTATCCAAAAAATATGAGATTTGAGCAATATTTTGTATTTAAAAATAGAAAATAAAGAGAAAGCTGGTTAATTCCATTGAAAAATATAAATGTAACAATAAGTTTTGTTGATAAATCAGCTATAAATATATCAAAATTAGCAGTTTTAATTTGTCGTTTTCCTGGACATTAAAGGGTTATGGATTATTATCTTTTCAAAATACATGTATTAATCTAATGTTAATTATTATAATTACTTTAAACTTCATATCAAGGTATTTTTTATTCAATTTATTTCAATTTTATTATAGCTGTTTTTAGCAAAACTCTATATAAAAAAACGTGATTTGAAAACAAACAAATTTGTACACTGACTATCGAAACTAGCGAAAGTTGCTTGAACTAATTTCACAATCTATAGGAAACTAGTATCTGATTTACATTTAATCTTTTGCTCTCTTTTAAAAGACAGAAGATGTACGTTAAAAGTATTCATTTTATCATTATTTCCTTCCATTATGAAGAAGCATAATATTCAAAATGTGTTATTTAATACCATTTACCGCAATCCACAAGTTTTTTTTTGCTAAAAAGAATGGAAAAATCGAAAAATGAACCTGTTTATTATTTTTCCTAAAAATTGCTCAAAATTTAGAAAATCATAGTAACATTTTGAAAGAAAAAAAAAAATTCAGTATGCCCGTCTCATTTTTATATATGGATAAAATGTATTCGCACTTTTCCTAGTGTATTTATGCTTTTGAAATAACAAAATGTAATGAAAACAACATGACGTGGCGTTGTCAAAATAAACACAATTCTTAGTACTACGATTTACGAATGCCAGTATTTTGAAGTGGATGATAGAAGTAGCTAAAATTTCCCATTTTTTTTTTTTTGCAAATATCTGAATAGATCTATCGATACTTATAAAAAAACACAGAAACTATCAAATAATGATAGTAAAATTTGTCCATATGATAGAAATTTCATTCAATATTATTTTGAATAGATTATTATCATCTATTTCACAACTTTACTACCAATGGGATAGCGAACTTTATTGATGCGAAAAAAGTCTATTCTAGAAATACTGCATTACACAATATAATAATATTTAACGTGTTTTCTGTAACTTAATCACAGTAAATCGATGTGTTCGCAAGCAAAGATTATGGTGCAGTTTAAATTTTCTGTTTAACAGGGTGTTCGGCACATGAACCGACACAATTTTTTGGGAAATTGATTGGGTCATTAGCTAGTTTTCACCCATACGACCCTACGTCCTAAGTGACACGGTAACTGAGATATGAATTTTTTTCGTTTTTTATTTAAATTACCTGAAATTTCGCTTTTAAATCATCATATTTTTTTTGTTTGTGATTGTAATAGCACTGTACCAAAATGGGTGATGGTACAAAAAGGCACAATAACTATTAGGTGCAATAATACAAATTTATTAAATAAAACAATTCGCTTTCCAAAAACGTTATAAATTTTGTTTTATTTTTATTTCACTGATTGTTGGTTGGTTTGATGTTATCGCTTTGGTGGTTCGATGACAAAGAGAAAGATTTCAGTTAATTTTCCAATTACGAAATATTTTACAATCATTTTTAGTTTACATAATCACCAATAGGTGGTTAAAGACTTATTGATTTTTTAACATTAAACTTACTAATTATTCTAATTAATTTGTAAACATAAAACGTACTACATAATAATAATAATTGAGCAACCAAAATGGCCTTAACATTTATGATGTTCTAAATTCAAAATCTTAACAAATGTTAATTTGTATCAATTGATTGTCAAAATTTAATGTTGTGTACAAAATGGTAAGAAATATTTTATAAATTAAATATACATAAATTAATTAATTATTTCATTATTTTAGGTTACATAAATTTAATAGAATTCAACAAATGAGAAAATAAGATAAGTATGTATTAAAATATTATAAGATTATAAAGTGTTTTAAAACTAATAAAATTTTTTATATGATTTCAGAAATATATGACAACAAACATAAATACTGAAGTTCAAGTTCAAGGTCAAGTTTATCAAGTATTTTTGTGTTGTGATTAATTAAACTAATTTCTGTTTGTGTTTTTCAGGATTCTGGCTCATCAACATCCCGGCCGCCTTGAATCGGCTGATTCAATTTAGTGTTAGTGGTTGGTAGTAAACATAACTTGTGTATTGGACGCCTCAATATTCCTGTTGATGTTTTTATTGTTACAACTCTCACATGAGTATCAGATCCCGGATGCAGCTCGATTACTCTACCCATCAACCACTTTGTTGGAGGTAGATTGTTAACTTTAATGAGGACAATATCATCGATGTTTATGTTATTCTCCTTCTTGTGCCATTTACTTCTTTGTTGGAGATTAGTCAAATATTCCTTTGACCAACGCTTCCAGATGTGTTGGTTCATCTGTTGCAACAACTTCCATCTTGATAGTGTGGATAATTTAGTGTCGCCGTGATCTTCAGCAGGCAGTTGTGTTGTGGCGCGCCCAATTAGAAAATGCGCCTTCGTTAAATAGTCGACGTCGTCTGCTGAAAGTACACAAATCGGCCGGGAATTGAGCATCGATTCAATCTCAACGAGTAAAGTGGTCATCTCTTCCATGGTAAGTATGTGCCCATCGGTCACTCTGCGAAGGTGGTATTTGGCACTCTTTACTGCAGCTTCCCACAGTCCTCCAAAATGCGGCGAGCTTGGAGGAATAAATTTAAACGTGATTTCATCTGTTTGTAAGAAATGAGAGAAATTATTAGCGTTATCTTTTAAAAATGTAAACAGTTCGTGTAAATGGTTGCGAGCTCCGATGAAATTGGTTCCGTTATCGCTGATAATCTCTTTGCATATTCCTCTGCGTGCTATAAATCGTCGTAATGCAGCGATATATGCGTCAGAAGTGAGGTTGGATACGAGCTCTATGTGCACAGCTTTGGTAGATAGACATATAAATATGCAGATGTAGACCTTATGTGTTTTCTGACCTCTTCCTCTGATCAGGTGAATTGGAAACGGGCCTGCATAATCTACTCCTACTTTGTTAAATGGTCTGATCAGCTCTACACGTGTATCAGGTAAATCGCCCATGATTTGGTTAAGTGTCTTGGCGTCGTGCTTCACACATTTTACGCAGCTCCGTACTGTTTTTCTAATTAGATTTCGGCCTCCTAAGATCCAGTATTTAGTGCGAAGTGTTGCCATCATTAATGTTGGTCCGGCATGCAGGTAACGTGTGTGATGTTCTCGGACAATTAATTCGGTTAGTTCATCTTTGGATTGCAATATTAATGGATGCTTGATGTTATACGTGATTGATGTGTTCGTAATTCTGCCACCAACTCGAAGTAAGCCTGATTTGTCGATGAACGGTTTAAGGTAAATGAGTTTGCTTGATGATGGAAGCTCTTTATTGGATGCAAGGAGTTTAATTTCTGAATTAAAGTGCTTTGATTGGATATGTCTGAACAGTGAAATCCGGGATTTTTTTAATTCTGAACTGGTAAGGTATGGTAAAACGGAAGGCTTAGGATTTGATTTTATATTGAGAAATCGAAAGACGTAGGCTAGTATTCGGACTATTTTATTGTATCTGGATATTCGTTTTATTAAGTTGTCTATAATATTAGGTTGTTGAATTTGTATGTTCAATGTTTGGGTACGCATTTCTTCGGTGGTGTTTGCGTTCGCATTCAATTTCTTATTTGGCCATTTACTTTGATCTCCAAGCCATACTGGACCTTTCCACCATAAATTTGAATTCTTTAATTGGTCTGGTTCTATTCCCCTAGATGCGCAGTCAGCAGGATTGTCCTGGGAGTCTACGTGTCTCCATTGGGATCGATTCATCGCAGTAAGTATTTCGCCCGTTCGATTTCCGACGAAAGTGTTCCATTTGGTTGGATGCGCAGAAAGCCAGTCTAGGACAATCGTGGAGTCGGTCCATGCGGTTATTTTTGAAACATCTGTTTTCAATCCTTCTTTGACCTTTGTTAGCAATATTGATAGGAGTGTTGCACCACACAACTCTAACCGCGGAATTGAAATCTGCTTTACTGGTGCTACTTTGGTTTTACATGATAATAATGAAATTTCGGAATGGCTGTTCTCCTTTTTAATTTCACCATAGACTACCGCCGAATATGCATACTTAGAGGCATCTGAAAAACCATGTAAAGCAATTTTTCGATTTTTAGTTGTGTTAATATACCTGTCTATCTTGATTTCCTCTATTGTTGGTAAAGTGTTGCGGATACTTAGCCATTCTGCGGATAAGCAAGGTGGTAGTTGGTCATCCCAATTTAGATTTTCAATCCACAGCTTTTGAAAAAATATTTTTATTTTAATGGTTACTGGTGCAAGCAATCCCAAAGGATCAAACAAACGGCTTGCCTCTGACAAAATTCCTCTTTTAGTTAACGTTGATTGGTCGTTTAGGTTAACTTTGAATTGGAAGCAGTCGGTTCTTGGATTCCAGTACAATCCCAACACCTTAACGTTGCTGGATTCCTCTATTTCTAAAACGTTTTGTTGTACATTCGATGCAGCAATGTTATTCAGCGCGCCTTTCTCGTTAGATAGCCATTTTCTGAGGAGAAATCCTGAACTTGATAAAATTAAATTGATTTCGTCTCTCAGTTTGATCGCGTCCTCAATTGTGTCAGCTCCAGTCATTAGGTCATCTACATACATCTCATTTTTAATATGACTTACTGCTTCTGGAAATGCTTCTCGGAATTTATCTGCTGCTTCATTCAGTGCGCGTGTGGCTAAATATGGTGCACTGGCTGTACCATAGGTAACAGTTTGAAGTTCGTATGTTGTAAACGGTGTAATTGGTGATTCTCGCCAAATTATTCTCTGGTATTTTGTATCTTCTGCTGCTACCCGAACCTGGCGGTACATTTTTTCGACATCAGCGGTTATTGCGATCTTGTACTTCCAGAAACGACATAAAATTTCGTAAAGAGTTGATTGGACAGTTGGTCCAACTGCGAGGCAATCATTTAACGATGTTCCGCTATCCGTTTTACAAGAGCCGTCAAAAACCACTCTTAATTTGGTCGTACTACTGTTACTTTTAAACACGCCATGATGGGGTAGGTAATAACCGTTGATTTTGGCTTGGTCTTCGCTGATTGGTTTCATATGACCCAATTGTATGTATTCATTTATAAAATCTTTGTACATTGAAGCAAACTTTTGATCTTTTATGAAGCGTTTCTCCATTGAATGCATTCGCTGTAATGATGTTCGAAAAGAGCAACCCAAGGTAGTCGGAGAAAGTTTAAACAGTAAGCGTACTTCAAATCGGCCATTACTGGTGGTTGTGCTGGTTTCCGTGAAATGCTGTTCACAAAACTTCTCCTCCTGTGACAAATGATTACTAGTGGCCTCAATTGCTTCGATTTCCCAGAACTTACGTAATGATTTGTCGAGGTCATCTTCAGGACTGCCAACATTAATTGTAATTGATTGTATATGCGACACTGCTTTGGATCCACCCGCAACTACCCATCCCAATATCGTGTTTTGCAAATGTATTCCGTTGTAAGTGGCTTTTCCTTCTGAGAGTATTTCGAAAAAGGTATCTGATCCAATAATAATATCAATTTCTTTGCTTTGGTAAAAATGTGGATCTGCCAGTTCGTATTGATTAAAATAATTGAGGTCAATCAAATTTGCTATGGATGGTTGTTTCGCAGTTAGTTTTGGGAAAACGAATGCATCTATTTGTAGAATTGGTTCTTCTTTGTTCCACGGTGTGATGTTTAATGATACTAGCCCCTTTGTGTATCCATTGGTTGCAGCTCCAATACCCGATATGGCAATCTTAGCGTTACTACGTTTTAGCTGTAGTCTTTGCGCACAACTCTCTGTAATGAAGGATCCTTGCGACCCTGAATCCAGCAATACTCGACAAAAGTGCTTTTGGTTCAAGCCATTGACTACATGAACTAAAGCGGTTGGTAATAGGGAACATTCTTGGTTGGTGTTGGTGATGTAGCTTGAAGAATTTGACTCGTGATTGTTCTGCACAGCATTGGTTGATTCTTTTGTCACAGTTGTGCTATCATGGACAAGAGAGTGGTGTTTTCGGTTGCATTCTCTACATCGAAATTTTGATTTACAGATGTAGACGTTGTGGTTATCGTTAAGACAATTAAAACATCTTCCATCTTTTTTCAGTAGGTTTTTGCGTTCTTCAACTGACATGCCTTTGAATTTGGCACATTCGAATAATCTATGATGCTCTGCAGGACAAAGTGAACATGGTTGGACTTCAGAACCTGAAACGACATGACTTTTAATGGTGGATTTAATTGGCATAGCGTATGAATGAGAACGTCTATTTTGGCTCTTTATTGATTCAAGTGCATCGATTCGCTTGGTTAAAAAATCAAAAAACTGTTTAATGTTCGGTAAATCGAAATCCGCTGAAGTCTGTGCCCACAAACTACCGGTCTCGTCATCTAATTTGCTAACAATTATGTGGATTAACCAATGATCTCTCGATTCAGCGTCTTCTCCCAAAGCTTTGAGTCCTCGTAGTATCTCATCTGATGTGTCCAATAAACGTCGAACATGTGCGCTATTTGAAGTGGTCACCGAAGGCTGGTGCATAAAATTTTTTATGAATGCGTAAATTGTATGTTTACGTCGGTCATATCGTTCTCGCAATTTGTTCAAAGCCTCGATATAGTTGGCATCTGTAATACTAAAATGCTTTAGTAAACCAGAGGCTTCACCCTTCAACGTTCCTTTAAGATACTGCAACTTCTGCGACGGTGTCAATCTGAGATTATCGTGAATGGTTGAACAGAATAGATCATGAAAGGACTGCCACTCTGTATAATCTCCTGAGAATGATGGTATGGATATCTTCGGCAACTTTACGTCCATGTGGCCTGCCGTCATAGACACATCTGGTAGAGTATCATTCAACGAGTTTGCCGGTTCCATTTTTTTCCGCAATGCGAGATTTAGTCCAGAAACAACTTTGTAATAACTCTCTTCAAAATCCATGTCCAATTCTTCTTTATCATCCAATGTAATGATCTGATTTTCTATTTCTATAAAATCAACCCGATATCGCTCTACATTAGTTAATCGCACTTTAATGTCTTCTACATTGGTGGTATTATTTATTGCAATAATATAGTTTTGCAATTTGGTCATATTGCCTTTGATGTAAGCGCGTCTTTTCTTTAGTGCTGCGTTCTCCGCCATATTTCACTATAATTATTATTGATATCACAAAATGTTCACTTTTTACACTAATCACTGATTCCGAAAATGTTTTAATGGTTTTTAATGTTTAGAATAACGAAATAGATAATGAAAATGGCTGATTGTTCGCAATAGGTGAAATCGTTTATCAAAAAGTGTATAGGTAGATTTATATGAATTAATTAAAAATAAATGAAATCACTTGATAGTATATAGTTTTTTTTTTTTTTAATTCTTCATTGATTAGGAAAATAATTTTGATACTTGCGGTTTTTAATTTTCCATGTGGTTTGCAGTGATGAAAATGATGAAAATTCTTCTTCTCGAAATTGCTTTGTTGAATCCGGTTGGGTATTTGCATCAAGGTTGAACTGCTGATTTAATTCGGTGAATTTTTAGCCGGTTTGGATACGGTTGTATCCGGCTCGAAGGACCAATTAATGTACCAAAATGGGTGATGGTACAAAAAGGCACAATAACTATTAGGTGCAATAATACAAATTTATTAAATAAAACAATTCGCTTTCCAAAAACGTTATAAATTTTGTTTTATTTTTATTTCACTGATTGTTGGTTGGTTTGATGTTATCGCTTTGGTGGTTCGATGACAAAGAGAAAGATTTCAGTTAATTTTCCAATTACGAAATATTTTACAATCATTTTTAGTTTACATAATCACCAATAGGTGGTTAAAGACTTATTGATTTTTTAACATTAAACTTACTAATTATTCTAATTAATTTGTAAACATAAAACGTACTAATAATAATAATTGAGCAACCAAAATGGCCTTAACATTTATGATGTTCTAAATTCAAAATCTTAACAAATGTTAATTTGTATCAATTGATTGTCAAAATTTAATGTTGTGTACAAAATGGTAAGAAATATTTTATAAATTAAATATACATAAATTAATTAATTATTTCATTATTTTAGGTTACATAAATTTAATAGAATTCAACAAATGAGAAAATAAGATAAGTATGTATTAAAATATTATAAGATTATAAAGTGTTTTAAAACTAATAAAATTTTTTATATGATTTCAGAAATATATGACAACAAACATAAATACTGAAGTTCAAGTTCAAGGTCAAGTTTATCAAGTATTTTTGTGTTGTGATTAATTAAACTAATTTCTGTTTGTGTTTTTCAGGATTCTGGCTCATCAACAAGCACGAAATAACTTTTATTGTATTCTGCAATGTATTTTTAGTCTAAATAAATCACTATTTGGTACAAATAGCTTCAAGAAAAAAAATATATGAGCTTCGAAAGTCTTGAAAATGTGTAAATGTATGAAAAATGTCTACTTCTAAATTCAATATAAAAAAAAATAAACATTATTTTGAACATAGGTTTGTTTTAAAAAGTTGTCTAGTTTATACTCTTTCCAACGGTATGCTACATGTTGGAGAAATTATTTATAGTATGGTCAAAATAAGAAATAGAAGTTGTTAGGGTCAAGAAAATTATTTTTATCTTTATTATGTTTTTATTAAATATGAGTTGTTATAATATTTGTTCGAATTGTTCTCGTCTACTCCGTATGCATGCACGACACCTTTTCCTTATTTCAAATGTTATTGTGCGAAGTCGCATTTCTCTTTTCATTATTTCAAATGCAGCTATAATTCGCTCCATTAAAATTTCTCGTGAGGGCACCTCTGTTCCATATACCAATTCATTTGCACGTCTCCAGACGTAAAAATCGAGCGGTGTCAGGACTGGGGACCGTGCGGGCCAAGAAATAGGCCCCAATCTACCAATCTATGAGTTCGGAAAAGAATTGTCTAAGTAGTCACGTTCCATTCGATGATAGTGTGCCGGACAGCCATCATTTTGAAAGACGATCGGCATACCTTCTCCCAAAACTGATAATAAAAGTTCGGGTAAACCGTTTTGCAAAAGTTAGGAACCGTAGGAACCTATTTATTACATTTATTCTTTTGTTTTATTTAAATCTTGTTTTTGTTAAATATTTTGTTTTTCTTGTTTAGTCTGTTTTAAACTATTATCAGAATTGTTTTTGTTGCGTTTGTCTTCGCTGTTGTGGTTACAATGCCCAATCTTAGTTACGAACCGACCTGACACCGCTCGATTTTTACGTCTGGGGACGTGCAAAGGAATTGGTTTATGCAACAGAGATGCCCTCACGAGAAATTTTAATGGAGCGAATTACAGCTGCATTTGAAATAATGAAAAGAGAAATGCAACTTCGCACAATAACATTTGAAATAAGGAAAAGGTGTCGTGCATGCATACGGAGTAGAGGAGAATAATTCGAACAAATATTATAACTCATATTTAATAAAAACATAATAAAGATAAAAATAATTTTCTTGACCCTAACAACTTCTATTTCTTATTTTGACCATACTATAAATAATTTCTCCAACATGTAGCATACCGTTGGAAAGAGTATAAACTAGACAACTTTTTAAAACAAACCTATGTTCAAAATAATGTTTAATTTTTTTTATATTGAATTTAGAAGTAGACATTTTTCATACATTTACACATTTTCAAGACTTTCGAAGCTCATATAATTTATTTTCTTGAAGCCATTTGTACCAAATAGTGATTTGTTTAGACTAAAAATACATTACAGAATACAATAAAAGTTATTTCGTGCTATTACAATCACAAACAAAAAAAATATGACGATTTAAAGGCGAAATTTCAGGTAATTTAAATAAAAAACGAAAAAAATTCATATCTCAGTTACCGTGTCACTTAGGACGTAGGGTCGTATGGGTGAAAACTAGCTAATGACCCAATCAATTTCCCAAAAAATTGTGTCGGTCCATGTGCCGAACACCCTGTATACATATTCGGTGCTTAAAATCAATGTTTAATGTTTAAAATTAAACTAAATTGGTACAAATAATTCATAAACTATTAAATTCTAAGGTAAATTAGTGCTTTTAGTTTTGTTTTGGAAAAAATAATTTGTGGTTAAGCTTTGTTAAAATTCTTTTTTTTTTTTTAATTTATATTTTGAAGCCACAAATAAAATTGTAACCTAATATAAACTATGTAATTGTCTTTCGAATTTATAAGCGATTCATAAGCAAATGATAATTTAAACGAACCCAAATAAAACCATGGACTCTGCTGAACAAGCCGATTTTGAGTCAGATACATCACCACATGCTAATACTGATAGTATTATATTAACTGTGATTGGTCATCTAATAACAGTCTTGTGGAACCAGTTGCGACGACATGAATAAATAATCCAGCGCTTGAAAGTGTTGTTTATAAAATGCCGCTGTACTCTAATTCATCTTCGCAAGAACATCGAAGGGCGCCAATCGTTGGGCCGGCAATAATTGGAAGAGAAAAAGAAGAATTTAAAAAAATATTGCAACAATGGAAATTTTAGTTTCTCTTTGAGATGTTCCTAGGTACGTGCAGAAAATATCGTTTTAGATTATTTTGTAAATTATTTTGTTTTTGTTCTATTGCTGATCCATATTTCCCCTAAATTAACATTCGATTTAATTTTCGTTTAATTATACATAACATTATTCAGTGTATTTTTAAGCGAGTAACACAAGTTAGATTTTAAAACATTTGTTTACTTTTGACAACTTGAACTTCCATATTTTGTAATCAACTGAAAGTTTCATGACAAAAGCTGTACAGTTTTAAGTATTTTGTATATTTTTCCAGATATAAAAAATCTTTACACCTGATACCACCAGTGTCGAGGATTATGATGGACAATCCGCATTCATTGAAACAAACTTGTGTAAAATATTCAATAAGGAACTCACAAAATTCTATGTTTATTTTTGGAGTATCGGTATTGGAAGTTGAAGAGAAAATTCAAAAAGTGAAAAATTTAAATATGCCGGTTATAATCGTTCTTGGAACACCTGTTTTAAAATATTTATGACGAACAACTTGCAATATCTAGCAGTGTCTATTTTAGTTTGGAATTTCTTACAAAAATATTTTTATGGTTTAGAAACCGATTTTGATAAAGCCCACCCCATTATCAATCTTATAATTAAAAAAACTATCAGACACAAATTAAAATTAGTGACGTACAGTAATTTATTTTAATGTAGCTAAGAAAGCTTTTGTTTAATTTTGAATTTAGTTCAATTAGTCAGTGGAATTTGTGATAATAATTTAATAATTTAGTTTGTTATCTTTAAAATAAAGAAATATAAATTTAATTGCTCGTTCGTTTTATTTATTTAATTTTGAGGAAAGTTCAAAAATGCATTGCAATCCTGTTGATGGTTTACTGTCTAAATCTAAATGATAAATATTATTAATGGTAGGATTACCATTTAATATCAAAAAGTAATCAATTCCACTCTCAAATATACAGTATTTCATTATTTCATACGAAAATAGATTCTATCAAATGGGAAGCCAATAACCATCCATATGAAAAATATGTTCTATCTATGTGAAAATTGTACAAACAAACTCTATTCTTGCGAGAAAACATTCTATTTGTGAGAAGAAAGCTTCCACATATTGGAAGAGCATTCTATCTATGTGAAGCAACATTCTCTTGGAATGGTAAATATTCTATCTGTGTGACGTAACATTCTATTTATGTGAAGAAATAGTCTGTCTATATGATTAATGTAGCAAAATGTGTTCCTGATAATTTATAAAAGTTTGTCAATATGATATTATATGATGAACGAAATTTAATATTGTACATATTATCAGAATTTGCGATCGGTTGATTATTAATAGTATTTTTTTTACTGTGATTGTATTTTTCTCTCAGTGGCGTCGTTTGATTATGATTCATTTGTTTGAAATGTGTATTTATGTCGTGAGTGTTTTGTAAAATTTGTGGGTTTCGGTATAGTGGGTGTTTTGGTAGAATTGTGGCAATTTATTGTGGTGTGTTTGATTGAATCGAGTGTCGTATTGTGGGATTTGGTATTCCATGTTTTTGTTTACTTTATACACTTAACACAAATAAGATTTTTATTATACCGTAAGAAAATGTTTGGTTTCTATGGTTTCAATAATTTTAAAACTGATTACCGTTTATCTTTTCTTATGAAGACTTAACTAATTCACCACAGATGCGAAAACTACAGCGCCAATTATTGTATATTAATGTAACGTATGATTTATTGTGTATACATTGTTTATTTATACACTCTTATCGTGTTTACAAATATGGTATTGGTCAAAACTGATTATGTCGTTATTTATTTCGCTCGTATGATTTTATGAATATCTACTGTTGTTATGAATTTATCGCCGTTAGAACAGTCTACAGTGTTCATTTATTGTGATTCTGTGTATATAAATCTAACTTATTGTGCCTAGAGGTAATAGTATGACTAGTGCCTATATATATTATGGACAATTGGTATTTGTTTCGATTTAACTGACTTGTATACATTTTTATTAAAGGTTGGATTTGATGATTCCGTGGATTATAAATGTACTGCATAAGTAACATTCACGTGATTGACTCTTCTGACTAGAATTTAACTATTTCCTTCAATAAAACCTCGGTGCTCTAGTGTTGTTAGGATGTTGTATTAGTTATACATACAATATTTAATGTATGACATGATTGTATCAGCGAGATTCTTCTTAATAATGATACTTGGTTGTATATTGTGTACTTAGTAATTGGCTTTTATTTAAATGTTTCTGGTTACAAATTTCGACTTAATTTTAATTTGACAAATTTTTTATTGAAATGTGAGTTAATAATATAGAGGTTGTGCTCTATTAAGATATGAAATATTAATACAGTGCTCTGTTTAACTTTGAATTACTAATGATATGTTACGCGAGGATCGACGTACTGATATTTTTTGATAAATTTCTTGTGCTTATAACTAAATTTTTCAATATTTTTACAATAATAAAACATAATAAACTTAATTACTATTTCTGCTGAATTGAAATATTCTAACAACTAATTTTCTTCCTCGTAGTAACGCATGTGAATCAATTATTATTACTCGTCATAAATTCTGTGGTCACAAATCATTGATGATGTCATGCCAAACACACTGCTAACTCTTTGAGAAATATCTTTCTATTCTCGCTTTTTCTCGTAATCGATGATAGATGGGATAACTCAAATAGGCGAAAAGTTGCTAGGGCGGCTACGTCCACCATATTGAAAACTAAGGTCATCGACCAACATTTAGTTTTATCGAATGTATCAAAGTCTACTTTCTTCTCATTTTATAACACCGGATTATTTCCGGTTTTTGAGTTAAGCTATTGATGCTATCAGTTGTGCAATCGAAGTTTAACGTTTTTTTTGTTATTGAATGTAAAATTAACCAAGGAAGTTTCATATTATAAACAGAAAGCAGAACTAAAGCACCAGCTGCAATTTCTGGTTTGTTTGATCTTATTTAGTTTCAACTAAAGTGTTACTTAGGCTACATAAGTCTTTGGCTAGTGGGTAACTGGTAAAAAAATTGTCCATTGTTATATTACAGCTATTAACTAAAAATTATTCCGAAAAACATAGTACTAAGTGGTTGATACGCAATTCCTGCCGATTTTTCTTCAATTGGTTGGGTACGCAAGTAAATCTCACCAGATTTTTATACCGTATTTGCCAGTCTTTGATGATATATACTGCCGGAAAGAGCATCTTCCTCCTCTTAACACCAATTGTTCGTCTAATGTTAGCTCTTTTGATGGAGGAAAGGTTCAGTTAAATTATTTTGAAATATCGTCCAAACACGGTGGAATGGAGCTAATTTATCACACTGTAATCCGGCTGCCCGGATAGGTTCTAGTATCGTCAAAACGTAAAAACCTCGAAATATGTTCAAATCTTTCCAGTTACATTACTAAAATACCTTTAGATGACACTAAATTTGATTTTTTCTCACCAGCATAAAAAATTAAAGCTTTATGCGTATAGCTCATCTGCAATTGTGCCACTCCTTGCCATCTGCAATTGTGCCCTTTTTTGCATGTTTTAATCGACTATTCTCCTCATAAATTTTTTTGCCTTTCGATTTGTTCCAAACACTAAATGTTCAATTAGAACAGTAGCATTTATGAGACGTTTGAATGCGTCGTCCCTTTCTACGTATGTTTCTAAAGAGCAAGGTTCTGTTAGGTTAGATGCTAAATTCTGCATTCTGGCACTCTCTGTCAGACTGAGCATTGACCATCAGATCTGGGCATTGACCATAGTTGTCTTTTGCCCACGATTTGGAGCGACAGATATCGACCACGATCTAGGCCGGATATATCACTATCCGGATTAGAATCTGCATCATTCTCTACATCGTCTACTTCGCTTTTACTATCTCCATTTTCAATAGCCCCAACAATGTATTCGTTTCCTCTGTCCATGTACAATTCCAGAAAATCCTGAAATTCTTCTTCCTCGGCTGATTTTTTTCTATCACTGCGACTTACCAAATACAGCAACCTGTCTGTTTCATTCAGTTTGAGAAGGATCTATAACATCAATCAAGTTTAACAGAAAAAATAAAGGCCGAACCAGTACAGTACCTGGCAATTGAATTAGAGCCACCTTCTGATTTTGGTATTTTTTCAAATTTATCAGAAGCAATCCTAAACAATCTTAATAATGTAATGTTTTCATTTAATGGAATAGTAGGTCAAATTCCAATCAAAAAATGTTTTAAATTTTAATTCTAGGAAAAATTACAGTTAATTTAGTTTTTCACCAAATTATTTGTGCATCCAAAGTTTTTTGTGCAATATGGTTGTAGATATTAGTGTTTTACACCGAAAAGTATAAAACGATAAATATAAACTAATAATTGTGGGGATTACTATGAGTAAATAGAAAAAACGAAATAAAATCTAAAATGTGATAAAAAAATTATTTGCATACTAACTTTATCAAATATTGTTTCGGGGAATACAGTTCCCCACAACACGAAATTGATAGTGTGTTTAATTTACTTCTCTGTTCCTGTTATACTTCTAAAATAGTCTTGAATTCTGTTTGTTTATGTTAAGTAATGTAATAAACTTTCAAATATTACCAAAAAAATCTAACGACGTGTGAAGAGATAGGTTCTATTATTCTCCAAAAAGAAATTGAGGGAACTGTTAAGAGTCGTTCAAAATCGCATCAGTTTTTTTGAATTCCTACTTTTATAAATCATTATTACGGTCGGTTGTTTGTA
The DNA here is from genome assembly GCA_963556165.1 of Tipula helvola. Taxonomy (NCBI): domain Eukaryota; kingdom Metazoa; phylum Arthropoda; class Insecta; order Diptera; family Tipulidae; genus Tipula; species Tipula helvola. Next base: position 127,377,650 of record OY744483.1, read on the forward strand.
GTTATCGGAATATTACAAAAAATTGATATGATATGAAATCGAGTCTGGAGATTTCGAATTTGAGATAATACATAAAAGGGCTTATCTTACCTTAAGCAATTCTGATTTGTGACCACAGAATTTTTGGGTCGGTATATTTCCATATACATACTTATACTTTCGTTTTTATTGCATTTCCCAATATTTTACTTTCAGCTTATTTATTTATGTATAAATAAGTTATTGTTTCACAACATGAGGCTACCACCCCAAAAACTTAGAACGTGTTTCAAAAATTTCTGTGTGTTAATCATTATTTACATACTAAAATAAAAAAAAATTTCAAAGTCAATTTGTGTTGGCGCTCTCCGGGGCAAGGAAGACAAACAATTATATAGCATCCATTTGTTATTAAATTGTAGTTGATGGTATTTAACAAGAATCTAATGAATTCTCCTGACTATTTTTTTTTTGTTTAATTCGGGATTTTTTTTGTAAGAATTTTTATTGTTGATAATTCGATGTGCTCTCATTTCCTTAAATGTTTCTTTTACCTCACAATTTATTGCGAGTTATACAAATTTATGTTGAATTATCTCCAATTTATTTTTAGTTCCGTACTTATATTTTGTCATAAACATAATATGACAGTGAGTTTTGCAGGCTACAGGCGCGATGTAACGATATATTATGCTTTGTTTTGGCGAACTTGAACTACGTATCCCCCGTATTTTCAACAAATTCACAAATTAATCTTGAAATATTTTGTTTGAGTGCTGACTTCTCAATATTTGAGAGAAAATGCTTTTGAATCATTAATCGGTTAATTCAGTGCTTATCAAACTGTGGGCCGCGGCCCCCCAGGAGGCCGTGGAGCTGTTGCCTGGGAATCTCAAAACCTTGCCGGAATATCTCTAATAAGCCGCAAAATTTACCGCTACGGTTTTCTGTGCTGTTAATGATTTTTGTAAGATATGTGATGTATGGTCTATATATATAATATCAATTTCACAATCACGAGCATTTTGATAGGTATAAGTTCTTATTCTACAATGAACAAGAACAGGAGTTTCAGATCGCAAACCTTGATCTGCGGGACAAAAAAATCATGTTTAAAATTGAGTCCTTTTATGAAGTAACATTTTTAAATCAGAGTTCGATATTCGAAATAAATTCTCAGAAATTTAGGAGCTTCATTTTTAAACTAAAAACTATAGGAACTTAGGCCTATGAATATTTGCTAAATTGGATATTGAACATGTCAGTCATGTACGTATTTAATATGTACTTTTAAAAAGTTACTCTAATTTGGCTTCAACAATTTCATTTTGGTTAAATTGTATGTCCGGTTAGTGTTGAGAACTTCAAATCGAAAATTTCAGGATTCTAATGTCGAGATATTGTAGGGAATCCAATACCGATTTTCGGTAAAACGATTGATTACAGAAATGTTGGTAAATGTACAAAACACAAATTACACGGGCACACAAAAAAAAAGAAAAAAATTCTGAACCCGAGGTCTGACATATCAATTCTTATGTATTAGATGCGCTGAATAAGAATCCGATGTCCGTTTTGCTCCATCACCCACCAATTGTCCACAACACCTCAATTTTGGGTCAAAATTGCCCAAGAAAATACCAAAGCCTATTTTGTGTACCGTTTACTCCAGATATATCGTTTTCGGAGTATTTTTAACCGTAAAACATGATTCCGGAGTTCAGATTTACTTGTGGCACTTCGGTAACCCAAAAAAAGCCCAACTTTAGGTCAAAATGATCAAAACAAATCCAAAGTAATTTACCTTTCTATTTTGGTTACTAATGGCTCAACCATTGTTAGAAAATGTCAAATCTAAACGTACAACGTACCCTGAGACTCAGACAATCAAACTGTTACTCAAACCGAGACGTAAAACTCACACTTGAACTATGACAAGTAAACTGAGATTCAGAGAGTATAAGTTACAAGTACAAGACAAATTCACGGCTTGTGTGACTGAAACAAAGTTACTGGCAATAGGAAAGTGAAACTTAACTAAGAAAGTTTAGCTAAAACGAGTTCCCCTGACCTTGCTGCAGTTGGAGTTTGTCTGCTCAAGATTGCGTTACTATTTGTTGCTTTTCATGAACTTTTTGTTCCTTGACCTATCACGAGCGTTCAAGTAAGTTTTATTGCAACACTTATCACAATACTTATTTTATTTTTTATTTACAAACAAATTTACTTAACCTTTGGTGTACTCTATTTTGAGCATAAGCTCATTCACAACAGAGCATACCAAAAGTGGTGGATGGTTTAATTAAAAAATATCACATGTTTAGTTCGACCCGCTATTCATTTCCGCACACCAATTCAGCAATTTCACAGGAATTTTTGCTCGTCTGAATTTTTTTACTTATCAGCCGATCAGTAGTGGCCGGACGATCACGATTTAACATTTTTCATGATTTGTTTCAACATAATATGATGCTTTCGCTGGAAATCTATTTTTTTGCAGAAAATATCCCGTGATTGGAGCAGCATAACTGGGGGGTTTTCGTTATTGTATTGTAAATTAAAATTAAAAAATTTAAAAAAATGGATGTCATTTCTTGTTTTTATCACGTACTCTCTTGTCCTCGGATGACCTATGAAGTGAATTTCTACGTCTTTTTCTTAGATTTTTTCTTCACCTCTCTTGAGCATGAGGTTGAGCACCTCTCGGACAATATTCCGCTAACATGTTAACATCCCACGTTTCCTGATATCTAGATTTCCATTTCCCTTACATCCTGGTGGAAGCGCTCCCCTTGCTCTTTACTATAGTCGCCTAAATTTTCAGGAAAGTAATCAAGATAGGAATCCAAAAAATGAAGATTTAAGTTAATAAGACATCCCAATTGCCTGTAATTTTCTACCAACTTTGTAACAATGTCTGTGTAATGCTCACTTCTGGTGTTTTTTCACAAACTTCTTTAAAACTGAGCAGGAGGCTTTCTCATTTTCTTGCATGGTTTTAACGAAATTTTTATCTTGAATTAGTTTTCGTATTTGAGGTACGTTAAAAATATCTTCTTTAATTTTAGCCCCTGTCAGTTTAGGAAACTGTTGTACTATGTATTGGAAACATTGACATTCTTTATCTAATGCCTTCACAAATTGCTTCATCATCCCAAGTTTTATGTGTAGTGGAGGTAAGAGAATTTTTGAGGGATCTAGAGGGAACCAAAATATCCTCAACGAACAGAGAGAAACCCGTTTCTCACCAATTACCGACCCCGCATTGTTTTATTCACATACTCATACCATTCCATAAAATGACTAATACGTCGGGTTATAATAAAATAAAGAAGGGGAAAAAAAAATCAACATCTGGAATTTTGTTATTCGACCGTTGACAAATCAATAATCATACACCTGTGTATAACTCACCCACTTTTAATTTTTAATTTTTAATGTTTATTGCTCTCACCAATTTTATTGTTTACCACTCCCACATTTTTTATTTGTATATCTTTGTTTCATTTTTTGCTTTTTCCAACTATATATAAACATAACTACATTTTTATTTTTACAGTTTAGTAGATACTCCTGATGATGGCCTAATACGCCGAAATCGATCGAGTGATTATTTAAACTTTTTGTAATTTTGCGAAATATTTAACAAGTGTTTTTAAAAAAATTTAAAAATGTGTGTATTAAGTATGTTTCGCCAAGCGCCTACGGCACAAAGTGTAGAAAGTGTAAAAAAAGTTCTCTTCAATTACATTAGGTTTTCTTGGCTGAATACGGGTTTTTAGCGGCCACTGTTTTTTCAAGTAATGGTTTTCTGGTTCCTACTATTTCAGCGACATTAAAAACAAGGTAGGTACTTCACAAAACCAGGCCGCTGCCCTAGGAATTTTGTTATAATTTTTAAATCCCCACAAACTTGCCAATCGTGCTCCGAGTACTTGATTTTTTCAAAATATATCCTAGATTTACACAATTCTCCCCCATAGAGATTGAGTAGAAACTATTAGAGAGTTTTGAGGAGTCAATGAATAGCCCGTTCCACTCACTAGGTTGTTAAATAATAGTTTTTATATCTTTCATCAGTGCTGGTATATTTGTGCAATACACCAATGAAGTTTTTTATCTTTGGTGAAGTGCTTCCGAAATTCCTTGTATCTTTCTCGATAAATTGAAGATTTTATTCCAGGGACTACCAAGTTTCGACTTTTCAGTTCTCTAACTAAGTCTTCAGATACATTTTTGGTAATGCATATCTCCTAATCAAATTATTGCGGTCATACTGAGAGAATAGTATTGGAACTTTCTCTTCTTTAGGTGCAATATAATCTTCTTCACTCTACTCCATTTCATTTTCACATCTGTAAAATTCTTCCACGCTGGACGCTTTACTCTCACCGACGCTATTCTTTGAAATTTCCATTACTTTATTGTTTGAAAAACTTGAGTTGAAGTATAGTAATTGAAATTCACAGGTTTCGTCATTATAGATACATCTGCGTACTTTATATTTGATTAATTCTTTAAATTAAAACCTTTCATTTCGGTATTACAAAAGTAACATTCCTCTTTCGATAGAGGTTTTTTCTATATTGCGGGTGTTGTATATTTTAAATTTGAATTACTCTTAGTATTCTTCCACCGCTTTAGCATAGTTGAATATGCATTGCATATAACATTTGGAGTCCACATATTTCCCTCAAGGATCTCTCTACCACAACATTCATGGTATATAAATATTTTTAGTCGATAGTCAAATATAGTCTTCCGACATTTAGCTCACAAATGTTACGATCGCTCTCTGCATCGTAACATTTGTATGTGTGGTTGCCATGATGCCATGAAAGTCGTAACCCAGGGACCTACAGTCGTTGCCCACCGTCACAACGTGCAGGTGCCCTGGGTGCAGCCACATGTTAATTTGCTGTTGACACGTGTTTTTTTGGGATAATGCGATATATCTGGAGTATACGATACAAAAAATAGACTTTGGTATTTTCTTGGGCAATTTTGACCCAAAATTGGAGTTATGGAGCAAACTGGATGTCGGATTCGCATTTAGCGCATCAAAATACATAAGAATTGACATGTCTGATTCACGGGGTCTACATACCCTCAATAAAATAATTAGGTCAATCAGTTTTCTAAAAATTTAGAACCAAAGTTTGTGAGTTAAATAACTAATACAAACAATGAAAAAATTGAGCTTTCAATTTTGACAAATTAGGTGCCCACTTAGAATTTATAAGGGAAGTAGGAATATTTTTTAATTTTTTTTCTAGAAAAGTCAGTTTTTCTGTAAATTACGGATATTACAATTAAAAAATTACCGATAACCTAAAACAAAACTGATCTACTCTCATTTACTGAGCTATCATTTTCTATATTATGGCGCGTTTCGTTTTTCTTCTTGTTTTGAAGAACTCCTCATAAATAAAATTTCAATTTTTGGATATAAAATTACTAAGAGGGCTAACGCTTTCAAATTGGTTAATTACATTGAAAATTGATAGTGAAAAAACCAAAAACAAATCTTTGGATAACTCTGATTCAATTTTTTTAATGTTTCAAGTACTTCCCGAATTTTCAAAGTCGATAATTCTGAAGAATATATTAAATCCAAATTTGGTTTTAAATACCTAAGTAAAAATAATTTGATATAAAAATTCGAGTCGGGTTGCGGTCAAATTAGAGAAATGTAAACCAAATTTAGAATAGTCGTAAGCTCAAAAATGATTAGCTTTTATTTTAGTTTAGCCATTTCGGTATCTGTTCTGCTTCATTCATATGTCCAGCTAAAATATTTAGTTTCGAAGATTTCACAGCTACATCTAATTTTTAGTTAGTTCCTTATGTAGAATCTTCCCATGTTTTTTAAAACAACAATTAACAATTTTATGGAATTCTACAATTTTAAGCACATTTTTCATAACATTTTCGCAGACTTCTGGTGTTATTTCAGCAATTTCTATAAGCACCGTGGCTGTGGTTGGTTTATTGGTGTGCAACTTTTGCTTCTAGTACCTCCCTAGGAAAAAATTGGGAGGGTTCAAACCAGGGGAGATGTGGCCAGTCGATATTACCACTTTTTTATATCATTTGTAGGACCAGCTGAGTGTGATGTGGCACCGTCTTGTTGGAACTACTTATTCTGTAGGCCTAATTGATCTAATTTGGACGCAACATATAGTTTCCCAACATGTCTCAATAGCAGTCATCAGTAACTGTGTTACATCATTGCCTTTTCCATCCTCAAAGAAATATGGCCCAATGGTGACGCCGGCCCAAATAGCTTTATTTTATCTCCCAGTGTATGCAAGTTATTCCAAATTAACACCACAAAAACCACGTAATTTTCTCCGCGTATTCAACGCGTTGCTGTGGTGTTAGATGCTCCATAATAAATTTTTATCGATCACTCTTTAGGGCTGTCAAATAGCAACAGGCAAGTGTCATCCAAACCAAAATGGCGGTTTTTAACACTAAACGTACCAACATTTCATGTATACCCTTTTTCTACCACAAGGGCTCGTCAAATGCCCCGCGTTTTATAAAAAGTTATCTATTTTAATTTTTAAGATGTATAGGAAAAAAAAATACATTTTAGTTCAATTTAATGTATGAATAAAACATTTATCAAAATAACAATTCCATCTTCTTTATTTATTAGATTGAAGGAAAAAAAAATTTTAAATTTAGAAATAAATAATATATACATAGGTATGTATGTATATTATATATATGTATAATATACATATGTATGACTTTATAATACAAATTTCCCACATTCATATTTTTTGCACTAAACACAAATCTTTGTAGTTTTGTTTTCTTTGCAATACCTTATTTGACACTTTTTTCGCACACCTGAATTCATACTTGAGATAGCAGAGGTTTCCCGTATATCATATTGGTGAAAAGGTTGATATTCTCCGGCAAGTTCTTCAGCCAATTTGAACAAAAATTGTTGCCTTGTTATATTTACTCCTGTTATTTCTCTACAACAACCATGCATTTATTCCAGCCAGATCAAGTATATCGAAAAAAAACCTGCAAAGACCATCGTCGCGTTTTAGGTTTCACGGAGTACTTCGTTGGTATCTGATCCGAGATATCTATACCAAATTTCGTGGTTTTGTAGAATCTGATAGTTTCAGGTATGTGCTTATTACTTTTTTTAATGTTTATAGTTTTATCCAAGATAAGTATAGACAGATGTGGATCCTGTGTATGGGTCATATTATTTTACATTCTAAACTACAATACAATAATTTTAACCAAATTGCAATCCAGTTCGTTTAGAGCAGGACGTATATATTATAAATAAAATGTTGTTTGAATTTGTTATGTGTTTGCTTTGATATAATCAAAATAGCCAATCTTAAAAAAGGATAAAAAGAAACAGATAATGGTCTAAACGGATTGGGTTGGAATTTGGTTAAAATTATTGTATTGAAGTTTAGTACGTAAATATGGCCCATACAAGATCCACATCTGTCTATTCTTATCGGTGGTTTTATGCTGTGGGCTTATAGTTAAAGCTCCTTTTTTCTTGGCCTATTTTTGTAAACAGTAAGCGTACAATGATCTGGGGCCCTATCATGATTTCCGCCGCGAAAGAATTCTTTCACGACGTGAATTTGGGATCACGAAACACGATACATTTTCGCCATCTATTCGATAGCGAGAAAAATTCCGCCAATAAAAATAAGGCGGACAATTTTCCGATTGAGTTAAAATTGAAGATTGTAACAAGTCACTCGTTTGTTGTATTTGGCGTCAGTTCGATTGACAGGTGTTTTACTTTTATTCAAAAAATAGTTTGAGAAAGGTAAAGGTAAATTTAATTGTACTAAAATCAAAACTATTCTCAAAATAATGACGCGTACACTACAAACGTCATTAAATGAGTGCGTTTATTACGTTAAATGAATGTGTTTACATCCTATTCGATAGCGGAATTCATAATAAGAAAGTTGAAGCGGGTCGAAAAGAACATATCGAAATTCTTTAAGACTCGCCGCGGAAATCATGATAGGGGCCCAGATTTATATAATTTTGGCGAAATTGGAGGCATATTATCTTTTACTTGCTTGGCCAATTTTAGCAATTTTCGCTCGTAAAATAATTATCTGTGGTGACGCTTCTTCCACATCCTATAAATGGTTCCATGAGTTTGAGAACTACGTATTCTCCGAGTGGAGCTGAAGATTCTCTGTTTTATTCCTATTTCAAATATTGAAATCCATTTATAACGTATTTGGTAGACCCATCGGATGCCAGCCAGAACTATATCCTAAACTTACCGGAAAGTATGTGTTGTTTGGCATATATTGGATAAATCGACATCTAACTTTTGTTGGAAAAAGCTGTTCATCGACAATGACATTTCGACAAATTTATACCATACAGCAGAAATTAGTGCAAATTTATCGGTTTGTAAACGCAGGCTTCGTTGAGATTTTTTATCGAATCTAATAAACCGAATATTTTCACTAAAAATATTTCTACTCATGATAATTGAAAAAGAACCGGGACCCCAATTGATTTTTTTTATTTTATCTAAATGAAAGGACCAAGTAAGCCTGCTATCTATCATCAACCCCAAATAATTATACTTAATAACTTTTTCAATTCTGAAAGAGTTGTAAGTAATGGTGGTTGCGGAAATCCTCCCCAATGTTTTCTGAATTTCGCCAATTTTAACAATCTGGCTTCTATTTGAGAGATAGGTTTTAAATAATCCCAATTGAACATTTGACAAAATAAGTTTTTACAATTTAATCATCATAATATTTCGATGGACAGAATCAAAAGCCTATCGCATATATAGAAATAGACATCCGCAATACTGTTTCCTATCAATCTGCTTACTCAGGTGATCTGTCAGGTTGAGGCAAGCACCAACCGTACTAGAGTTATCTGTAAAGATGAAAGCTTGATTCATATCAAGCATGTTCGATATGTTTTTCTTCGCTAAAGGTTAAATAATCTGTTACGCTTTTTTAAAAATAATTTAATTTCATATGTTAACCAAAATTCCTCTAACTTGCCTCTACTTTCAAGAATAAAATTGTACACTATTTCGGGTATATTTTTTCTACTGCGACCTCAGCCTTTCTTGTACTATTCCTTTTACCAATATCGATAAAAATATCGCAAACAAAAATTTTTGTGATTTGAATGATGAATAGAAGTAGAAATAGAATGCTGTTTGATTCAATTTTACATTGCATATCGAGAATTATTTGTGGCTTATTGTTTTCCCACAAAAATAGGCAATTTGACCCGTCGTGGTAGGTTTAGTGTTAATCCCCAGCACAGAATACGAAATGGGTCCTTTTACATCCTCCAAAGTAACCAAATATTTTTATTTTCTTTCAGATATCCGTTCTTTACCTAAAAAATGTTAATAAAACCACGAAAGGAATTCAAATTGGAGAATTTTGGATTTTATCATACCGAAATAAATGATTTTGTTAACTCACAGGTAAGAACTATCACGCGTTATAGATGTGCTTTATACACAATTAATATAACAAATTGTTTTTTCTTACAACTTTTAGTGGCAACATGGTACAAAAAGCATAAAGTACGTTATTTATAGATGGATTGTTGCAAGCTTATTTATAATCAGCTTAATTTTATCACTAGAAGAAAATAGAAATAAACGCGAATGGACAATTTGGGCAATTTATTTAACTCGCTGGGCCCTATTATTAAATGTGTTTCATACTTTTTTAGCAGCCATATTGGTTGCGTTACACAATTATAATGAACGATTTCAAAATAAAATTATCGCTTCAAAACGAGTACCTATTAGTATCCAAATTTATTGGGCACTTCATAGTGTCACAGTTACTTTAGCATTGCTAATTACAATTGTGTACTGGAGTTTTGTGCATGAATGTAAGTTTTTTAAATTACTTATTTTGACGTTTCATTTATGGGCGATTATTAATTTTTCTAGATGGTGTGACTCCAATGGATGCAACAAATATTTTAAATCACATTGTTAGTACGGTGATTTTATTCATTGACATGTTTGTGGTTCGGCATCCGCACAGAATATTCCATATGATTTATTTGCATAGTATACTGGTAATTTATTTGATATTTAGTTTTGTTTACTACAGAGCCGGTGGGCTAAATATGTAAGTATAGATCAATAATCTTTTAAAATATCTTAAATGTTAATAAAATTTTTGTTTACGCATTTTTAAAATGTAGGTTTTATGAACATGCTATATATTCAATATTAGATTGGACTAATGTCAATAGAACATTACTTATTTCGTTTTTTATAATAATCGCTATTGCCATACTGCACGTTTTTGTCCATGGAGTTTATCGATTACGGGTTTGGATTTATTCCAGCCAGCAGGAGAAACATATTGACGATATCATAATGATGACGAAAACACCAATAAAGTCGATGGAAATTGATGTCGATAACCCTGCGGTATAATAGAGAAACTTAGGATGTATATAAGGTCAAATATAAATAATTAATATGTTAATTTGTTGAAATAAAATAATGTTTATGAGAATTAGAAGAAATGTTTTCCTTGCCACAGCTGCATTCCTTCATTGTAGGTACATCATGGTCTGCTGTGTTTCGCTTGAAGTGCATTGGCATATGTAGTTTAATTCTTAATAAATGTAATGCTCTGGTAGCAGAAATTGATATGGTTAATAATAAATTGACGCCTGAATTCAATTTCATGAAATCATTTCCAGTGGTTCGTCCATCAAGGGTTCATTGGAGGTAGCAGGATTATATTAAATAAATGTAAAGGGCTGAAACTTCATGAGGTGATCAGAACTTCTGTCCTGAAAATTAACTTAACTCCCAAATCAATGCACAGCTGAACCTCTTAACTTAATCTTCAACTAAACATCCAGCTCAATTTACAACTCATCCTCCAATTCGATTGCAATGCAATCCTAAACTGCAATCATTAAATTGACCCTTTATCTAACCCCAAATCAACTCTTAAATAATTTCCCCAACCGAACAACTGCCTTAATCCCAACGCAAGTTAACTAAACCCGCTCTACTCCACTCCAAACTGAATGACCAATCCCACCACAAAATCAACTCGATTATAAAGCTACATGAGTATATAAACTCAACTCAAATCATCTCAATTACATCCTAAATTGGACCCCAAAATAATCACTCATCGAACGTCTCATTCCATTCCAATTTATCTTCAACTCAAACCTTATGCCACCCAACCCTCAATTTAACGCCCAGCTAAATGCTCAAATCAGCACGACCCGAAAAATTACATGCGTATAACAACTCAACTCCCAACTCAATATCAACTTATGGAACCCCAAACTTATCGTCTAACTCAATCCTCAAGTCGAAGCGATTCGAAGTGCTACATTCTTACATGATCTCAACTCAACACAACTCAAGCTATCTACCAACTCAACCCTTAGCATAAATAAATTCCCTATAGACTTAAGCACTGACTCCTACTTCACTCAAGCTCAACTCAAATCTACCTCAACCCCCAATGCAAGCCCAACACAATCCTCCTCCTAGCATATATCTGTGTTGTCATTGAAATTCACATACCCACTGAAAGAAAAAAACGAATAACTTAAGCTATGATTGTCCCAAATAGTATATTGGACAAACTGGACGTTCTTTTTCTATTCGTTTTAGAGAACACACTAGCGAAATTGGTCGCACATAAATAAAATCAAATTACGCTCAACCAAAACCAACAATAAATTGAGCGATAGTTAAAGCAGAAGAGGTTTGGCAAGGCGAAGCTTGCAGCAGTAAACAGGCAAGATATTCCAAGTAGACCAAGGACACATACCTAACTGCCATCTGAACCGGCTAACACGGATGGGGTCATAAAGATTCTACAGGCCAGAAACTCTGATCTTCAACCAGTAATTGGAAGATCGTCAAACAGAAGGAAGCGAAAGGGGGCTCGAGGTTATCGATAATGATGATAGATAAAAAGTCCCCGTAGGAAAAAAGAAGATACCAGCAGTGTATTGTGATTGTATTGTGAGTCCAGTGAGTTTGGCCTAGGGCTGATTTACATGTAGAGGAATGGCGCTGACATGATCAAAAAAACGCCCGCGCTTATAGCTAAAAAAAGTAATTCGTTATTGAAAATACCTGTTGATTCAGAGCAACAACAAGTTCCAGAAACAAATAGCGATCCTTATGTCCAGGCCGATATAAATCATTCTGAATCGATTTTGCACAAAATTTTGGAAAACGTCACTTCGTTTAGAGACAACATGATGACTAGGATGTCAGCATTGGAAATGAGAGTCAGTTCCATCGAAAATCAGATTGGAAAATTACCTTCCTTAATGACGCAAGCTGCCAAGTACGGTCCACTTAGAAATAAATAATGTGTTGTTTTATTAATTTTTTACTAATTCTAGGCCTTTGCTGGAAGAATCAGCCAAAATACAAACAACCTTGGAGCAATTTTATTCGCGCAAGGAGTCACATACCAAAAATCCATTATTTTGCGAGCCCTCGGTATAACACCAACTGATTTACCTGGATTTACTATCATCGATTTATTATCGAAACTATAGAGGAATTCGAGGAAAATCTAAAGGATTTAAACTATTTTCAAAATTTGGTAAGCAGTTTACTCATTTTTATATACATAAACATATTTTTAATGCTACCATTTGTCGACCATATAAATAAAATGATGTAGTCGAAAATTTAGGCGCCGCAATGGAATGTTAAGAGTTGCAGCTAAAGTGAACGTTTGCTCTGCTTGCAAGTTTTATGTGTTTCGCCATTGATACTGTTGTGCTTCGTAAACTGTACAGCATATGAATTTTTGACCTCTCCCAAATAGCAAATATTTTAGCTTGTAATTTTATAAAATGCGTTTATGTTTTACAATTTATTCAATAATTTACATTATGTATTAAGATAATTATTTTTATGTTTTAAGTTTAATCGATTGAAATGGTTCAATGGCCAATGCAACAGTAGTGGGCGCACTGTTTGTTATGATATTTTAGACCGGATTTTAGCGCGCTCATTTCTGGCTACTTGTTCATGGACGAGAATAGGACGCCAAACTGCAAAGCACAGATTCGACAACCAACACAATGTAATTAAAATGTTTTGTGATGTTGTTTTGGTGGCAGATCCAACATTTTCAGTGTCTCAATGCGAAGATTTTTTAAAAAAACAGTTACAAAACTCTACGGCTCGGCTTAACTCCAAATTGCTTCATAGACCAACGCAACGTCAACGCCTGCGTTGTGCGACTTCTACTACCACGTTAGATGTTGGCCAAATTCAGTAAGTTATATATTAAAATAAATGCCTTAATTTGCTTTAAATAATGAGTCATTTCTTCTAGTTCTAGTAATATGTTTGCAACGCCTAAAACAATATTTATCACGTGCTCCTCAGATTTGTATGCTGTTTGATTTTATTCCTTCGTTTTGTAATAGCACAATAATTTCATGTTTCTTTTTTATAGAAATTCGCCAGATTTGGACGAAGTTACCATGACAGAGTTGGTACAGGAAACCAGAAATATTCCATCGTCAGACTCATCTTTTTCTCCATCTACTCCGATGACAAATAAATGTTAAAAGATTTTTTTTTTTATATTGAAAAATCGAAATTTATTAGAAATAAAACTCATAATTAATGAATTATTTTAAATTTTATTAGAATTTGTTTTGTTTCAATTAAAATATTTTTTAGTTCAATGTGTGCTGCAGTGGTATAAACACAACTTGGTTAATTTCATTTTTTATTGGTACTAGCTTGCACAATATTTCTTCAATTGGATATAAATCACTAGAAATAAACTTAGTGGAATTTGTGGTATAGAAAATATTAAGATTAGATGATTCTATGGGGTCTGAAAAAAAATCATCCCGATATTTTATCTTTTGTCCAAAAATAAAATGTTTTGCATCGATTTCAGTTCCATATTCCATTGTTGCAATGCTGTCTTTGTTTATATTCAGGAACCACTTATTCTCAAAATTATTTTTGAGGATGAAATTTTCATTCATCAAGTTTTAAACGATATTTATAAAATGGAAAATTTTTTCTGAATTTATGGGGTTCGACACGTTTGGTTATTTCGGATAGCCTGTTTGCTAACTGAATTAGCGGCAGGCGACCATTTTTAATTTTTTGTTTTATTTGATACAACATATTTTCAAAAGGATATGTGGAAATTGTTGGCTATGGTCCAAAACGTTCAATTTCATCTGGTACATGCGAAAAATTATGTGGGTTTGATGTCAATGATCGGTATATAAGAAAGTGTAGTTTTCTACAAATTGCTCTGACAAAGATCTTCCTAATGGCCAATATTTTTTATAGTAATTAGAGGAGAATATTGTAGTTGCACAGAATAACACAACAAAATTATAGTAATCATCTACAGGTAAGTGATCTTTTAGGATGACTATGCCGATATAATTAAGAAAAGAAAATTCGAGCAAATTCGCTTCCCTTCCAAAAAGCAAGAACGTCTGTACCTCTAACACCGCGATGTATTTCGTTTGGTAAAATAATTTTCAATAGTTTTTCCTTGAGGATATGTATCGTTTTAGAATCCCACTTTGTATTATATCCTAAACTGCCATCTTTAAACCCCAGTAAATATATTTTTACAATTCCGAGATGTAGAATGTGTAACCCTGTTAAAGTTAGCCGAAAGTTTCCAGCCGAAAGTAAAAAGTCGATAATGCAGATTACCTTATTAACATTCCAACCGAAAATAAAAATGTTTGTGGTTATCAGCTGAAAGAAAATAGGATACGCTTGTAATAAACAATTTTGTAAATAGTCTTATGTGGAAAACTTCGTTTAATCTAATCGCGGAAAACATTTGAAAATCAGAAGGATTCACAAAATTTATATAAAATCAGCCTCTAGAGTGTTATGTCTGGAGATGTATTTTATTGATGTGACTTGTCAACAGCTATCGCACAGAAAAAATTCAGTTCAAGTTTCCCGTGGAAAATTTCGGAAAATTTGAAAAACGTTCCAGCCGAAAGTAAAAAATAAATGTCAGCCTCTAGAGTGTTATGTCTGGAGATGTATTTTATTGATGTGACTTGTCAATAGCTATCGCAGAGAAAAAATTCAGTTCAAGTTTTCTGTCAGAAATCGCGGAAAATTCGATTTTCCAAAAATCATTAGAAAATTTATATAAAATCAGCCTCTAGAGTGTTATGTCTGGAGATGTATTTTATTGATGTGACTTGTCAATAGCTATCGCAGGGAAAAATTTCAGTTCAAGTTTCCCGTCAGAAATCACGGAAAATTGGAAAAACGTTCCAGCCGAAAGTAAAAAATAAATGTCAGTCTCTAGAGTGTTATGTCTGGAGATGTATTTTATTGATGTGACTTGTCAATAGCTATCGCAGAGAAAAAATTCAGTTCAAGTTTTCCGTCAGAAATCGCGGAAAATTCGATTTTCCAAAAATCATTAGAAAATTTATATAAAATCAGCCTCTAGAGTGTTATGTCTGGAGATGTATTTTATTGATGTGACTTGTCAATAGCTATCGCAGGGAAAAATTTCAGTTCAAGTTTCCCGTCAGAAATCACGGAAAATTGGAAAAACGTTCCAACCGAAAGTAAAAAATAAATGTCAGTCTCTAGGGTGCTATGTCTGGAGATGTATTTTATTGATGTGACTTGTCAATAGCTATCGCAGAGAAAAAATTCAGTTCAAGTTTCCCGTCAGATATCGCGGAAAATTGGAAGAACGTTCCAGCCGAAAGTAAAAAATAAATGTCTGGAGATGTATTTCATTGATGTGACTTGTCAATAGCTATCGCAGAGAAAAAATTCAGTTCAAGTTTTCCGTCAGAAATCGCGGAAAATTCGATTTTCCAAAAATCATTAGAAAATTTATATAAAATCAGCCTCTAGAGTGTTATGTCTGGAGATGTATTTTATTGATGTGACTTGTCAATAGCTATCGCAGGGAAAAATTTCAGTTCAAGTTTCCCGTCAGAAATCACGGAAAATTGGAAAAACGTTCCAACCGAAAGTAAAAAATAAATGTCAGTCTCTAGGGTGCTATGTCTGGAGATGTATTTTATTGATGTGACTTGTCAATAGCTATCGCAGAGAAAAAATTCAGTTCAAGTTTCCCGTCAGATATCGCGGAAAATTGGAAGAACGTTCCAGCCGAAAGTAAAAAATAAATGTCTGGAGATGTATTTCATTGATGTGACTTGTCAATAGCTATCGCAGAGAAAAAATTCAGTTCAAGTTTTCCGTCAGAAATCGCGGAAAATTCGATTTTCCAAAAATCATTAGAAAATTTATATAAAATCAGCCTCTAGAGTGTTATGTCTGGAGATGTATTTTATTGATGTGACTTGTCAATAGCTATCGCAGGGAAAAATTTCAGTTCAAGTTTCCCGTCAGAAATCACGGAAAATTGGAAAAACGTTCCAGCCGAAAGTAAAAAATAAATGTCAGTCTCTAGTGTCTACGACTTCATCCTTACACGCATCTAAGTGCTAAAATTATAAACAGCCACAATAAGGAATACTATTTAGTTAAGAGAAATAAGTTGTTACATGTTCACTTAACTTGATTGAATTCCAACAATTAGTAAAAGAGACACAAACTCTGAAAACATTTAGCTTTTTAAAATCAACATAATTTACACTTGTTTGTTTACCTTTTGGGTGACATTTGTGATTAATGGTACTAAATGCGACGTACGCAGCATCGATAAAAATTTCGTTTTTGCACAACTAAGAGGACATCTATGATATTTTTTTGGCAAACAACTTGTGAAATACAGCAACAATAATTACCCGATTAAAACATGTATATTTTATACCAATTTGTAAAACTAATAGTCACAGATAAAAAAAAGAATTCAGTCTGGTTTTCAAAATTCATACAAAAAAAAGCTCTCTCTAATCATAAAAAAGAAGAATAAGCAGTGAACGCTAAATAAACCGATAATTAGTGTAAGACAAAATAATAAAAAAATTGTAAACCGAAGAACTGTGTGTTTGATTGATTTTTAAAGTTTTCTTTGTGGAATTAATTTGCTGGAATACAGTTGTTGGTCCTTCGAGCCGGATCCAACGAGAATATTTATAAAGCGAAGCCATATTGTGAAGTGTGAAGTGATAAAAAACTGAAGCGCGTTGCACAAAGGAAGCCATCTTGTTGGATAGTTATAAAGCTGCAGCATTACCACGCCTATTCGCCATCAATCAAGCAACTAATATTAAATGCAGGAATCAACTGAGACATTAGCTGGTGCGAAGAAACGTCTAGCGGTGATAAAAGGTCAGATGACTAAGCTCATGACCTACGTTAACGAGAAGGTCACGAAGACGACATCAATTGATGAATTAGCCGTACGATTAGAGAGAGCCCCAGTACTGTTAAACGATTTTACGGCTACGGAAACGCGAATTTTCAACCTGAGCGAAACAGAGGTCTCCGATATGCCAGATTTTGAGGAAAACTATTATCACGTAGTAGCGAGTTTAAATAAGTACATTCGAGAACGCAGTTTGGAGCACCCGCAGATAAACCTGAATGAAAGCACGTTACAATCGGGTACCTATGCAGCTGATGTGAAGCTTCCTAAGATAAACATACCGCCATTCTCAGGCGATTATACGGAGTGGCAATCTTTCTCGGATTTATATAACACCACAATCCATGAGAATAGCTCGTTGACACCAGTGCACAAATTTCAGTACCTGAAGAGCTTTTTGCGCGGTGAGGCAGCTAATCTGTTGAAGCACTTCAACATTACGGATGCCAACTATATTGAGGCTTTTCAAAAACTACGAAAGCGGTACGATCAAAAGAAGCACACAGTGAGAAAATTCATTGACATGTTTTTGGCCATAAATCCTGTGAAGCGAGCTGATAAAATAAATGTTCGGGAAATGGCTGATATTGCAGATGAAGTGGTCAGAGGTTTGAAGGCGCTGAGTCCCATTGCCGAATCAAGGGACCCGTGGTTAATACGTATCCTGGAAGACAAACTCGATGATGAAACTAAAATGTTGTGGGCCAGGCATTCAGCTGAAAAGGATTTTCCTACGCTCGAAGATTTTTTCGATTTTCTTCAGCTACGAGCCAATTCTCTGGAATCTGTTAAGGTAGATCCATTGACAAGTAAGCTTCAATCATCAAAGGCAAGGAGTTCTCGAAATTTACATGTGTCTACTCAGGCCATCTGTTCAGTTTGCAAGGTAGAGGATCATTTGCTGATAAATTGCAATAAATTTAAAGGAATGACAGTTGCACAGCGCCGTGAGTGCATAAAGGCTAATAACAGATGCTTTAATTGCTTAAACTCGTCGCATACTTCCTATAATTGCAAAAGTAAAGGAAGATGTTCCAAATGCCACAAAAAACATCATGCATTTCTACATATCGATTCTGAGCAAGAAAACACTTCTACAGATGCCAATAAATCACAAGCTTCAGTTCCTGGCCCATCTAGTTCGGCATGACTAGTAGCTGAACCATTTGCTAATAAAATACGGCAAGCTGAAAATGATCCTGTGTCTAATCCAGTTAACAATGCATTGCAGCCAACACAGAAAGTTCAAACAGCGAACATTTTTGGAATCAATTCGCTTGGTGTATCAATTTTTGCTGCTACTACGCTTTTACCTACAGCTATGGTAAACGTTAAAACCAACACGGGTAGTTCGTTACGATGTCGAATTCTTTTGGATTCAGGATCTGAGGCATCTTTTGTTACTGAGACTTGCGCTCAGAAGCTGCAACTGCCAAGGGAAAATGCGCGTCTCATTATTACTGGGCTTGGACAACTTGGTACTAGCACATCAAGAGGAAGAATCACGGTGGCAATATCTTCAGTTTACTCAGACGAAAGCATTTCTGTTCAAGCATATGTGCTGCCTGTTGTTACGTCAGCCTTACCCTACACTGAGGTAAAGATCGATCAGTGGCAACACCTGGACCATCTTCAACTAGCCGATCCTAATTTTAATATCCCTGGAGGGGTTGATTTTTTAATCGGAGCTGATCACTTTTTTCAAATCATAAGTGATGGAAAGGTCACAGGAGTTGGCAATCAACCAATAGCTCTAAACTCAATTTTTGGATTGATCATTGCTGGAAATACCGAGCATCAACATGCTGTGCGTTCTTATCATACCACTATATGCTCTCAAATTGAAGCTGATATTGACCTGTCTCTGCGAAGGTTGTGGGAAATAGAAGATTTGCCAGAGCAAAGGCACCTCACCGTAGACGAGGAAGAATGTGAGCGATATTTCATTCAAACTACCACAAGGAACCCCGATGGCCGATTTATTGTCCGACTGCCATTTAAAGCTTCACCCACGCTTCTCGGAAAGTCCTACACAATGGCGTTTCAAAAATTAAAGGCAATAGAGAGAAAGGGTGCGCGAAATCCGGTGTTTTATGAGCTGTACAAAAATTACATGGAAGAATTCCTAGCCTTAGGACACATGCAGGAAGCTGTAACCATAAATGACCCAAATACCTGTTTTCTTCCCCATCATGGTGTTATGAAAGCGTCGAGTACAACAACCAAATTAAGAGTGGTGTTCGATGCCTCTGCTAAAACGAGCAGTGGATATTCACTCAATGATATTATGCTTATTGGGCCCATCGTACAAAATAGTTTGTATCAGATAGTCGTTAGATTCCGCAAACATCAAGTGGTATTTACGGGGGATATAGAAAAGATGTTTAGGCAGATTCTGATTGCCCCAGAAGATCAAAAATATCAAATGATTTTATGGAGAAGCAACCCATCTGATCAGGTCAAAGCATATAAATTAAGAACAGTGACGTTTGGAATGGGGCCAGCATCATTTCTAGCAACCAGGACCTTACTTCAGATAGCAGAGGAAAACAGCGTTCAATTTCCTGAAGAAGCTAAACGGATCAAAGAAGATGTATATATGGATGATATAATGACTGGTGCGGATTCAGTCGAAGAGGCAAAGATTATAAGGTCCAATATTGCGCAACTTTTATCTGAATCTGGGTTCCCTTTACGAAAGTGGACTTCTAACTATTCATCATTACTTAAGGATTTGCCTGAAGACCAGATAGAAGTAACTCCAAAAGAGATTGACGAAAACTCGAAAGCAATTAAGCTGTTGGGTCTTCAGTGGAATCCATTTGATGATAGTTTTTCCTTTCAAGTGACATTAAAAGGTGAGGCAGTAGCAACCAAACGACAAATATTGTCGGAAGCGTCGCGAGTTTTCGACCCGTTAGGATGGTTAGCTCCTGTAATCGTGCGAATCAAAATCCTATTTCAAGGTCTTTGGCTCAAGAAATTGGGTTGGGACGACGAGCTGCCACACAGCCTAAAGGAAGAATGGTTTTTACTTCGCAGCGAACTAGCAGATCTACAAGGTATTAGAATTCCTCGCTGGCTTTCCACCAATAAGGCCAAACCAATTGAGCTTCATGGATTCGCTGATGCATCCGAAAAGGCTTATGCTGCTGCGGTTTATTGTAGATGTACCAACAGTGACAATTTAATCAAAGTTTCTTTAATTTCAGCCAAGACGAAGGTAGCACCGCTTAGTAAAACGACAATACCACGTCTGGAGCTATGCGCTGCAGTGCTCTTGACGAACCTTATCAAGTCAATTCGAGAAGCGTTAGAGATGAACATTGAAGAAATATATGCTTGGTCCGATTCCAAAATCGTCTTCGATTGGCTTTCGTCACACCCTTCACGTTGGCCGACCTTTGTAGCTAATAGAACTGCCAAAATTCTTAGGACAATTGATAGAGATCATTGGTATCATGTATCCTCCCATGATAACGCTGCCGATTGTGCTTCTCGAGGAATGTCGCCGAAGGACTTGAACCAATTTTCCATGTGGTGGAATGGACCGAGCTGGTTGTCGCAGTCGTCGGAGAAGTGGCCATCACAAGAATCAGTAGTTATTTCGAGAAACCTCTATGCGCCGCAAATAGTAACAATACCTACTTTTATTGAAGAAATCGCTACAAGGTTCTCAAGCTGGCATAAATTTGTGAAAACTCTTACAATTATTCAGCGGTTTGTTACTAATGCTAAATTATCCCAGCAAGAACGAGAAAACAGCCCCAGCAGACACTCAAAGACGATGATAAAATTAGCTGACATGGAGGCAACTCAAAAAATAGTGTTTAAGGACATTCAAAGAAATTACTTTTCATCCGAACTGCGAAATTTGAAGCGTGGGGAACCGGTTTGTTCTTCAAGTAAGTTGAAATTGTTGAACCCATTTATTGATGATGATGGCCTCATTAGAGTTGGAGGTAGAATAAAGAACTCTATAGCGTCCTTCGATTCAAAGCATCCAGTCATCCTACCTAGTTGCTACATTTCCAGCATTATCATACAAGATTTGCATCTTCGGTACCATCATGCAGGGCAGTCATTTTTGATCAGTACGATACGTCAAACGTGGTGGATTTTAAGCTCGCGCAATTTAGTTAGAAAGGTTGTTCACAAATGTACAACTTGCGTGAGGAACAATGCCATACTTCAGCAGCAACTGATGAGCGACTTACCCCTTGCCAGAGTGGAGCAGAATAGGCCGTTCCTAAAAGTTGGCGTCGACTATGCCGGGCCGATTGATGTCTACATGAGAAGAGGTCGTGGACAGAAGCCAATCAAAAGTTACATATGTATATTTGTCTGCCTTAGCACAAAGGCAATACATATTGAATTGGTGGGTGATCTAAGCACTGATTCGTTTTTGGGTGCATTCAAGAGATTTACTTCTCGTCGTGGTATCTGCAGTGATGTCTTTAGTGACAACGGCACCAATTTTGTTGGTGCAAGGAACCAGCTTAAGGACCTCTTTGGTTTTCTTGAAGAAAATAATAACACAATTTATAGTTGTCTCTGTAAGTTATCAATTAATTGGCACTTCAACCCACCTAGTGCTCCACATTTCGGTGGAATTTGGGAAGCCGCCGTCAAGTCCACCAAGTTCCATCTGAAAAGGGTTATCGGGCAGAACATATTCACCTATGAGGAGATGGCTACGTTACTGACTGAAATAGAAGCGATATTAAACTCGAGGCCTTTGTGCGTGCTATCAGCTGATGACCTCGATGCCTTGACCACCAGCTCATTTTATAATTGGTCATCCTTTAACACAAATACCTGAAATCGATATTAAAGAAGTGCGCTTAAATCGACTGACGAGATGGCAGCTTGTCAAGCAAACTAGTCAACATTTTTGGAAGCGCTGGTCTGATGAGTACCTTACTTCCCTACAAGGTCGATCAAAATGGTACAACAAGAAATCCGAGTTAGCACAAGGTGACATAGTAGTAATAAGGAACGAAAATTTGCCACCAACACACTGGGCACTTGGTAAAGTTGAAGAAATTCATCCAGGATCCGATGGTCGTGTTCGAGTGGTCACGCTTAAAACTAAATCTGGAAGCCTAAAAAGACCAATCCATAAGTTATGTTTACTTCCCATTAATTGAATCGGGTGATTCAAGGCCGGCGGGATGTCTACGACTTCATCCTCACACGCATCTAAGTGCTAAAATTATAAACAGCCACAATAAGGAATACTATTTAGTTAAGAGAAATAAGTTGTTACATGTTCACTTAACTTGATTGAATTCCAACAATTAGTAAAAGAGACACAAACTCTGAAAACATTTAGCTTTTTAAAATCAACATAATTTACACTTGTTTGTTTACCTTTTGGGTGACATTTGTGATTAATGGTACTAAATGCGACGTACGCAGCATCGATAAAAATTTCGTTTTTGCACAACTAAGAGGACATCTATTTTTTTGGCAAACAACTTGTGAAATACAGCAACAATAATTACCCGATTAAAACATGTATATTTTATACCAATTTGTAAAACTAATAGTCACAGATAAAAAAAAGAATTCAGTCTGGTTTTCAAAATTCATACAAAAAAAAGCTCTCTCTAATCATAAAAAAGAAGAATAAGCAGTGAACGCTAAATAAACCGATAATTAGTGTAAGACAAAATAATAAAAAAATTGTAAACCGAAGAACTGTGTGTTTGATTGATTTTTAAAGTTTTCTTTGTGGAATTAAAATGCTGGAATACATCTAGAGTGTTATGTCTGGAGATATATTTTATTGATGTGACTTGTCAATAGCTATCGCAGAGAAAAAATTCAGTTCAAGTTTTCCGTCAGAAATCGCGGAAAATTCGATTTTCCAAAAATCATTAGAAAATTTATATAAAATCAGCCTCTAGAGTGTTATGTCTGGAGATGTATTTCATTGATGTGACTTGTCAATAGCTATCGCAGGGAAAAAATTCAATTCAAGGTTCCCGTCAGAAATCACGGAAAATTGGAAAAACGTTCCAGCCGAAAGTAAAAAATAAATGTCAGTCTCTAGAGTGTTATGTCTGGAGATGTATTTTATTGATGTGACTTGTCAATAGCTATCGCAGAGAAAAAATTCAGTTCAAGTTTTCCGTCAGAAATCGCGGAAAATTCGATTTTCCAAAAATCATTAGAAAATTTATATAAAATCAGCCTCTAGAGTGTTATGTCTGGAGATGTATTTCATTGATGTGACTTGTCAATAGCTATCGCAGGGAAACAATTCAGTTCAAGTTTCCCGTCAGAAATTGTGGAAAATTGGAAAATCGTTGAAGCCGAAAGTAAAAAATAAATGTCGGGCCAAGTCACTTCAATGAAATACATCTCCAGACATAACACTCTAGAGGCTGACATTTACTTTTTACTTTCGGCTGGAACGTTTTTCCAATTTTCCGCGATTTCTGACGGGAAACTTGAACTGAATTTTTTCCCTGCGATAGCTATTGACAAGTTACATCAATAAAATACATCTCCAGACATAACATTCTAGAGGCGGTTTGTATTCCAATTAAAATATTTTTTTGGGTTTCTCGAATTTTCCATAATTTTCGACGAGGAACTGCAGCCAGGTTTTGCCATATAATAATAATAACACAGGTATTCAATGATAATCATGCATCCTTACATTCCTTAGTAGGTTTTAGGCTAAACATTACCGATCGATATTAACTTAATTTTTTATTTTCGGCTGGGATGACGCAATCTGCATTACCGTTTTTTACTTTCGGCTGGATAATTTCGGCTGGAATAATACAATCTGCATTATCGACTTTTCACTTTCGACTGGCAACTTTCGGCTAACTTTAACAGTATGAATGTGTAGCGGATCTCCAACGATTACATCTTTTATCATATCTAGCGACTGAATTCGTAGTAATGGTGATATAATTGGTTCCAATTTTGATCGTAAAATTGGTCCTACAGGTACTTTTATTTTATAGTTGTTGTGGTGTAATCCATATATTCTCGATCGGAAGCCTTCGTTAGTTCTGGGAGGAGCATTTTGATTATGAAATACGGTTGTCTTTGAATTATGCGAAAAGTGTCCCACGGTTGTGCATTTTAGGCAACCGTGCTTTGCATTAAAATAAACTGTTCCTTTTATAAACGACCGTGCCGGCGTATCACATACAAAACATCGTATTTTCACTGATACTTTATGGCCATTTATTTGTATTCCATTGTCCAGAATTGGAATGGTTTCATCAACAAATGGTTTTAAAAACTGTTCAATTTTTTGTGGTTTACTGGTTCCATAAAATACTCCAATTACCATTGGTTGAAATTCCGGAATTTTAAATATGTTAAACAGTATAGGCCAAAGTTCAGTTTTGCAAAATATCTTCTTACACAAACTTCCAATCCTTGATGCCAATATTCACCACCTTCTATTTTTATAAAGCTCTGAGCTGTTTGACGTGGAGTTTGCATTATTGATCTTGGATCGTTCTGTAAATTAGCTCCAAAACTTTTATTAACGTTTTTAATTAACGGTCTTAAAGCAGCTTGGTTTATATTATATTGATGTGCCCATGATTTTAAAAAATCTTTGAATGATACGTCAACTTCCTCGCTATCACTGCAACCAGATAACTCATTTGCACTAGCATTATCACCACTAACTTCAATTTCATCATCATAAATATCTTCCTCTGGACTAAAATAATCAACGTCAAAAGTAGCATCAGGATTTTCACTATCGTTGTCACAGGAGTCTTAGGGAAAACGGCTTCTCTCAACTTCAGTATGCTTAACCATAGTTTCTGTATTAGATGGCTGAATAGATACATTATTTAATCCTGATGTGGATGGGTCGGCGATGGACGAGTTTTCATTTTCCAAATTATGTACTGGTTCGCTGAATTTATTATTAAATAATATTGCTGCATCCTTAGTAAACTTTGACATTTTATCATATCTTATTTTTCGAAAATGTCTTTTGTATGTTCCGCTGTATTTTAATTGTTTCCAACTAAATTGATTCGTTTTCGGCTTATCCATATTTTTAATTTAATTATATTTGTATACTTTGGAAGCTGTAGCAAATGAACAATATAATAATTGCCAAACTTTTACGTCACTTTGTGAAATGGATTTGTACAAGTATGCGGCAATCTAAGAGTCATAAAATATGCTACTTTAGGATTTTTTTTGTGGTTTAAAATCAGGCCGAGTTGTACTTCGATCATAATACCAAACAATATAAAATAATACGTATTCGAAAAATGACCGACTAAAATTATGAGTGAAATAAGAAATGTCATCTAGTCTAAGTCAATCTAATGATCAATATTTGATTCGTTATGGCTATGTATCAAGTTTAAAACCGATATGACCACTGCAGATTTTGTGGTCAACATAATGACTAATTTGTGACCTTTGAATCACCAGATGACTAAAATAGGACCAACATGTGATCAATGAAGAAAATTATTATGACTTAAGGTTTACTGGGTAGATGGCCCAGTAAACCTTAAGTCATATATATATTTTTTTAAAGTCATATAACGATCGTAAGCAATGACTAATGTAACACATGTAACTCATTTGTATCATTTGATTTGATGACAAAGGCATAATTAACCCCGATTTTTAATATTTTAATTGTTTACACAAAATGGATAGCTCAAAAACCAATTTGTTTAGTTGGAAAAAGCTGAAAAAAGTGGAAAGTATCGAAAGCGATTTCGAAAAATAGCTACCGAAAAGTTACTTATATACACCAAAAGATTGAAAATAATTTTACTTGCAGCAACCTAATTTGGCAAATATAGTCTCGCCAATAGTCGAGCCAACATCATCGGAATTAAATGATTTATTCATTCATCCATCCACGTCATTAAATAATGATCCAGAGCCACACCATATACCGAACTTGAGGGAATTTCACATTTGTCTAATAGTCTAATATCAGTGAAAATAATAGTATGTGTGACGGTGAAAGTACAAATAGTGATATAATCGATGTAAATGTAAATATAAAAAAGATGATAGCGATGCCGAAATCAATGACAAGTTTACCAATTTCTTTGGCAGAACAGAACATGATATACCACTAAACGAATTTCTGAAATCATGGTCACACCAATATAATATTAATCAAGTTGCTCTTAAACCTTTAATAAGATATCTAAATAAAAATTTCGAAGTTGAACTTCAAAATGACCCAAGAACAGTAATGCAAACTCACTTCTGTAATATGTATTTGACAATCAAATTGCGTGTGCGGTTATGACTTGTTATGACTTTATACTGATCATTACAAGTATAATATATAAAAAAGAATCAGATAATTATACTCGTATATAGTTCTCGCTCTATTGCACAATATTCAATAATTATTTTGTTTTTTAAGTCATATTTTGATCATAGTATAGCATCATATCGATCATAATGAGAATAATGCTTTTTCTCTCTTTATCACACTATAATAATATTCTAATATGTAAACCTCACTCTACCTTTAGGTAATAAATTTTAAATATTTTAATTTAAAAGCTACCGAATTTAATTTCTAATTAAAAGTTTAATGGTTGCAAAAAACAAATGAATCAATTAATTCGCACATAAGTAGATAGTAAAATGCTCAAAAAGATAAGTTTTATAATATCGAGAAACTCAACAAAGCATACTGGGTTAGCATAGATGGTTAAGACGCCGCCAATACATAAGGTTTGCAAATAATCGAGAGTTCGAATAGCAACGAAGGCTGTTCAGTGTCAGTGTAAGTAGAAATTTAAAATACAAATTAAAATAAGTAAAATAAATATAAATCTAAATTAAATTGAAAGTATTTGAATTGAATGTGAAGGTAAAAAATAGTACATAGTACGTACTATAAATAATGGTACTTCTAATTATCAGACTAAATGGAACAGAATTAAAACCATGTTTTTTTTTTTCTTTTTTTTAAGCCATATATCAGTCTTATGTAGGTCATAATGTGAAGCATTAAGACTGATCATATAACCTACATTGAAAAGCTACTTTTCTGACCTACCGTATATAGGTTATAAATTAGTCACAATGAAATTATAAATTAGTCATATTGTGATTGCTTACAGCTGCCAGTCATATAAAAAAGTCATACTAAAGTTAATATAACTTTATTGGACCATATTAAGTCATATAAACGGGTTCATTTTGGTCATACAAACATCACAATTTGGTAAATTATGATGTTTTAATGATTTGCTTATATGACTACGTCATATAAGCGAATAATACAAAATTATATATAACCGAATTATGCACAAATTATATGACTTGTTGTTTTCTGGGGGGGTCTAAAACTCATGTTTGTGGTGAGTGTTTGGTGGCCAGCTCTAGACAAAGTATAAGATAGAGAAGATGCACAGAATGGCATGTATGCTTGTGAGCGGGATTTTGAGGTCGACATGTACACGCGCCTTCGACGTTTATGTTTCGTTAGGTAGTTCCCTAAAGGATGAGTGCTTGGCAATCAGGTCATCAGAATCAGTTTCCTTGGCGTTACGGGTAACGTTGAGTTCCCACTCGTCTCTCAATGAGATGAATGAGCATTTAAAAATTCAGCTAATCTGGGTCTCTGGGCGGATAAGCTCGCTAGGCACGGTACGACTCTCCAGCTACAACCGGAAAGAGCAAATCTGCATATGAGAGGTGGATCAGTACCATTACCTGTATAATGTAGCAAGGCAAATGTGTATACCTGAATTTAGAATGGTCGTAGGAATACTTACGGGACACTACCTTTTTGGAGAACATGGGGCTGGATTTGGAGGCCAATAACTTGTATATAAGCTGTTTGCAAGAGGGGGACGAAGAGACAATCTGTTGAATTTCAAAAGTTGTAAAATGCGAGATGTTCTACGCTACATAAGTGCTCTAAATAGTTCCAGTAAGGTGAAGGGAAAACTTGTGTGGCATCACAAAGAACCGTCACCGGTCTAAGTGTGCCTAAGCAGCTTCTCCAACCTAGCCTAATCGAACCTATGAGTAGTATTTTATATAATGAATAGAAATACTTTGTTTGGTTGTTTGATTGTGTTAGTACGAAACAACTGATTTCTCGTTCCAACATAGTTTAAATTCAAAGAAGTAAGAAAAGAGAAAATGAGGTGTGGCACTGCTTACTGTATCGTAGATAGACTGATATATGTAGATATAGCCAAAATTATCAAATTATAGAGGATTGCAGACGATTCAATTTGATTATGGGATGTATCGGATGGAAATTTCGCCCAACCACCAAATACAAAAATATCAAAATTGAATTTTCTACAGATACTAGACATCCGATTTGTCAAACCGACTATTGGTCCGGCAAGTTGGTTTGCCTCCAGGTATTTGTAAATACAACTGAATAAAAGCGAAGCTGTTCGAGCAAATTTAAAAATTTTCAAAAAACAATCAATTTAAAAAAAATTTGACGAAATACAAAAATTCTTTTGGCAACAATTTTAACAACTTTTTATTAACTTTATATAAAAGTACATACTTACGTATTTGTAAAACCTAATGAAAAAATGAAACAACACGACGCGACACCAATAACTTGGAGGAACTTTTAGGAAGTTGCCGTTTCCGCTTTTTATAAATCAAAATTCTTAAAATATAAATTCCATGTACGAAAAGGTGTAGTACAACAATAAAAATCATTACAGCCAAAAAAAGCAGCAAAGTTCTTTCTGGATTAGACCAATCTAATATTGGATAAATGTAACGTTCGTATTTGCTAAATTTTGAAAATTTACAATCAAAACTTTGAATGAATAACGATTGCTTAATTCACTTACATGTTTAGTCCACCGGCTAAATAGTAAATGTAGCTAAAAATCAAATAAATTATACATAAAATCTCCACATAAATTACATGGTATATTCTGTGTGGGTTTCGTATCACACACATATCCACGATTAAAATCACAGAATTAACAATATGACTTAAAATATTGTTTGTATCAATTACGGTGCCATCATCTATAAAATTAATAATCTGCCATAAATGAAACGTCAAAATAAGTAATTTAATAGAACTTACATTTGTCGACAAAACCACAGTACACACTTGTAATTAGCAAAGCTAAAGTAACTGCGGTGCTTTGAAATGCCCAATAAATTTGTATAAAAATTGGTACTCGTTTCGAGGGAAACATATAATGGTTAACATGAATATTATAATTCCGTTAGGTAACCAGTATCGCTGCAAAAATATTATTCAATAAGTTTATTATAAGACCCCAATTTGTCAAGTAAATTGGCCAAAGCTTCAAATAGCGTTTATCGTTATATTCTATGATTGATACCGTTATGCTAATTATAAATACAAATGCAACAAACCATCTATAAATGACAAAACTCGCGTTTTTTGTATAAATTTGCCACTAAAATTTGACACAAAGATATATAAGTAATTTAATGGTTTGTTAGCAATTTTGTGTGCAGTTACCTGCGATTTGACAAAATCATTTATTTGGGCATTATTAAATCCAAAATTTTTCAGAGCGAACTCCTCTTTACATTTTAATACCATTTTCTTAAATTAGACATTCGAAAGAAATCGCTTTAAGCGTGTTTAGATGAAGATGAAAACTAAAAGATTTAGTTACTTGTTAATTTTGATTATCGAGAGCATATGCAGGAATTTCGGGTTTCTGCTTGACAGAAAACAACAAAACTGAAGCATATTAAATGTCATAAACAAGGCTAGCTAATGTTTGTAGAAACTGTTGAAATTCAAAGCATAAATTTCGAACATTCGAAAAGTTCAAGGTTCCGCACTAAATGCTACAAAAAGCTCATGGTGCCGGGGATTCTACCATAATTCAAAAACGCGTCCTGCTCCCTAATAACGTTAATAAGCTTGAACCAAGAGATGGAGGGCAACTGATGTAAATTAATAGATTTCGGGTTAAACTGTTGGCACCTGACTATATCAAAAGTCGGGCAACTACACACGTAATGAATGCAGTCATCATCATCTTCGAGACAGTCCTCGCAAAAAGCTTTCTAAGCCAGCGCCACGAGATTTAAGTGAATCTCAGTTGACGGCCATGAGCTGAAAGAATGGCGACTAAGACCCTTAAATGATCCCCCTTAAAGACAAACAAAATTAGGCAAGGTTAAATTGGGCCTATATTATTAGTTGAGGGCCATGTGGGCGTTCAAGCCACCCCGCACTGCGACCTAAAAGATCTTTTGTGCATGGACCCTACTTAATGAGCCGTCCAGTCAATATTCAGGCTCTTAATGAACCTGACAATACTGCCGGCCGGTATATGGTGCATACCATCCGGGCTCATTACTCTCCCTCCTAGATGTTGTAACCTTTTGCAGAAAATGGCTGGGCAATGGCACAGAACATGTTCCGCTGATTCCGCTTCCATGTCACAGAAGCGACATCTATCCGTCGGACTTAGGCCCATTTTCTTAAGGTGATACCTTAAGGGGATGTGACCTGTGAGGAAGCCGGTAAGCAGCGTCAACTCAGGTTTCCTAAGTACGAGACATTCCTTGGCCCTGGCCGACGAAGGTGAAATAAATTCCTTCGCCTGTCGCAAACCTGGAATTCCGCGCCAGTAAGAGGACTTTTGCACATCCTCCCAGCGTTTAACTGCTGCCCTAAGGTGCCCCTTAGAGACGCCGCAGAAGGGCTCTGGTCCAATTAATGGAAAGGCAGATCCCTCGCGGGCGAGGACATCAGCTGCCTCGTTTCCCACAATTCCAGTGTGCCCTGGCACCCAAACAAGTGTTACCTTATTTGAGCTTGCCAGCGATTTAATAACCTTCAGACAATCCCATACCAGCCTTGACTCAATGGTAAAAGACCTAAGAGCCTTTAAGGCCGATTGGCTGTCTGATACGATATAAACCTTTGCGTCGTTTAGGCCTTTAGAAATGCCTATCCTAGCACAAAGTTCTATAGCATGCACTTCTGCTTGAAAGACGGTTGCATTGGTACCCAAGGACTTCGAGAGTGATACTCCACTCCCATGTATTCCTACCCCCGCCCCATCTTCCGTTTTTGATCCATCTGTATACCACACCAATGACCCTCGCTCAAAGGATGGTCCCCCTGTACTCCACTCCTCCCGGTCAGGTAATCTAACACAAAAGGGTTTGTGGAAATCCAGTTTGGCTGGCATACAGTCGGAAGGCATTCCTATAGTGGGATCTGTCTGAAACTCCTTAAGGATCTCCAGATGGCCCACCATATTGCCTGGTTTGATGTTACCCTCCGCCTGCATCTTAAGGGCCATATTAACAGCATCCTTTTTTACATGCAGATGCAATGGAGTTAGTCCTAGGAGTGTCTCCATTGCTGCGGTCGGACATGTTTTCATTGAGCCCGTAACCCCAATGCAGGCCATACGCTGAACCTTATTCAATAAAGTTTGCGCTGTCCTTTGTTGAGTTTTAGGCCACCACACTAACGATGCGTAAGTGATCATAGGCCTAATAATTGTTAGAAATGACCAGTAGATCATTTTTGGTTGTAGTCCCCAAAAATTGGGCCTATAAATAAAGCATTTAGCCAGACGACAGCTCGATGAAGCAAACAATCTCCGGCTTAGCTCCCCCACAAAGAGCGAAATTCTTAATCGCCTTCTTACATCAATACGGAAGTAACCGGTTCAGAACCGATACTTTTCTTTCGAGTTCTAGGTTTGGTTAACGAATGGACGATCACATTGCTCTTAATATCACAATGAGCAGGAACCCACATAATCTAAACACTGTTGTTCCAAGAATTTTGGTGAAGATGATTTGTTTATTTCTTACATCGTAAATCAAAGTTTCAATTACCGAAAAAAAAAATAAAAACTGTCCAATACTTTTATGTTCGTAATAAATATTATTATTTCAATATTCTTTATTTATTATGATTACAAGTTTATTATTTAGTTTATGATAACTGTATCGCACGCCCCAATAGACTGACGAATAAATGACCAAAATTAAAATACATCAAAAAATGCATAACGTAAGATACAAGAGATCAACTATTAGTGCGTTGCTTTTGCTTCTACATACATAACATCCCTTAACACCTATTTTATTAGATGGGATAAAACGACGTTGCACTGCGAATTCGGGATGAGCGTCGAAGGACATCATTTAACTGTGGTGAAGATGACTTAGGTACTTCTGTTTCCGCTTCCACGGTCGTTGTATTTTGATCAGCTTCCTCAGAGCATAATAAACAATCTGATCTATAGCAGAAGATTGAATTCGCACATGGTCAATATGCCGTTTGATGATTTTTCCAGAGTCAATTTTAACCTTAGAAGAGGTCTGTAAGACAGAGGTCCGGCGCACGTTTCGACGGAGGCAGTTATCCATTTTGGACCTGTGGAGTAATTGCGACTCCAAACCAGATCGTTGGATTAAAATTCACCGAACAAACGGCGCAGTGGTTAAAGCTACAGCGGTTGGATCGGGAGGTACCGGGTTCGAATCCCTATAGGGGCGGGATGCAAAAGGGATTTTTCATCATCTGATTACGATCGGTGATGACGATGAACACATCTATGACCCCTTGTTGAGAGTGCGGAATCCATGGGCCGACCCACCTTTCATGTCAGTACTATAGGCTGGCATGAAGCAATGCAATGTGCAGGTGGTTTAAACGTTAAAAGGGACGTTAAAAGGGAACTGCGAAAGAGTTGGGAGTGCCTTGAGCCCGAGAAAAGATTGCAGAGATAGAAACAAACAAACAAACGGATTTTGATGTGACGACGTTTTTATATTAACTGGATGAAGCTTGTCATAATATGTTTTGACTTTCCGATTAAAAAGCAATTCAGAAGGCGATTGATTAGTTGTTGTGCTGAGCGTAATGTGTTGGCTCAACAAAAATCTAGGAAGACGACAATGCCAATCACCCCCTGGTACCTATTTAAGGAAATCCTTGGCGGTTCTTATCATTCTTTTGAAGATGTGCTATTATGCCACACTTAGAACATATGGCATTACGGTAAGGACAGATAAACCGCGCGTGACTTTCACCACAACCGTTACACAATGGCAAGACGGTTGGTTTTTATTAAAATATGGTGGTTTTTTCGTTGAAATCAGCTGTACACATTCAGGGCGACGAATTTCGATTTGATTTTTTGCTGCTGCTTCAGATATTGATGCCTTCTCATGAATGACCTTAGTTAAGGTCAAATCCGATTTAGCAAGAAGAGGACATTGAGCAGGGCCGTTCTTATTATATTTAGGCGCCCTGGGCTAAAAATATTAGGAGCCTTTGTAGAAGCAAAACAAAATTTCCCAGTGCAGAATAATCTTCTGTTTTAAAACCAGTACATTCGACACCATGAATTTCTAGAGAAAATACAAGACATGAAGTTCAAACAGCATTTAGAAAGAGAGGCAATTAATTCCAGAAGCGAAAAAACGATAGTGATTTCGACGATCGGAGAAGATACAATGAATAAAATGAGAACACCGGATGATTGTGAAAATGCGTACTAGCATTGATACCTCTATCAAAAGGCGTTGAGACCTGTAATTGTCATACAAACGGCCATTTGGATCGGTCGAGTATTTCTACACGTTTCGTGGAAAATTCAATTTTTTGAAAATCAACTGAACTATAGCCCACAAATTCAGAGCCACAAAATTCGAAAATCTGCAAATGTGCTCCGATTTCGATGATTGATACCTCTATCAATAGGCGTTGAGACCTTTAATTGTCATACAAACGTCCATTTGGATCGGTCGAATATTTCTACACGTTTCGTGGAAAATTCAATTTTTTGAAAATCAACTGAACTATAGCCCACAAATTCAGAGCTAGAAAATTCGAAAATCTGCAAATGTGCTCCGATTTCGATGATTGATACCTCTATCAATAGGCGTTGAGACCTGTAATTGTCATACCAATGGCCATTTGGATCGGTCGAATATTTCTACACGTTTCGTGGAAAATTCAATTTTTTTGAAAATCAACTGAACTATAGCCCACAAATTCAGAGCTAGAAAATTCGAAAATCTGCAAATGTGCTCCGATTTCGATTATTGATACCTCTATCAATAGGCGTTGAGACCTGTAATTGTCATACAAACGGCCATTTTGACCGGTCGAATATTTCTACACGTTTCGTGGAAAATTCAATTTTTTTGAAAATCAACTGAACTATAGCCCACAAATTCAGAGCCAGAAAATTCGAAAATCTGCAAATGTGCTCCGATTTCGATGATTGATACCTCTATCAATAGGCGTTGAGACCTGTAATTATCATACAAACGGCCATTTGGATCGGTCGAATATTTCTACACGTTTCGTGGAAAAGTCAATTTTTTGAAAATCAACTGAACTATAGCCCACAAATTCAGAGCTAGAAAATTCGAAAATCTGCAAATGTGCTCCGATTTCGATTATTGATACCTCTATCAATAGGCGTTGAGAACTGTAATTATCATACAAACGGCCAATTGGATCGGTCGAATATTTCTACACGTTTCGTGGAAAATTCAATTTTTTTGAAAATCAACTGAACTATAGCCCACAAATTCAGAGCCACAAAATTCGAAAATCTGCAAATGTGCTCCGATTTCGATTATTGATACCTCTATCAATAGGCGTTGAGACCTGTAATTATCATAGAAACAGCGATTTGGATCGGTCGAATATTTCTACACGTTTCGTGGAAAATTCAATTTTTTTGAAAATCAACTGAACTATAGCCCACAAATTCAGAGCTAGAAAATTCGAAAATCTGCAAATGTGCTCCGATTTCGATTATTGATACCTCTATCAATAGGCGTTGAGACCTGTAATTGTCATACAAACGGCCATTTGGATCGGTCGAATATTTCTACACGTTTCGTGGAAAATTCAATTTTTTGAAAATCAACTGAACTATAGCCCACAAATTCAGAGCTAGAAAATTCGCAAATCTGCAAATGTGCTCCGATTTCGATGATTGATACCTCTATCAATAGGCGTTGAGACCTGTAATTGTCATACAAACGGCCATTTTGACCGGTCGAATATTTCTACACGTTTCGTGGAAAATTCAATTTTTTTGAAAATCAACTGAACTATAGCCCACAAATTCAGAGCCAGAAAATTCGAAAATCTGCAAATGTGCTCCGATTTCGATTATTGATACCTCAATCAATAGGCGTTGAGACCTGTAATTGTCATACAAACGGCCATTTGGATCGGTCGAATATTTCTACACGTTTCGTGGAAAATTCAATTTTTTCAAAATCAACTGAACTATAGCTCACAAATTCAGAGCCACAAAATTCAAAAATCTGCAAATGAGCTCCGATTTCGATTATTGATACCTCTATCAATAGGCGTTGAGACCTGTAATTATCATAGAAACAGCGATTTGGATCGGTCGAATATTTCTACACGTTTTGTGGAAAATTCAATTTTTTTGAAAATCAACTGAACTATTGCCCACAAATTCAGAGCCAGAAAATTCGAAAATCTGCAAATGTGCTCCGATTTCGATTATTGATACCTCAATCAATAGGCGTTGAGACCTGTAATTGTCATACAAACGGCCATTTGGATCGGTCGAATATTTCTACACGTTTCGTGGAAAATTCAATTTTTTCAAAATCAACTGAACTATAGCTCACAAATTCAGAGCCACAAAATTCAAAAATCTGCAAATGAGCTCCGATTTCGATTATTGATACCTCTATCAATAGGCGTTGAGACCTGTAATTATCATAGAAACAGCGATTTGGATCGGTCGAATATTTCTACACGTTTTGTGGAAAATTCAATTTTTTTGAAAATCAACTGAACTATTGCCCACAAATTCAGAGCCAGAAAATTCGAAAATCTGCAAATGTGCTCCGATTTCGATTATTGATACCTCTATCAATAGGCGTTGAGACCTTTAATTGTCATACAAACGGCCATTTGGATCGGTCGAATATTTCTACACGTTTCGTGGAAAATTCAATTTTTTCAAAATCAACTGAACTATAGCTCACAAATTCAGAGCCACAAAATTCAAAAATCTGCAAATGAGCTCCGATTTCGATTATTGATACCTCTATCAATAGGCGTTGAGACCTGTAATTATCATAGAAACAGCGATTTGGATCGGTCGAATATTTCTACACGTTTTGTGGAAAATTCAATTTTTTTGAAAATCAACTGAACTATTGCCCACAAATTCAGAGCCAGAAAATTCGAAAATCTGCAAATGTGCTCCGATTTCGATTATTGATACCTCTATCAATAGGCGTTGAGACCTTTAATTGTCATACAAACGGCCATTTGGATCGGTCGAATATTTCTACACGTTTCGTGGAAAATTCAATTTTTTGAAAATCAACTGAACTATAGCTCACAAATTCAGAGCCACAAAATTCAAAAATCTGCAAATGTGCTCCGATTTCGATGATTGATGCCTCTATTAATAGGCGTTGAGACCTGTAATTGCCATACAAACGGCCATTTGGATCGGTCGAATATTTCTACACGTGTTCCGATTTCGATGATTGATATCTACCTCTAGCATAAAACAAGTTTTTAAATTTGGGATGGTTTTCGAGCATTTAAAACGATAAAACTGTTCCAATTGAATCAAATATACAACTACATAATAGATTATAATATATAACGGAACATAATAGAAAACGGTTTGCATTTCCTTTGAAGTGAAAAATGAAATTCAAATAAAAAAATGTTCTCTAAACTTGAATAGGTTTTGGACATTTGGTGGCGCCCTAATAATGCGGCGCCCTAAGGCTGCAGCCCTTATAGCCCTATGGAAAATATGGCCTTGACGTTGAGGCGATTCGTCTCTGAGCCCACATACGATTCGGTCTCTCAATATTCTGTCACAAGCGTTTTTAAATTTGCAATCAGCTGCAAGTTTCCTTAATTCTGCTACGTATGATGCGAATGGTTCATCTGGTTGCTGGTGCCTCAAGAAAAATTTGTAGAATCCAGCGATCTCGGACGGCCGTGGTGAAAAATGGTCGGTTGGTGTTTTGGTCAACTCGTCTAATTTCATTTCACTCATCGTTTTTGACGCTACCAGTAAACTCAAAAGGTCAAAAAGAGCAGGGCAGCACAAAATCAAGAACGCTGCACGTGTTTTATTTTCGCCTTCGAGTTCATTGGATTGCAGGTATAATTCGAATATTTTAAGATATGATGACCATCCTTCAGGTTTTGATACATTGAACTGCTCCATAACGCCAACTGATCAAAAAATGCATAACGTAAGATACAAGAGATCAATTATTAAACTCAAAACCACTTGGTAATATAAATATTTACCAATTTGAGCAATCTATAGATATAAAAGTGAGTTTTTTTTATGTATGTACATGTTATTTAAACAAATCCACACGCCCCTTGACAGATTTGAACTAAACTTTACGCAAATATTTTTTAAGACTTAAGGAAGATCACTGGTAATAACTTTTCCACCTCCTTCCTGAGGAATGATAATAAGGTACAAAGTTACTATGGAGGAATTTCTATAACTTCACCAATTGGATTGATTTTTGGATATTGACAGTGTATCATAATTCTTTTAACGGTGATGTTGATGGTGATGGTGACCAAAATGGTGGTGGTAATAGTGACTGTGATATGGATGGTGATGCTTGTTGTGATGGTGCTTGTGATGAAGGTATTATTATGTGTGATGGTATGGCGGTATAAAGGTATGATGCTATAATGGTTTGAAGGTATGACAGTATGATGGTATGATGATGTGATGTTAAGTTGGTCTGACGGCATGATAGTATGATGATATGATGGTATGATGGTATGAAGGTTACAGTGTCTTGTTGGCATGATTGTACAATGTAATAATGATGTGATGGAATGATTGTTAATGGTATGATAGTACGACGGTACGTATGCTGGTATACGCCGGTTCCATCGAGCAGTATACGCTCTAGATCGAGGAATCTATCAGGAGTACAAATTGAAAATGCGGGATTTTTTTCTATTTTTGAACGTTTATTCTGAAAAAATGGTAACAAATGAATTATTCAAAGTATTGTCCATCGCTAACCACAACTTTTTCCCATCTTTCTGGCAATTTACGGATACCGTCGCGAAAAAATTCGGCCGGCTTGGCTGCTATCCAGTCATCGACCCATTTTTGGGCTTCTTCGTAAGAATGGAAGCGCTGGTCAGCTAGGCCATGTGTCATCGATCGGAAAAGGTGGTAATCGGAAGGAGCAATGTCTGGGCTATACGGCGGGTGGGGTAAGACTTCCCATTTCAGCGTTTGTAGGTATGTTTTGACCGGCGCTGCAACATGTGGCCGAGCGTTGTCATGTTGCAAAATTACTTTGTCGTGTCTTTGCTCGTATTGTGGCCGTTTTTCTTTGAGTGCGCGGCTCAAACGCATCAATTGAGTTCGGTATAGTGCTCCTGTGATGGTTTCGTTCGATTTCAATAGCTCATAATACACCACACCCAGCTGGTCCCACCAAATACAGAGCATGAGCTTGGCGCCGTGAATATTTGGTTTGGCCGTCGATGATGATGCATGGCCGGAGTAACCATATGATTTTTTGCGCTTCGGGTTATCGTAACGGATCCACTTTTCATCACCAGTGACAATGCGATGCAAAAAACCCTTCCGTTTTTGCCGTTCGAGCAGCAGTTCGCATGCAAAAAAACGGCGCTCGACGTCTCTCGGCTTCAGCTCATACGGCACCCAATGTCCTTGCTTTTGGATCATTCCGAGGGCTTTTATACGATGGGAAATGGCTTGTTGTGTCACTCCCAATGAATCTGCGAGCTCTTGTTGAG
Source organism: Tipula helvola (assembly GCA_963556165.1). Taxonomy (NCBI): domain Eukaryota; kingdom Metazoa; phylum Arthropoda; class Insecta; order Diptera; family Tipulidae; genus Tipula; species Tipula helvola. The sequence goes on from OY744483.1 coordinate 127,416,767, forward strand.
TTTGACACGAGTCTTCATTGAGTATTGCCTCCAATTCAGCATTCTCAAACTTTTTCACTTGGCCCGGCCGCTCTTTGTCCTCAACGTCAAAATCACCACTTCTAAACCGCACAAACCATCTCTCGCACGTTGAAACCGATGGAACATGACTCGGATAAGTCTCGGAGACCAATCGATGTGCTTCAGCAGCACTTTTCTTCAAATTAAAGAAGTAAATTAAAACTTCCCGCAAATGCTGTTTTGTTGGCACGAAACTCGACATATTGAGAGCTCAAAAAAACTATGAATTTGACACTGCGACAAATTGACACATACTGAAAATTAAAGCTATAAGACGTAACTTTGACATGAACATAGTCACAGTACTGCCTGATGCGTATAGCGTTAGTAACGCCATCTGTTATCAATCCCGCATTTTCAATTTGTACCCCTGATATATTAATATTTACTTGAGGAAGAATATGAAGCTGTCTGTATATCGGAGACATGGCCGACTTCTAATTTTAAGACTGAAGAATATTTTCCGACATCAAACATTGTCCATCGTCAAGATAGGCATCTTCTGAAAGACATATGTGAGAAAGGTGTAGATGTGATAATTGCTGTTGCGGATAAATTGTCCTCTATACCATTATCATTGAGGGATTGCGATTTGGACACAATCGCATTAGGAATCAGATATCACTCGTTTTCACTAATTGTTTGTGTCACATATATTCCATGCGATTCTAACTTTGAAGTGTCGGTTAAATTCATTAATATTACCAAGTCCAGTCCCATTTTGCAACCAGAGGATCGTTTATATACATTTGGTGATTGCAATTTACCAAATGTTAATTGGCTGCGAGTTGATAATTTTTTTACTCGGTTAATAGCTTCATGACCAGATTACTTACTCTAAAACAATGTGTGGAGGTTAAGACCAATTGTGGGAATGTTTTTGACCTAGTATTTTTGCCGTTGGATTAAGAAGTTATTGTCGATTCGTGTGACGATTTAGCAGGATGGACGATCCATTTGCATATACTTCGTGATTTTTATGGCGCACATAATCGTCCATCTGAGCAAGCCATCCGTCGAACTATACGTCGAAGGAATGTGCGTACTGAAGAGAATATCGTCGCTGTAAACGAAAGTGTGGAAGAAGATCTAAATTTATGAATTTAAAAATAAATAAATAAATTAATTAAATTTTCGAAGAGGACAACAAAAACACGTCTATCCTCTTCGAACGTCAATCGCTCACCGAAAAGCTTCACATGTCCATTTTATGAAATAAAACTCATATACCTGGTTCTACTGGTTATTTACACTTTTTTATGTATGGCTACACTTGTTCAGTGCACGTACACTTTTCATTAATTTGTATAGCTACACTATTTGTGAAATACTTTACACCGTAAACAGGAACTTTAGTCTTATTTGCGAATTAATTGTCGTGTGTCGAGTTGGGCCTATTTTTGCAGATCGAATACATCCACTTTTTCATTAAAATAAATTTTCTGGTACAATGAAACACTCCATTCTCTGTACGTGATTACTTTTTGACCAATTTCTAAACGCATTATAGCTGGCCGTGCTTGTAATTTACAACCGTTGATATTTTGCTTCAATTTTGTTGTTTTATGTCAATTAGACAGAATCAGTAAGCAAATACATTTTTTAATTTCCTTTTAAATAATCGTTCAACAATGATAATAAAACAACAAAATAAGTTTGATGTGTACAATTTTCTTAAATCACAGGTAAAACTACTCGCTGGTCAGTTTTGATTTAAAAACAGTTAATCAATTATTGTGTCAAATTTTAGTGGCAGCATAATACAAATAGCATAAATTACGTTGTTGCAATTGTATTTATAATCATCTTATCGTTATCACTGGCCAAAAATAACGATAAACCAGAACAATGTTGTTTTCGTTTGCTATTCAAATTCTTACTGCCGAGTTAAGATTTATGAGATGAAGGAAAACTATCAAAATACCTCCAAGTTATCGTTGCAATAAAAGCCCGTTGTGTTGTAGTTTTACATATTTGCTAAATAAAATTAAGATTTAGTTACCAATACAGAGTTTTTAAATACGAGCAATACACCTGCAACAGACAGCATTTAATTTTAGGTTTGCCAATTGCTTTTCAAAATGTTAGTTGGCTGTGTTTGTAATACTTTATGACAATTCATATTAAACCATATTGTTTTCTGTCAAGCAGACAGCTCTCAATAATCAAAATTAACAAGTAAACAAATCTTTTAAATTTTCTAATTTTATTTATTTAGTTTAGCTTAGCTCAAAAGCTTTATAAATGTTCATGTTTAAATTAAGAAAATGTCATCAAAACTACGCGAGTGCTTTTTCAATAATTTTGTATTGAATGATTCCAAATTAAATGATTTTGTTAAATCACAGGTAAAACTACTCGGCGAATAGTTTTACTTTAAAACACGTTAATTAATTATTGTGTCAAATTTTAGTGGCAACATGATACAAAAAGCATAAATTATGTTATTTATAGATGGTTTGTTGCAATTGTATTTATAACCAGCATCACGGTATCAGTAGTAGAAAACAAATTGAATTGGAAGGATTGGGCAATTTATTTAACACGATGGGGCCTGTTACTAAATTTGTTTACTAATATTTTGGCAGCCATACTGGTTACGTTACACAACTATAATGTGCGATTTCAAAATAAAATGATTGCTTCAAAGCAAGTACCAATTGTTATACAAATTTATTGGACACTTCAATGTGTCACAGTTACTTTAGCATTGATAATTACAATTGTGTACTGGGGTTTTGTGTACAAATGTGAGTTTTAAATAAATTAATCATTTTGATAATTCGTTTATAGAAGATTTTTAATTTTATAGATGGTATCACAATCAGTGCAACAAATATTTTAAATCACGTTGTTAATTCTGTGATTTTAATCATTGATGTGTTTGTGATACGACATCCTCACAGAATATTACATATGATTTATGTGGAAGTTTTAGTTGTAATGTTTTTGATATTTAGTTTTGTTAGCTATAAAGCCGGTGGGGTTTCTGTGTAAGTAAAACAATAATGGATTAAAGAAATAATTTTAATTAGTAATGTTTTTGTTTGTGAATTTTCTATATTTAGAGAATATGAGGACTGGGGTAATGCCAAGACAACTTTACTACGTGCGTTTTTTGTACTAATTGGTATTGCCATACTACACATGTGTGTGTATGGAATGTATATTTTTCGAGTTTGGATTTATAAACAGCAGCAAAAGAACAAGAATTCAAATTTCACCAGGCAAGTTGGTACTGTTTACGTTATGTAGTATAAGGTTTAAGAAATATATTATGAAAATTATTTGTATCAATAAAAATTGATAAAACTTTTAAGAACTTTAGACGAAAATTACACTTCGCTATTGTTAAAACCACCTCGAACCTGCCAAAACTATATTTAAATTTTAAAGCATGTAAATTCATCTTAATCCAGTAATGACAAAGATTTGTTTGTGTTATTTTAACTTTTAATTTATTTTAGCCAAAATGATAAGAAAATTCGATGGGAGTGGAGTTTTGGTGCTTGGCTCGTGGTTTTGTGTCCACCAAATAATTAATTACAAGCTTGTATAAATAAATGGTTAATTATAGCTTTTATATTTGTATAAAATTATTGGATATACAGTTTTATATATGGTTTTAATATGACTTCTAGGTACTGGTCTTGTATGTTTTATATCGCAATTGTAATACTGAATTTCGATATTTCTTAAGCGGTTGCATTTTTGTATTTAGTGCGTCCAATATATTAGTTGCGTGCACTTTGGACAGCGATTTTGGCGCAAAATGAGGATTGAGAAGTTTGTATATGTATAATATACACGGCGTATAATATACATTTTGCTATTGTGTGCCGTCAAATATTTTTATTGTATTAGGGTATTTTGTCATGCGTTTTCTCATGGTTAGTATATCAAAAATAAGCAAAGTGGGTGAAATCGGTTCAAATTTTTGGTGCTTACTATTGAAAGTTATCAGTGGTTGAAGTAAAACCAAAACCAACACAAATGTCTTATACAAGCCATATTATTGCCATACAAACACAAAATAAAACCTACTATTTCTGTAAGTATTAGCGTCATAATACAGTATAATCTTTACATACTTTGATTTTAAATTGTAGTTTGTATCAAAAACAGTATAAAATATCACTAACACTTACAGAAAATAGTAGGTTTTGGATTTAATAATATGCGTGCGTCATGGAAATAATATGGCTTGTATAAGACATTTGTGTTGGTTTTGAGTAAAACACAACAAAAATACAATTTGATATGTTTAATAAAAATGCAGTGGTATGCTCTCGACTAACTTAAAACGAAAAGAAATGCAACGATATAATGACAAAAAAGGCAAAGCAAATGAAACATTGGAATAATTCAAATTTAACACTCCCACAAATTATTTCATGTCTTTCATTTCCAACATTTCGATATTTTTGGCAAACTTCTGAATTGTCACTGGCTTCGTTAACACGTCTCCCAGCTGATTCTCACTGCATCAATCATCACCTCAATCACCTTTGATTCATACAGCTGCCGGATGAAATGCAAGCGAACATCGATATGTTGGTCCGCTGATGTAATTCAGAATTCTTGATCAACCGTTTTATACTCTGATTGTCGACGTTGAGTGTTGGTGGGCTCTCTTAAACGCAGCCCACATAACGTAGTAACTGGTGTAACCACACTGCTTCCTACGCGCTCTCGCACGCTACCATGAATTCTGCTTCGGTAGTGGAAAGGGCCACTGTCTTCTGCCGACGACTCTTCCATGTGACAATGCCTTAGCCCACAACAAATGCATAGCCGGTGGTTGACTTTTGGTGTCAATACCGCGTGCATAATCAACATCGGAATATCCTCTCCATGTAGTCGACGATCCAGAATACTCGATCCCTGTTCCGGCCGTTTATAGAAATATCGAAGAATACGCTTGATAGCCGAAACTTGGGGTTGTTTTGGATTGTCCAAATATTTGCTTACTTTATAGCCCGTTGTGGCTGTATTAATCGCCGCTGTAAAAGGGCGAACGGTACGTATATTCCCGATGATTATTCACCTTCACAATTATAATTAAAACACTCTAATTGTTCGAGATAAATTTCACAATTTTATTTTATTATTTTGAAGAAACGAGAAATATCTCGATTTATTATTTTTAAAACTAATTTACAAATGTTTTTCTTTGTTTCACTAGATAAATTACCACTTGTGTAAATCCAACAAAATGGACGCGCAAAATATTAACGCGAATAAAAATAAAATAATATATATAATAATGAGCCGTGTTTACTCGGCTGCACGTAAAATACTTCTGTGTATTAATGTTACCAACAATAAAAACTCCCAACACCAAATTGTTTTTGTTTCGATGAAAGTATTTTTGGTCATTTTAGTGTTGGCATACGAGACGAATCGCATGCCAAGGTTCGTTGTTCTAGCGAAAACGAGATGGAGCATAACAAACCAATAGCAAATCAAAAAGAGTTTGAACTCGCTAGCAAAAACGAGATGGAACAAATATTACTAAAGAGAATTTAGAGTTCCGTGTCATTTACGCTAGGTGAAAATGAAAATAGTTACGCTAAGAAGAATCTTGTGCGCAAACCCAAATGTGTATGTGGTGGCGAACGAAAATCAATATATATAAATAAATAATTTATATAATTGATTGCGTGAGGCGCTACAGGACTCCCCCGCAAGTGAGTCCCCCTCCCTACAGAAAAGTTTATTCGGCTGCGAAACGAACATGTTTATGTGAGCACTGAACTGGTTTAGCGTCAGTGGAACACAGTATGCCGTAAGCCGGTTTGAGCCGATCAATTGAAATGGTCTGATTCTTCCCATTAATTGAGACGGTGAACTGTTTCCGAAGGCGTCGAATGACTTTAAACGGGCCTTCATAGGGAGTGGATAAGCCTGTGCGAACCTTATCTGTTCTTACGAACACAAAATCACAGTCGGCAAGTGCCTTTGGTACAAAAATGTCATCTTGTTTGGCTTGCCGCGTTGATTTCGGAATAAGGTTTTGCATTGTTTCACGAAGTTGGTCGATGACTGTGTCGCTGGTTGGTAGAGGTAAAAGAGGATTTTCGGCGAAGAACTCACCTGGTAGCTTGATGGTTTGTCCATAAACCATTTCAGCTGGTGAGCACTTCAGATCTTCTTTTACTGTTGCTCGGATTCCCAGTAGAACGATGGGTATTTCCGAACTCCAGTTGATTGTGTTTCCTCTGGCCATTAACGCGGCTTTGAGTTGCCGGTGGAAGCGTTCAACCATGCCGTTGGCTTGAGGGTGGTAAGCCGTTGTACGAATCCGATGTGAGCCAAGGAGTTTGGTTAACTCGCTGAAAAGCTTGGACTCAAACTGCGTTCCTTGATCAGTAGTGATATTAAGGGGCACGCCGAATCGTGAAACGTAATTGTTGACAAAAGTCAAGGCAATGGTTGAAGCTGACATATTAGTCATGCAGTATGCTTCGGGCCATCGAGTAAAACGATCGACACAAGTTAATAAGTATGAATATCCATTAGAAGGAGGAAGAGGTCCTACAATGTCTATATGGATATGTTCAAAACGACCTGATGGTATTTGGAATTGTCCATGGATAGATTTAGTATGCCGTTGAACTTTGGCACGTTGGCAGGATAAACAAGACTGAGCCCATTGGCTTACGTCTTTGTTCATACTAGGCCAAAAATATCGAGCAGTAATCAATTTACGAGTAGCACGAACACCAGGATGCGAAATGTTATGTAAAGTATCGAAGATAGTTCGACGCAGTGATTCTACGATAAATGGGCGGTTGTACCCAGTTGATGTTTCGCAGATGATTTCGAGGCCAGGCAATTGAAAAAGCTCCAGTTTCATAGATGAACCAGAGTGACATTCGGAACCAGAAAATAAATTCTGAAGTTCTAGGTCAGCTTTTTGTAAAATTGCAATTTTGGTTAAGTCGAATTGTGTCTCGACTGCGGCCGTTTCATTGTCTGTTGTGCGAGAGAGTGTATCTGCAACAACATTGTCATGTCCGTGAACATGCTGAATGTCCGTGGTAAATTGACTTATATAATCCAAGTGGCGAGCTTGCCTCGGATTACGTTCAGTTTTAGACTGAATTGCTCTAGTCAGAGGTTTGTGATCGGTAAAAATCGTAAATTCCCGACCTTCGACAAAATATCTGAAGTGTTTCACTGCCAGATAAATCGCGAGTAATTCCCGATCGAATGCGGAATATTTCTTTTCAGCATCCGATAATTTTCTTGAGAAAAATCCCAATGGCTCCCAACACTCATTGTTATACTGTTGCAGTACTGCCCCAACGGCAGTGTTAGATGCGTCAGTAGTTAAACTAAGCTTTGAATCGCTCAGTGGATGTGCAAGCAGTGTTGTTTTCGCAAGTTCAGCCTTAAGTGACGTAAATGCCTGTTGACATTCGTCAGTCCAAGAGAAATTATTTGGAGTTTTGGGTTTACGTAGAAGTACGACCAGATGGCTGTGAACAGGTGCGAGTATTTCAGCAAGCTTTGGTATAAATCGGTGGTAGTAATTTACCATACCGATGAATCGCTGAATATGCTTGATTGAGCTTGGAGCTGGAAATTCCCTAATGGCGTTAATTCGTTCTTCAGACGGCAAAATACCATTAGGGGTTATTTTGTGGCTAAGGAAATCAAGAGTTGTTACGCCAAAGACGCATTTCGAACTGTTGATATGAACATCAAACTCAGATAACCTATGGAAGAGTTGTTCCAGGTGGAGTTTGTGCTGCTCCTCAGATTGTGATGCCACAAGAATATCGTCAATGTAGACGAAAACAAAGTCTAAATTACGAACGACTTCGTTCATAAAACGCTGAAATGTTTGAGCGGCATTACGTAATCCAAACGGCATTCGAGTAAATTCGAACAGGCCAAAAGGAGTTGTAATTGCCGTTTTAAAAACATCATCAGGTGAAACGGGAATCAAATGATAAGCTCTGACGAGATCGATCTTTGAAAAAACTTTGCATCCATGTAAATGCATGGAAAAGTTTTGAATGTGAGGAATAGGATAACGATCAGGTATTGTTACCGTGTTTAATCGTCTGTAATCCCCACATGGTCGCCAATCGAGATCTTTTTTTCTAACCATGTGCAATGGACAAGAGATAGGAGATGCAGATGGCCTGCAAATCCCTAATTCCACCATATGTTCAAATTCCGTAAATGCGGCTTTATGGCGGACTTGATCTAGTCTTCTTGGTCGTGATACAGGGAGATGTCCTTCTGTGACAATGTGATGGACCACATTGTGTCGGACTGGCAATTTATAGTTTGGTTCTGCTGTAAGTTGAGGAAACTTTTTAAGCAGAGTACCGTAGCCGTTGGTGATTGAATAATGGATCGGAGTCGGTGTGTCGACGTGAACCATTGCGGCATTGATTGACAGCTTTGTCGCTGAATCAACCAGCCGTTTATTTTTTAAATCAACCAAAAGTCCAAATTTACACAAGAAGTCGGCGCCAATGATAGGACGATTCACAGCAGCTAGAATGAAAGCATGCGTGAATGTTCGTTTTAGTCCTAAATCCAACTGAAGCAACTTTGTGCCGTAAGTATGGATGTTAGTGCCATTGGCGGCCGATAAAACTAGATTTGAATTGCGTTTGAGTATATTAAATTCATTTTTGAAATTAAAAGCTGGAATAACCGAAAGGTCAGCGCCAGTGTCGACTAAAAAGTTATAACGATTTATTCGGTCGAATGCGAATAAACGAGAAGTATTTGGGTTATTATTTATAGGGATCCCGCCCCTGTGTCCTGGTAGTTTTTTGAGCTACCTCCATTGTCATCAATTTTATTGATGTGTTGCGACGTCGATGGTCGCGACGTTTTAAAATCGCAAGGTGGCACACATTTTTTTGCGGCTGGACCAAATTTTGTATGGTACCAGCATCTGCCGTGTCTTCGCGAGTAATTGGCGGAGCTGCGGGATCTAGACCGTGAGCGAGCCAATGCGCTTGGTCCCCGTGATTTGTCTCTAAGCAAGCCATCTAGTTTGGCTTCAAGCCGAGCAAGTCGATTTTCAAACGAGCCAGTATTTTGGCTAGTTGATTGGTTATGATCACCGCGCACAGTGGGACGGGATTGCCTATGAACTATTTGCGAAATATTAAAGTTTTGTTGTTGGCCGATATTAATCGCTTCGTACATGCGATCAGCAGTTTTTGATAGTGCGTCAATGGAAATTGAATCTGGCTGTGCAACCAAAGCTATCTTAATGATCTCCGGCATACGTCTGATCCAGAGAGATTTAATCGTTTGCTCGTTGAAATGTTTTCCTGCAAGCGTACGAATGTGACGCAGCGCGTCAGACGGCCTACGGTCACCAATCTCTTGGCCCGTGATGAGAGCTTCAAGCTGCCTTTCAGATGACGGCGCTAATCGGTCCAACAAAGTTTTCTTTAAAGTGGAGTACTGTTCTGTTTGTGGGGGATTCGACAAGAAATCTGAGATACAGTCACAAGTCTCTGGTGCTAAAGACGACAGAGTATGTAAATATTTTGCTTTCTCAGATTTAACGCCTTGAAGGTCAAACTGAATTTCAGCCAGCAAAAACCAATTGTGTGCCTTTCGCGGCCAAAATGGTTGTAATTTTACTGTATTTTTCGCGGCTGATACCTCCAAGGGTGCTTGTTCCTCTAGATCCCTTTCTTGGGGTTGTGGTGTATTGATCTCAGTTTTGTTGTCTGTTTCGTTGACCATTTTGAAATTCAAAAAGTAATTGTTTTAAAAATAAAACCAGTGACTTGTATGAATTGTGCAACGTAACCAAACACCCAACAGATTTGAAAACGCGACTAACCAATATGATATTTATCAAATTCGTAAAATAAATCAACACAAAAAAAAATATTTAACAACAATAATGAAAAACAATAGGAATGGTTACCTTGAAGCAGAAGGCTATGACCGATTTTGGCACTTTGGCCACGAGATACCCCCGAATTACGAGACGAGCGTGTCACAGCGTATTGGGGGGGCTCGTTGAAATGTATATTATATGAGTGCCAAATAAAATAAATAAGTAATTTATAATGAAAAATATCTCATCAAATAATAGTCGTAAATGTAACCAATGTCGAAACGAAAACAATTGCGTTGCAAGTTATTCGAAGAAACGTTAAAAAAAAATTTTTAAATTAATTATGTGTACCCGAGCAGAGTGGTAAAAAATTTACATTAATATAAGCTACAATTTTGATTCTGTGTTCCAATATTTTTAACTTTGAGTGTAAAATGCAATTGCTTAAATTCGAATGTCACAAAAAAAATTTAAATTTACTAATACATATTGTGTAAACAAAAATATGTGATTTCTAAAACAGAAATGTTGAATAATAAGAATATTGGACACTTATCTGATGTAATTTTTGTTGTTGCTGCTGCAGATGTTGTTGTATCTTCTCCAAACTCCCGTTGTTTGATGGCTGTATGTACAGAATTTTATTTATTCTGTGTAACCGTGCGCTCCGCTTGTTGTATGTATACCGTAGTTACTCCGTTGTATTTTATTTTTGTTGTATCCTATGTTGATGGTATCCCGTTGAATGTGAGTACCGTTGTGCAAAAATGTATACTATACTTCGTATACTCGTGGCACCCTATGTGTAGGCGCACCGTAATTGTTTAATTCCCCGTTTGTTTAAATATTCACTTATTTTCCTTCATACGCTCGTGGCATCATATGTGTGTATATATCCGAGCAGAAAAATTATGAAGAGGAAGAAGAGAAAAATCGTTGTTAGATTTTGTTTGATTATATGGGTATTTATAACCCTACAAATTTTTTTTTGCACAAAACAATGTAATGAATTACGTACCTTTGTACCTGACACTTTGTGTGTGCCAGGTTTCTAATATATAATGCGTTATAATTCCCTAAAAAGGGCGTCGTGAGGTCACCAAATATAGCCCGTAGTGGCTGTATTAATCGCCGCTGTAAAAGGGCGAACGGTACGTATATTCCCGATGATTATTCACCTTCACAATTATAATTAAAACACTCTAATTGTTCGAGATAAATTTCACAATTTTATTTTATTATTTTGAAGAAACGAGAAATATCTCGATTTATTATTTTTAAAACTAATTTACAAATGTTTTTCTTTGTTTCACTAGATAAATTACCACTTGTGTAAATCCAACAAAATGGACGCGCAAAATATTAACGCGAATAAAAATAAAATAATATATATAATAATGAGCCGTGTTTACTCGGCTGCACGTAAAATACTTCTGTGTATTAATGTTACCAACAATAAAAACTCCCAACACCAAATTGTTTTTGTTTCGATGAAAGTATTTTTGGTCATTTTAGTGTTGGCATACGAGACGAATCGCATGCCAAGGCTCGTTGTTCTAGCGAAAACGAGATGGAGCATAACAAACCAATAGCAAATCAAAAAGAGTTTGAACTCGCTAGCGAAAACGAGATGGAACAAATATTACTAAAGAGAATTTAGAGTTCCGTGTCATTTACGCTAGGTGAAAATGAAAATAGTTACGCTAAGAAGAATCTTGTGCGCAAACCCAAATGTGTATGTGGTGGCGAACGAAAATCAATATATATAAATAAATAATTTATATAATTGATTGCGTGAGGCGCTACAACTTCTCTTCTAATAGCGGCAAATATCAGCGATCCAATAGCTTGCCGATACTGGAAGTCGACGCTTCCCTTTTCGGACAATTTGATCAATATGACATTGTTGTCGGCTGGAGTCGAAATGTGCTTCGAATCCTGCATGTTGAACTTTTCAGCAATTTTCTTGATGTATGCATTCTGATTGATGAAAATCTTCTTCTTTTCTCTGTTTCGATGTATCTCCATGCCGACGTAATGACGAACGCTGCCTCGTGTCATCTCGAAATTATCTGACAGATAATTCATCACTGTCTCAATCGTGTTTCTGCATTTCGACAGAATCAATCCGTTGTCCACGTACAATAATAACACAACTCTCACACCGTTAATATGGCTGCTGAACACACATGGATCTGCCTTTGAGTGCACTATGTTGAAATCACTGAGGAACTTCGTGAATTTCTTGTTCCATACCCATACAAACTTTTCTTGAGCCGACAGACCATGTTTTCTTCCTCCATGTCCAGTCCTTTCGGTGCTTCAATGAACATCTCTTCGTCCAAGTCACCGTTCAAAAATGCAGTCTTCACGTCGAACTATGCATCATCTCCAGATCTTCTGCTGCGGCGATCGATAGGATGGTCTGAATGGAATCGTATCGAACCACTGTTGAAAACGTTTCACCATAATCAAAACATAATCGAGTTTTGAAAATTGGACCATATGGATTTAGCTTCAATTTATAAACCCATTGGCATCCGACGACGTTGCTGTTCTTTCGGCGTTTCACCAGCTCCCACGCCGAATCCTTCTTCAGTGATTGCAGCTCATGCTTCATCGCATCTCGCCAGTTAGCAGCTTCTTCGGAATTTAACGCTTCTTCATACGTGTTTGGCTCCAACACGACAGCTGAATATCGGCTCACTATCAATTGATCTGGTTCGTTCACTTTCTTAAGCAAATTATAACGCTCAATATTGCGTACGTTCCCGATCTCATCCTCATCGTCATCTGATGCTGTCAACGTGATATCGTTTATATCGAGGAATTCATTATCAGGCATGGACGATGTGTGTTATGTCCATTGTCAGACGTGCCGATACACTGCAGATACTGTTCCATGACTGGCGGCTTCTTTTACGTTCATTGCTCGGTTGACGATTTCTGGATCGACACTTGTTTCTTGACATCATGAACATCTTTCTCATTCAGTTTTACGTTGCAGCTTTCAATGATCTTCTATGTGTGTCTGGATCAAACAGCCGAAAGTTCATCGAAGTGGACTCGTATCCAACTAGAAAAACCTTCTTTGCCTTTGCGTCTCATTTCTTACGTCCTCCTTGCTTTATTATTTGCACAAAGCACTCGATGCCAAAAATTCGTACAAGACCTATTTTTGGTTTCACACCAAACCAATTCTCGTACGGAGTGGAGGTCGGACATTTCTTATTCGTTGATCTGTTCAAGATGTACATTGCTGTTCGTACTGCTTCTGGCCATAAACGCTTCTGCAAACCGCTGGAAAGCAACATCGTGCGGGCGTATTCCACAACGGTATGCATCTCACGCTCCACACGCCCATTTTGCTCAGGCGTGTACGATGCGATTCGCTCGATTCGCTCAACTGTCACTCCAGCATTCGACAGCACTCGCATACAATCTTTGTTGACAAATTCAGTGCCGTTTTCGAAACGACTATGCTTCACTGAATTGCTTGTCGAACTGCTAACCAATGACAACACATCTTTGTGTCTTATGCCAAATTCCTCCATTCGTCCACAGAGATCGGCATGCAAATATTCGCCCTTTGCAGCCACTCGTTCTTGCGCTGGTTCGTGCGAAGCTCGATGTATTTTTCCGACATGACAGTCCTCACAGAAAAAGTTCGCTTCGCCCGACAATTTTATGCCTTCAATCATATTCTGGTTGCATATACGCTTTATCGTGTCCTCATTCAGATGTCCCAATCGATGATGCAATTGCTCAAACGTGACAGTCGCAGAGTTTGCACGCTCATCGATTCTCTGTCTAAACACCATTCTCAACTGTTTGCTGTCATTTCTCACGCCAACAGCATACACGATTCCAACAGTATCCACCAGTTTGCAGCCATTATGGGTTATCATTATCTCAAAACCCTTGGATGTGGCCGACGCCGTCGAGAATAAATTCTTCTTCATCTTAGGAACATGCTGTACGTTCTTCAGGTGTCTCTTCTCCCACACACCGTTGACCTTGGCTTCGATTAAAATTGTGCCCATGCCACGAATTGGTAGACGAAGGCCGTTTGTGATTTAGACAAACCGCTCGACACCGCTCGTACCTCTTGTAATCAACGAACCATTCGATGCGAGATGACATATGTTCTGTGGCACCGGAATCAGCAATTCAAACGTTCATGTAATCGTTTGATGTTCCACTCTCGTGATCCGCACAAAATGCAGAATCGCTATCGTCCTTCTTACTTTCGAATGATCTGTTGTGAATGCTGGCCAATTTATCTGCAATTTTCTTCGCTGTTTTGCACATTAGAATGTGATTTGATTGCTCACTATCTACCGATGAATTCAGAATCGCTATCGCCTTGCCATCGTTTCTGTCGTGTTGATTTTTTTCTTCGTTGGTCGCATTTACACTAACGCTCACCTTGAGTCATTTTTCCCTTTCTTCTAACATGAGGAATTCACGTTTTTGTAACCGACGACATTCATTTGGTTTCGTTAATAAAAAAACAAAATAAATACAATTAACCCTCTTATAACGCAGTTTTCATATACATAACGCGTTTTTCGTACAAGAGGAGATTCCAACATAATAAATGACTTAAGTGTATCACTGTATTGCGAAAATTCATCTGCACGGTGTTCGAATGGGATGTACAGAGAAACCTCACTACAACGGACATCCGCGGGACCAAAATAGTTGTCCGTTATCCGAGGTGTCTCTTGCACTGAGGATTTGTAATTTTTTTTTATAAAAAATACATTGGGATTCTGTTTCTTATCAGATTTTCATGAAATTCAGCATTTCCAATCGAAATGGGATTCTTTAATGATTTTTATAGGAAGTTCTGGTACATTGTCAATTAGGAAGGAACTCGGCCATTTCATATCCGAATATTTAGCATGTACGATGGAAATGAATTTCTAAAATGATTTCTAGATAAAGTTCTGGAATATTTCCAAGTATGACCATAGAACTTGCCTATTTCTTTACCGGTTTAATACCCCTATTATGGTACTCACCTCACTGAGAAAACTATGCAAATGTGACTTGATTTGTATGAAGTTTTTCGGTGAGGTGAGAACCATAATAGGGGTTTAAGTGAAATTTGACACCTGCGTTGCAAATGGAATTCTAACATGATTTTTTAATGAAATTTATATCCTGCGTGCGGAAATCTTATAAGACAAAAAGCCTTTAAAATCTACGAGCACTTGAAAGGAATTGACCATTCATTGTTAGAGCAACAAAATTATTCATCTACGCAAGCAAAGGGTGGTTCGAGAAATTAAAACAAAGGTACCCATTACACAATATAAAATTTCAAGGAGAGCAGGCCGAAGCCGATGCTGAAGCTGCTAGAAATTTTAAGCTGGAGCTATACCGAATTATCGATGAAGAGGGCTTTACGCCAGATCAGATTTTTAACACTGATGATTCAACAATATACTAGAAAAAACTGCCATCTCGGACCTACATTTCGAAAAATGAAAGGCGTGCGTCAGGGTTTAAATCATCTAAACAACTGTCAAAATGTGAAACAATTCATAAGGAAGTTTGTCGATAAAACCTATGATAATAAATTATTCCTCAAGTCCTCGAGCAATGAAAAATATTAATAAATCCGAGCTGCCTGTATTTTGGCGATTTAATAAAAAAGCGTGGATGACTCAAGATTTGTTTAAGGACTGGTTTTATAATAGTTTTATCTCGCAAGCGAAAGGCTATGTGATGAAAATGTGTAAATGTTGGTTTCAAAATTGAGTTACAAAAGGATGTAGATGCGGTTAATGTTTGGTTTCAGAACAATTTGTTATATTTAAATGTACAATTTGTGACTTTTACACGTTCAACATCGCATCTTATTTATGATTATAATATTGCTAATAATAATTTGACACGAGTTAATGAAATAAAGGATCTTGGAGTAATATTTGTATCAATACATTATCATTCAATCGTCATTTCGACTTGATCTGTGCTAAAGCCAACTCTATGTTAGGATTCCTAAAACGTACCATGAAAGAATTTAATGAACCTAGAGTTTTTGCTTGCCTATATCAATCCTTTGTTCGCTCACAGAGGGGGATTACATAAATAGAATTGAGTCAGTACAAAAATCTTTTCGAATTTTTTATGCAAGAAAAACAGGTGGGTTTAACAATCGATTCCTGTTGTGGGAAAATATTAGGAATCTACCTCCATATGTTGAAAGATGTAAATCATTGAAAATTGTTCCTCTTGAAATTTGTCGTCAGCACGCTGGAGCTATTTTTATTTCCAGTTTACTTAATGGGCACATTTCAAGTTCGTACTTGTTATTGAACTTGAAGATGTATGTTTCAACTAGAAATCTTAGAACTCGCATACATCTGAAAATATAGATTCTCACAGAACCAATTATGGAAATGACGAACCTTTGAATTTGAATGCAATGTCGAAATGTTATAACGATCTAAGTAGTTTTTGTGACTTTAATATGACGAAATTGGAGATCAGACAATCATTAAAAAAACAGTTATTTTAGGCATTAAGCTGTTTTTGTGTTATTTTAGTATTATGTTCTTAACTGTATGTATAATACAATTAATTGTATTTTTTTTGTTATTCATGTTTAAAATTGTACTGGAGCTTAGGTATGGTTCCTAATTAATTTTTCTGATATAAATAAATAAAAGGAAAGACTGGAAAAAATAATATTTAGCGATGAATCAAGATATGATGTTAGTGTAATCATCGAAAAAAAAGTTATCAAAACAAAAATCGAAGCATTCCACAGACTGCCTAAAACGAACAATTAAGTTTCCAGCAGGTGTAATGGTTTGGGAGAATATGTCTGAAAATTATGTAGGAAGTTACATGTCATTGAATGTACCGTCATGCTCTTGGCAATTCTTAAAAATAACTTGTTGCCTTCGATACCGACCTTACTGCCTGAAGGAAATTCTATCTTCCAACAAGTTTTTTCCGGCCCCCGTTAAGGACTCTGTTCCTTAACTTCGATGAGCTTAATTAGTTTAACCACAGGTCGGTCCATGGTTGATGCTGCTGTTTTGATTGTTGCTACTCGTACTATTCCGTCGTCTCCGGTATACACTTTAATAATTCGGGCGAGTGGCCATGATAGAGGTGGTAGATTTGTGTCTTTGACTAGCACAATATCTCCAGGTTGTAAGTTTTCGTGTTTAGTTTTCTACTTGTTCCGCTGCTGTAAATTATTTAAATATTCAAGAGTGTATCGTTTCCAGAATCGTTGCACTCGCTTCTGGAGTTCCTCCCACCTTGTTAGACGGTTGTCCGGGATATCGGTGTTATCAACCTCAGGAACGGCTAAGAGCTGAGCTGTGGTCAAAAAATGTGCTGCCGTTATTGAACAAATGTTGTCACAATCTTCAGTTACAGGTGTGAGAGGCCTCGAATTCAGGATTGCCTCTATCTGACACAACAATGTTGTGAACTCTTCGAATGTAAGTTTGGATTGTCGATTCATCCGTGTAAGGTGATGTTTAACTGACCGAACTGCGGCCTCCCATAGGCCGCCGAAGTGAGGAGCCGCTAGAGGGGTAAACTTCCACTCAATTCCCCGTTCTGTGGTGAATTTAAGCATGGCTGCATCTGCAGTGCTTGCATACAGTTGCTGCTGTATTTCGGTGAGTCTTCGCTTCGCACCTATGAAGTTGCTCCCGTTGTCGTATAATATTGTGCTAGGCAGGCCTCTTCTGCTGACGAATCGCTTGAGCGCGGCCAAAAAGGCGTCAGTTGTCAAATTCCTGGCCAACTCTAAATGGACTGCCTTGATTGACATGCAGACGAAAACAACGATGTACGCCTTGACGAATTTTGCTCCTCTACCCGTTTTTGTTGCAATTTCTATTGGTCCGGCCATGTCGACTCCCGTGTGCGTGAATGGTTTTGTTGGAGTAACTCTCTCGGCAGGCAAGTTCCCCATGATCTGGTTCGTAGGATGAGAAGTAAGCCTGCGACAAATAATACAATCGTTAGTGATTTTCCGAGCTAATTTTCGGACAGCAACAATCCAGAATGATTGTCGGGACAGATGGGAAAGTAAGGATGGGCCAGGATGGAGGTATGTCAAATGTAGATAGGATAGAATCATTTTGCTGAGGATATGATGGGTCGGTAGAATGATCGGGTGTTTCTGATTATATGAACAATCTGCGTTTTTCAAACGTCCGCCCACGCGTAGCAGCCCATCGTCATCTAAATAGGGTGACAGTGACGATAGAATTCCTTTCGTAATTGGAATATTTGATCTGATGAGTTGGATCTCATCTGCAAACTGGTGTTGTTGCACAATTTTGCATACTTATTTCTCTGCCCATTTATATTCTCCAGATTGAATTGCACCTTTTTGAACAGAAGTATTTAGGCCTTTCGACAGTTGAAGCTGACAAACGTAATAAATCGCCTAAGATACACTAGAATCCTAATCAGCTTAGTGTATGATGAAGTTCGGCTGGCAATCATGGATACTAGATCTGGGACAATAGTAATTTTGTGGACTAGATTGGCGCGTTCTTCTAGCAATGATTTGTCCGATATCGTTGGATCGTGAGAACCTCTCTGGTTCCATCTATGCGGCCATGTATCCTTAGGATTTTTGAGCCAATGAGGCCCATTCCACCAGAGTGATTGGGTCACTAGGTCGCTTGAGGAACATCCACGAGAAGCAACATCGGCTAAATTATCTGCGGATGCTACATGGTTCCAGGTCGTTGTCGGCATCCGTTCTAGTATTTGTATGGTTCGGTTTGAGATATAAACCTTCCATCTGGATGGGTGTTGAGACAGCCAGTGCAGGATGATCTCTGAGTCTGTCCACGAGTATATCGGGATGGATTGCAGTTTCATGGATTCGATGACAGCTTTAGTTAATATAGCTAGCAGCAAGGCACCGCATAGCTCCAGACGTGGGATGGAGATCGTCTTGATCGGTGCTACTCTTGTTTTTGATGCAATTAGACGGATATGTACATTCTCAAATTCATCTACGGTTCTACAATACAGTACAGCGGCATAGGCAGTAGAGCTTGCATCAGGGAATCCGTGCAGTTCACTGATGCAAGCTCTACTGCCTGTCGGGGACATGATCTTGATGAGACGAGGAATTACAATGGTTTCCAACTGCTTGAAGTTGTTTCGGATGGTTGACCAGGCCTGTATTGTAGATCTTGGCAGCGGATCATCCCATCCAAGGTACTGTAGCCACAGTTGTTGGAGCAACGACTTAACTGGGACGATTGCTGGGCTTAGCCAACCTAAAGGATCGTATAGCCGTGATGCTTCGGATAGAAGACTTCGCTTGGTGTGAGTAGCCGATTCTGGTGGCTCGTTTATTTGGAACTTGAATGTATCCGCCTTTGTGTCCCAGAGTAAGCCCAAGATTTTATGTTCGCTTTCTCCATCCAGACTTACTACTGATGCACTCGTACCTTGGCGAGTTTTGGCTAATGACGAGACCAATTCTGGCGAGTTGGAGGCAACCTTATGTAATGGAAACCCTGCAGTGCTGAGAATGTGGATTATGTTGTTGGCTAATGCTATAGTTGATGGCACGTTGATTCCTCCACTCAGGAGGTCATCCACATAAAAATCGCTTAGTATTGCATGAGATGCCTGCGGATACTCGGTTTTTGCTTCCATTCCCAGTTGTTGGAGGGCTCGTGTTGCTAGAAAAGGGGCGGCCGATATGCCATATGTGACAGTTAGCAGACGGAAATGTCTGAGTGGCTCAGTAGGGCTGTCGCGCCACACAATGCGTTGATAGTCACAATCACGTGAGTCGACCCGAATCTGGCGATACATGCGTTCAATGTCTGCAGTAAGTGCTACCGGGATACTGTTAAAGTTAGCCGAAAGTTGGCAGCCGAAAGTGAAAAGTCGATAATGCAGATTGTACTATTCCAGCCGAAAGATTCCAGCCGAAAGTAAAAAACGGTAATGCAGATTGCATTATCCCAGCCGAAAGTAAAAAATAATCGGTATTGCAGATTGTGTTATCCCAGCCGAAAATAAAAAATTAAGTTAATATCGATCGGTAATGTTAAGCCTAAAACCTACTAAGGAATGTAAGGATGTGTGATTATCATTGAATACCTTTGTTATTATTCTTATATGGCAAAACCTGGCTGCAGTTCCTCGTGGAAAATAATGGAAAATTCGAGAAACCCAAAAAAATATTTTAATTGGAATAAAAACCGCCTCTAGAAAGTTACGTCTGGAGATGTATTTTATTGATGTAACTTGTTAATAGCTATCGCAGGAAAAAATTCAGTTCAAGTTTCCCGTCAGAAATCGCGGAAAACTCGATTTTCCAAAAATCATTAGAAAATTTATATAAAATCAGCCTCTAGAGTGTTATGTCTGGAGATATTTTTCGTTGATGCGATTTGTCAATAGCTATCGCTGGAAAAAAATTCAGTTCAAGTTTCCCGTCAGAAATCGCGGAAAATTCGATTTTCCAAAAATCATTAGAAAATTTATATAAAATCAACCTCTAGAGTGTTATGTCTGGAGATGTATTTCATTGATGTGACTTGTCAATAGATATCGCAGGGAAAAAATTCAGTTCAAGTTTCCCGTCAGAAATCGCGGAAAATTCGATTTTCCAAAAATCATTAGAAAATTTATATAAACTCAGCCTCTAGAGTGTTATGTCTGGAGATGTATTTCATTGATGTGACTTGTCAATAGATATCGCAGGGAAAAAATTCAATTCAAGTTTCCCGTCAGAAATCGCGGAAAATTCGATTTTCCAAAAATCATTAGAAAATTTATATAAACTCAGCTTCTAGAGTGTTATGTCTGGAGATGTATTTCATTGATGTGACTTGTCAATAGCTATCGCAGGGAAAAAATTCAGTTCAAGTTTCCCGTCAGAAATCGCGGAAAATTCGATTTTCCAAAAATCATTAGAAAATTTATATAAACTCAGCCTCTAGAGTGTTATGTCTGGAGATGTATTTCATTGATGTGACTTGTCAATAGATATCGCAGGGTAAAAATTCAATTCAAGTTTCCCGTCAGAAATCGCGGAAAATTCGATTTTCCAAAAATCATTAGAAAATTTATATAAAATCAACCTCTAGAGTGTTATGTCTGGAGATGTATTTCATTGATGTGACTTGTCAATAGATATCGCAGGGAAAAAATTCAATTCAAGTTTCCCGTCAGAAATCGCGGAAAATTCGATTTTCCAAAAATCATTAGAAAATTTATATAAAATCAACCTCTAGAGTGTTATGTCTGGAGATATTTTTCGTTGATGCGATTTGTCAATAGCTATCGCTGGAAAAAAATTCAGTTCAAGTTTCCCGTCAGAAATCGCGGAAAATTCGATTTTCCAAAAATCATTAGAAAATTTATATAAACTCAGCCTCTAGAGTGTTATGTCTGGAGATGTATTTCATTGATGTGACTTGTCAATAGATATCGCAGGGTAAAAATTCAATTCAAGTTTCCCGTCAGAAATCGCGGAAAATTCGATTTTCCAAAAATCATTAGAAAATTTATATAAAATCAACCTCTAGAGTGTTATGTCTGGAGATGTATTTCATTGATGTGACTTGTCAATAGATATCGCAGGGAAAAAATTCAATTCAAGTTTCCCGTCAGAAATCGCGGAAAATTCGATTTTCCAAAAATCATTAGAAAATTTATATAAAATCAACCTCTAGAGTGTTATGTCTGGAGAGATTTTTCGTTGATGCGATTTGTCAATAGCTATCGCTGGAAAAAAATTCAGTTCAAGTTTCCCGTCAGAAATCGCGGAAAATTCGATTTTCCAAAAATCATTAGAAAATTTATATAAACTCAGCCTCTAGAGTGTTATGTCTGGAGATGTATTTCATTGATGTGACTTGTCAATAGATATCGCAGGGAAAAAATTCAATTCAAGTTTCCCGTCAGAAATCGCGGAAAATTCGATTTTCCAAAAATCATTAGAAAATTTATATAAAATCAACCTCTAGAGTGTTATGTCTGGAGATGTATTTCATTGATGTGACTTGTCAATAGCTATCGCAGGGAAAAAATTCAGTTCAAGTTTCCCGTCAGAAATCGCGGAAAATTCGATTTTCCAAAAATCATTAGAAAATTTATATAAACTCACCTCTAGAGTGTTATGTCTGGAGATGTATTTCATTGATGTGACTTGTCAATAGATATCGCAGGGAAAAAATTCAATTCAAGTTTCCCGTCAGAAATCGCGGAAAATTCGATTTTCCAAAAATCATTAGAAAATTTATATAAACTCAGCTTCTAGAGTGTTATGTCTGGAGATGTATTTCATTGATGTGACTTGTCAATAGCTATCGCAGGGAAAAAATTCAGTTCAAGTTTCCCGTCAGAAATCGCAGAAAATTCGATTTTCCAAAAATCATTAGAAAATGTATATAAAATCAACC
This sequence comes from Tipula helvola, assembly GCA_963556165.1. Classification (NCBI taxonomy): domain Eukaryota; kingdom Metazoa; phylum Arthropoda; class Insecta; order Diptera; family Tipulidae; genus Tipula; species Tipula helvola. The sequence goes on from OY744483.1 coordinate 127,439,093, forward strand.
TCTAGAGTGTTATGTCTGGAGATATTTTTCGTTGATGCGATTTGTCAATAGCTATCGCTGGAAAAAAATTCAGTTCAAGTTTCCCGTCAGAAATCGCGGAAAATTCGATTTTCCAAAAATCATTAGAAAATTTATATAAACTCAGCCTCTAGAGTGTTATGTCTGGAGATGTATTTCATTGATGTGACTTGTCAATAGATATCGCAGGGAAAAAATTCAGTTCAAGTTTCCCGTCAGAAATCGCGGAAAATTCGATTTTCCAAAAATCATTAGAAAATTTATATAAACTCAGCCTCTAGAGTGTTATGTCTGGAGATGTATTTCATTGATGTGACTTGTCAATAGATATCGCAGGGAAAAAATTCAATTCAAGTTTCCCGTCAGAAATCGCGGAAAATTCGATTTTCCAAAAATCATTAGAAAATTTATATAAACTCAGCCTCTAGAGTGTTATGTCTGGAGATGTATTTCATTGATGTGACTTGTCAATAGATATCGCAGGGAAAAAATTCAGTTCAAG